>CM056054.1:12176223-12637085 GCA_029574335.1 Rana kukunoris | reverse complement strand
TCAGCCAAACTGTCCCCGAGCCTTTTCAACTATTTCCCAGGCTCCCCTCTCGGCGCCCCCCCCCCCCCACCTCTGGCCCCATGCGGTATTGCATGCCAAGAAGTCAATGCGGAACAAATTATTTTAGTTTCTTTGACTTCTATGGGGAAACTCGCTTTGATATGCGAGTGCTTTGGATTACGAGCATTCTCCTGGAACGGATTATGCTCTTAATTTAAAGTTCCACTGTATTGATGCTTGTTGAGTGGTTGCTCCTGGTCAGAGATTTGGATTGCTTCCCTTCACAGTGCAGTGCAGAAACCTCAACACCCTACTACCCTGTTTCCCCCCGAAAGTAAGACATCCCCCGAAAATAGGAAATAAATACAGTTTTTGCCTCTCTCTTAAATATAAGGCATCCCCCCGAAAATAAGACCTCTGCGATAATAGGGCCTCCCCCGAACATAAGGCATCCCGATAATAAGCCCCCCCGAAGCTACTGTAACTCGGTACCCTGGACCGTAGGGCGGGCACCGCCACGCAGCTGACTATTGGCCGCAGCGCAGATGGAGCAGACAGGAAGTGCGTTGTCACAATTAGACGACTCACAATTAGACAGTAAGTAGCACGGAACAGAGTCGGGCACATTGTGTGACACACAGGGGTGACTGAGTAGGGGGAAATGTCTGATAAAGGGTGGGGGGATGTCTGGTGGGTGAAGGTGTCCACTGGCACAGGGGGGGGAGGGGAGGGGGATCACTTAAAATAACACAGAGGATCAGAGGGGGGACTCAAAATGACACAGCAGGATCAGAAGGGGTTACTAAAATGGTAATCCCCCCTCTGATTCTCCTGTGTCATTTTGATTCACACCCCCCCCCCCCCTTCGTATACAGGTAATACATTTCCTTTCTTTTGTTCAACAATAAATGTGTACTGTATTCTTCTTCATGGAAAAATAAGACATCCCCTGAAAATAAGACCTAGCGCATCTTTGGGAGCACAAATTTATGTAAGACACTGTAAGACACTTTGCTACAGGTAGCAAAGAAAGAGCCTTGTACAAGCCTATCTTTTTTTTGTATTCTTTCCATCTTTTGTGACCACTTTTTCTGACACGCCCAAGTGCCCTTGCATTTAACAGACCCCCAAGGAAAGAAGTCAGGTAGGTACCTTTCCTCATGAAGGGTGAAATGGACTGGTCAATCAGTGAATTGGGGGAGGACACTGAAATTCACCATAGGGTTCTTCTTCATGGACTCAAATGAAGTGTGTTGCAGAATCTTCTGTAGAACTTCTTCAGAAAGATCCTTCTCCAAGAAGGTCATGACCTTGCGGATCTCCCTTTGTGGATCCGCCCCAAAAATAACATGTTAAAAAAAGCCGAAACCAGAACTGGATATGGACATCCCACTTGGACATATCCCACTCGCCTCTATCATGTCTTCGTAGAAGATGTAGAGGATCTGATGTCTGTCTTTGGCCTTCCACCATCCGATGACGTGGTCAAACCAACTTCCCCAAGACACTAAGAGCAGAGAGAACATGGTCACAACATTAGATAAAATACTTTCATTTCCCCCCCAGTTTTTGGATTTGTAGGGTCCTGTATAATAAAGAACATGGTTTATAAAGTTGTAGCAACCTCTGTGTGGATCTAGGATGGAAAAGGACCTTGGGGTCCTAGTAGATGATAGGCTCAGCAATGGCATGCAATGCCAAGCTGCTGCTAAGAAAACAGAATATTGGCATTAAAAAGGTATCAACTCCAAAAGAAAGCAATAATTCTTCCGCTCTACAAGACTCTGGTCCGGCCGCACCTGGAGTATGCGGTCCAGTTCTGGGCACCAGTCCTCAGGAAGGATGTACTGGAAATGGAGCGAGTACAATGAAGGGCACCCTGGTTGAAAGGCTGGGTTAGAGAACTTGCTTAGACTTCAAGTAAATGACATTATAAATATTCTTTGCCCACAACTGTGGAATGTACCTCTTCTTTTGGAAGTATGTATCTGCTATCTGTATTAATTAATTGTATCAACTGTTGCGATTCCTATCTGTGATGGAGTGAAATAAAATGTCTATGTTATCTTTCTCCTAACCACTCAAATATTGCTTTCCTTTCTTTTATTATTTTATTTCTTTTATTTCCTGTTGGGATGTGTGTATGTATATATATGTATACATGTATGTGTGTTATACAGTATGTATATATATGTGCGTGTATTTCAGTATTCACGTGAGAGACATTAGTATTTTATTTTCCTTGAATGAAAGAGTCATGACAGTGTTTAAATCCTCCCAGAGTGAAGAAAGAAAAGCATATGTTCTTTCCAACCCCCTCCTTTCTACTCCCCACTCCTTTACCCCCTCCTTTCTGCCCCTCCCACCGTGCAAGGGGAAAATGCTCCCCATGTGCTGGAACGCGAAGCCTCGTGGTCAATAACAGATGTAATAAGAGAAGACAGTATGAATGAGCCAATCAGATGCACCCATATGTGATGATGTTTGCTTATGTCACTTTGGCCTATAAAAGCTGTAATTTGAATAAAGGCGTTCTCTTTCTATTGGAGATGACGGTGGAGACTGAAGCAGCGTGAATTATTTCCTTCTGCCCGCATGCTCACATCATCATGAATTTGGCTCAGCGGCAGAATAGAACATGTATCCTGGAATTGAGCCAGGGAAAGTCTATTACATATCCTATCCGTACCATGCTATACTCCACGCACCTGCTTTTGTCACATTATTATAACTACATGTTTTAATACAGTTAGTCAGTACTAGGTCTACACATTGAACTTGGACTGATTCTGTACACATACATATGCCGGTTTCTATATTTGACTAAAGCCTGGTACACACTATTTTTTTTTTTTCCGTTCAACCCAGCGGGCTGAACGAATAAAAACTGACTGACAGCTTGGCCGCTGTACTAACTATGCAATGTTAGTACAGAAATCTTCTCTGTATTGTTATTGTGCCCCCCCCGGCCACCACAAGCCATTGGCTGAGACTCTTATCCACAGACCTTTCTCGGTCATGCCCCTTTGACAGAAGCCAGCCGAATGGCCCGGCTACAGTACACATGGGCCGAATGTCGCCCAACATTTTGCCCATGTGTACTAGGTTTTAGGATCTGTCAAGTCAAAGTTTGGCAGACCACAGACTCGGGTTCTATTTAAAGGGGTTGTAAAGGCTCATGTTTTTTCACCTTAATGCAGGGCTCGACAAAATCCAGGCGCCCGGTCGCAATTGTGACAAGAAATTGTGACCTGGCGCCCAGGGAAGCTTAGGCCTGCAGAAGGCCGCAAAGCCGCGGGCTTAATTACCGACCGGCACGGGGCGTGATCGCTGCGGGCCCTCGTCTGCCGGTAATTGAGGCTGCGGCCTTCACAGAAGGAAGCTTAGGCCTGCAGAAGCCCGCAAAGCTGCGGCCTCAATTACCATCTGGCCGGTATTTGAGGCCACAGCTTTTGTGGCCTTCTGCAGGGCTAAGCTTCCTTCTGTGATCTGGCGCCATCTTGGGGTGGCCGTTGGCATTTCAAGTAGTTACATTACAAGTAGCAAAACAGCAGTTCTAATGTGTTTTTTCACTGCCATCTCCTTCCCTCTAATTAGAACCCCCAAACATTATATATATTTCTTATTCTAACACCCTAGAGAATAAAATGGCGGTGGTTGCAATACTTTCTGTCACACCGTATTTGCGCACTGTAATTAAAAAATAAGACAACAGTAAAGAGTAAATTGTGAAAGATAATGTTACGCCAAGTAAATTGATACCCAACATGTCACGCTTCAAAATTGTGCCCGCTCGTGGAATGGCGGCAAACTTTTACCCTTTAAAATCTCCATAGGCGACGTTTAAAAAATTCTACAGGTTGCATGTTTTGAGTTACAGAAGGAGATCTAGGGCTAGAATTATTGCTCTCACTCTAACGATCGCGGTGATGGCTCACTTGTGTGGTTTGAATACCGTTTACATCTGCGGGCGCTACTCGCGCTATGCATTCGCTTCTGCACGCGAGCTTGCCGGGACGGGGTGCGTTTTTTGGCTCCTAACTTTTTTAGCTGGCTCGTAGATTCCAAGCAAATTTGTCAAACCCTGCCTTAATGCATCCTATGCATTAAGGTGAAAAAACATCTGACGATTGCCGGCCCCCTATTTTACTTACCTGAGCCCTGGAATGTCCTTCGTCGCAAACGCGCGCTTCCTTTGCCGGGGGGGGGGGGCAAGACCAGGGGTGGACTGACAACTCATGGGGCCCCCGGGCAATAGAAGATTATGGGGCCCCTGGGCTTACAGATGGCCACCACGCCAGGAGGCAGTGCAGAGGCAGGGCAGCTAAAATCTTGTGATTTTCACACATCAAAAGCATGTCTTTTTGGACATATCAGGGACAGATGTAAAAAAAACATAGATTTTTACATGCTGTCCCTGGTGCCCGAGTGACTCAATGGTCAGTCCGCCCCTGGGCAAGACTAAGATGGAGCACACAGAATCTAGTGTAGCTGTGCATATTAACCAATCAGCTTATAGGTTCTATTGTCAAAGTTTAATTGAGCAAGTTGAAGTTAGAAGCTGATTGGCTCCCATGCACAATTACACCAGATTATACACTCTAGTTTTAGTAAATCGTCCCCATAGTCCCATTAGAACAGACAAGCACACTTACCATTTCCAGAAAGGAATACATTAAAGTAATTCTCAAAGGGCCCGGGTCCGGTAATGTTTGGTCCGACTTCTGGAAGTAATAATAGGAGACCATGCAGTCTTTGGGATTCCTGGCCACGTAGACAATCTGAAGGAGCAGAATGCGTCATGGTTATTCATGCTACATAACAACCATTTTGTTCTTTC
The DNA here is from genome assembly GCA_029574335.1 of Rana kukunoris. Lineage (NCBI taxonomy): Eukaryota > Metazoa > Chordata > Amphibia > Anura > Ranidae > Rana > Rana kukunoris. The sequence goes on along the minus strand of CM056054.1, from coordinate 12,632,245 downwards.
TTTAAAGTGTTTCATTCTTTTATTTTGTTCCTGGCTTTCATGACTTCTTCACTAAAAGGTTTGCATTAAAGAGAACCAACTGTGTCCTCTGTAGCCTAGAAGTTTGCAGGCTCTGCAACCCTTGATCAAAATGTTGGTACACTTGTACAGGCAGCTTGACTCTCAAGGTCTCCCGTAGGATCTGATCTCCCGAGCGGCTCCCACTGAGTACATGATGGGGACAAGGGGGATGCAGGTGCCATGAGGATGCCGACACCCCCCAATGGATAATCTTCCCGCAAGCGAGAGAGGTGGAGCCACTTACAGTGTGTGGGGCGGTGCTAGAGCCGGTGTCCTGCCGATGAAGGTCCCCCGGCGGATAAGGACCCCCCTGTACTGCGCAGGCGCGGTTCCTTGCGGAGAACGAACCTCAACAAAGCCACCGAAAATAGCCGAAGATGTAGAGCTGAGAGTCAGAGTAGCACTAGTATCGGGAGCGTACGGCGTGTGTCATAGTCATTGCGCAGGCGCCGTGTAGAGCTGACTCAGCTCTACATCTTCGGCTATTTTCGGCGGCTCCATGTTGCGCCTGCGCAGTACAGGGGGGTCCTTAACCACCGGGGGGGGCCTATTTAGCCAGGACCCTGACTGAGTTTTTCAACCTAATACAGCAACAAAAGTTAGGTGGAGGATGGTAGAGCTTTTAAGGAAGGGGAGAATATGGGGGCAGTAGAGGGGGTTGCATTAAGAGGTCTGAGCTGAAGAGGTGTGAAAGTGAGATGTGTATGGGGAAGGCAGAGGTTAGCAGCTGTGGAGGAAGGTTGAATCCTTCACTCTGTGTGTAGCGCACCCCCTGAACTCTGTGTGCAGCGCAACCTTGAACTCTGCACTCTGTATGCAGCGCAACCTTGAACTCTGCACTCTGTGTTACACCCCCCCCCCCCCCAACTCTGCACGTAATGCACTCCCATTTAATGCCCTTTTAAGACCCTCCCACTGTTAATTAAATTTGATCACACCCACTATTTGATGCAGTTTGGAGGGTGTGTGGGGGAGTGGCTCATGGTTGAGTTCCTGCACCTGTTTTCTGAGACAAAAAGCCCTGTATATAACAGACATTAAAATCACAAACTAGAGAACCTATAATGGTTTGATTTGTAGGCCTCATGCACATTGGACGTTTTCCCTGCTCAAGGGTGTTTTTTTTCTACCAAAACGCTCCTCCCCCATGCAAGACTAGTTATTGAGCTGGCCTGCGGTGGACTGTGGTTGGGTTATATTTGCCCCAGGTGTACGGAACTGAGATTTTAATAAACAAAAAAAACGATGCTCAAAGAGTCACCAATTGGTCAGACTTTAGAGGCATGAAAAACAATGTGGGAAATTAGAAAAAATATAACAATTTATTGAAAAAAGTACATACTATGGTCACACAAGTGTTCAAAATAGTTACAATTCATATGACATGATACAATTTGTACAGTGAGCCCTTGCGTATCAACGCGTTTCACCATTAGGTTTCTTCAGGATACGGTCAAGGTTCAGAGAGGTAACAAATAGGGAGAGAAAGTCTCACTGTCTTTAAGTGGACTCGGTCTCGTATATGAGGGTCCAATGGACGCAATATTTTAAATATTTCAGACTGTCTCCCAGGGCATACCCGCACAACATTCTATTGATATATTTTCCCTCTGGACATTGTGTCCAGCTGGGTTAATGATTTACCCACTGGCAGATAGGAGCTCCTTGTTGGCTATTCTACTACTTTTGGATCTCTGCTATATTATCCTCTATTTGATGTCATACATGATGCCTTTGCACCCCTGTTCTAGCCTATAACTCTCATATGAAGAGAATCAGCCGCGTGTTGCCTATTTTTGCGCTGCAACCTTTTGGAACATCCTCCTTTACTGTGGATTTTTCTTGAAATATTTAAAATATTGCGTCCATTGGACCCTCATATACATGACCGAGTCCACATAAAGTCTTTCTCTGCCTATTTGTTACCTCTCTGAACCTTGACCGTGTCCTGAAGAAGCCTAACGGTGAAACGCGTTGATACACAAGGGCTCACTGTACAAGTTGTATCATTTCATATGATTTTTAACTATTTTGAACATTTGTGTGACCATGTACTTTTTTCAATAAATTGTTATATATTTTCTAAACTCCCACATTGTTTTTCATGCCTTTAAAGTCCAACCGATTGGTGAATTTTTGAGCACGTTTCTTTTTTTGTTTCCTCTATTATACGAATGTGGCAACGTGAGAGCCTTCCTTTCTCAATTTTACTGAGATTTTAATAAATATGAATTAGTGGATGATAGGGCCCCTTTAGAAAAATAAATAAAGTGCCTGACTTGTACTGCAGTTTCTTGGTGCTCTCTCACCTTTGTATTCTTCTCCCAAAAAGATGGCGGCACGAGGTGTACTGACAAATGTGTTTTAAGCAGACGAGGAGATGGCATTGTATTTGCAAGTTCTAAAGCTAAAAAACAAAAAAACAAGGAAAATGCAATGATGGACAATATCTGTTCACTAGGATAATTACAGAAAGTGCAACCAACATATAAATCATCAAGACCCCCCCCCCCCACTTCACATTGTATCTGTCATGGACATGCAATAATGTCTGGCAGCTTACCTGTCTCTCCATGTGTTCATGAGAGGCCTGACTCTCTTATCTGGCTGCTTTTATCATCTCTCCTCCCTGTATGGCTCCACCCCAGGCTATCCCAAGAACTCTAAATGTGCCACTGCACTGCTGGTCTGCTTTGCTGATCAACGTTGTGTGTTATCTTTTTGTTCCTGCTTGCCGTGTGCTACGTTAATCTCTCTGTGTACCGATTTTGGCTTGTCCCCGACTACTCCTGTTTGTCTGTGACCCTGACCCTTGGCCTGTCCCTTGGTTATCCTCGTCTGCTTGTTGCCCCGACCTCAGCTTACCCTTTACTATTCCTTGTGTCCTGAGTGGCTGCTTCCCCACTCTCCCTACAGGGCATGACCTAGGAGACTCCAGGGGCCACGACCTGGATCCAGTAGCAGCAAAGGCCATCCTCACCACTAGAGGCTCTGGTGAACAACAACTGGATCTTAGACTCCGCGCCCTGGGAAATCTTTGTCTCAAGCTTCCTGTAGGGTCCCTGTTTGTGCCCCAGTGAACCTCTCCTCCATATCCTCTGTGGTCCATCCGCAGCAGTCTGCTATAGGGTTCACTACCTCGTGGTGCACCCCTGCCTCCTACAGGGTGCACTTGTCATCTGGCCACAGGTGACCTGACAGTATCAAAGGCAGATCCTACTTTAAGAACAAAAGATGATCAGGACAGCCGCACTCCAATCCAAAGTAACTAATGTAAAAAACTGGAAAAGTCACAGCAATGGAACCGAGGGCGGCTGACGCGTTTCACACTAACTTTAGTCCATCCTACTTTACATTTGATTAGACGAGCGCTCATCAGATAACTAATCTAGAAAAAAATCTGGAAAATGTAAGTGTAAGAAAAAAAGTTGACTGTTTCAAAGCTTTTAATATCACTTACATGTTTTCGCCATCTCTAGAAACGGCACTTTGACAAAACATGGCGCTCTCAGGCTCTTCTCCACATCTCCTTCCTGAAGTATGAAGTCCATGATCTCCTGCATCCAGGTCGTACCTGCCAAGTAGGCACCACAACACCATTATAAAACCTGGATTTTTTTCATGAGTGCTGTCAGTTTTTTCCATAGCTGCCAACCACGCAGGAACAATATATCAATATATGCCAATATATGCCAATGCATTTCTTATCTTGATACTGTTGTGGAGATGAGGATGTACGCAGAACGCGCAGCCATATCTCCTGTGCTAATAAGCACACATTTTGTCTAATGATATAATGCATCTTACCTACAACTCTATTTCCGGTATGTGATAGACTCACCCGGGACAGAGGCTTTTGGAGGGGACTGAATGCTAGCCTCTTGCCTTGCAATCATGGGCCTGGGCATTTGGGGGAACGGTGGTCTTTGTGAGCTGTATGCCTGGGTACCCTGTCTATGCCATATTAGAGTGACTGATTCATACTGTTGGGACATACAGTGTAAGGAGATGCTTATGCCGTCACCTCCAGCCATCTGTCTGTTTTCTGTGCTAATTGACCCTGCTATTGTGTGAAAATGTCCTGTGTTTACACTTATGATAATGTGTATTGTAAAGCAAGTAAGCGAGGAGACATGACGTCTACCCTGAAAGGTCATATCTATGAGTCACCTAGTTTGGGTAAATGATTAGTTAATTAGCTCATGTTAATTTATGTTCTGGTTACCTCCTCTTTAACTGTATATAAGGTTGTATTCTTGGTTCTAATAAATACTCCATGTTCAGCAGACAAACAAGTCTCGTCTTGTTGTGTGCTTGAGATATCTATATGCAGACTGATAGGAAGCGGTATATGATGGAAGCACTCAAGCGGAGTGTGGGATGTTCCGTTACACCGTATATCTAAAATAATGGCTAAAGGAGTCCTATGGGTGTGTCTGAGCAGAGACAGGGTGCATGGAAGCTAAACAAAGAAGCCGCATGGCTTTCAAACATGGACTCTGGCTCTGATCATACCAACCCAAAAGCTCCAGTATTACCGCTGATTGGAATCCTTATTCTGCATTTTTCCAGAGAACAACTCATACCCAGACTATACTACTGTTACTTGTGGATGGGAGGCTATCTGCAGGTGTACGCTATGAATCCCGACCGTGCTGATCAGACACAGCAGAGACAAGAGCGTACATCCACCTATAACTGATAACGTCCTTGCAGAGTGAACCTATCCTCCCCCCCCAGACGATTGTTCTGTGCATCGCACAGGGGCCCTTCACCAGCGGACATATCCCCACTCTGCAAACACCTCTCTCCAATCAGAGAAAGTTTTCCACTACCAGACGGGACTCAACCAGCATCAGTCTGCCCCAGTCAGCTCTTTAGAGCGGGCTGCAGGAGTACTAACACTGGGCGACACTATGACAATACATATTAAATACATCTTTATAAAATTTACACAACAGCTTCTCCTCTTTGTTATATGCTCCATGTGTCCTTCGATGAATCTTGATCTTCTTCTTACACCTGGAAATGAATCAGTCCTTACAGTCCATGTGAGGCCATAAAAATGAAAACACGGCTTGACATGTAGACTCTGTTCTTCAGGAGAGATGACATGGTGAGCTGTAGTGGAGCCTGTGGTCAGTAGGAGGTGGAATAATGCCCCATCACTGATGTCAGTGGGAGATTTTGTGCACCATTATTGGTGTCAGTGGGAGGAATTGTGCCCTATTGGTGGTGTTATGCCGCGTACACACGATCGGTCCAACCAATGAGAACAGTCTGATGGACCGTTTTCATCGGTTAACCGATGAAGCTGACTGATGGTCTGATGTGCCTACACACCATCAGTTAAAAAACCGATCGTGTCAGAACACTGTGACGTAAAACACAACGACGTGCTGAAAAAAATGAAGTTCAATGCTTTCAAGCATGCGTTGACTTGTTTCTGAGCATGCGTGGGTTTTTAACCGATGGTCGTGCCTACTAACGTTCGGTTTTGTTCTATCAGTTAGGAATCCATCGGTTAAATTTAAAACAAGTTGGCTTTTTTTAAACCGATGGTTAAATAACCAATGGCACCCACACACGATCGGTTTTGACCGATGAAAACGGTCCATCAGATCATTCTCATCGGTTTGACCGATCGTGTGTACGCGGCATTAGAGGGAGGATCAGTGCCCCATCCTTGGTGTCAGTGGAGGGGCTAGTGTGTCCCATTGATGTGTCAGTAGGAGAAATAATGCCCCATCATTGGTGTCAGTGGAAGGAATAGTGCCCCATCTGTGCCAGTGGAGGGAATAGGGCTCCATCATTGGTGCTAGTGGAAGGAATGAGCCTCATCATTGGTGTCTGTGGGAGGAATACTGCCTTATCTCACTCTAAGGAACCGCATTCAGCCCAAGGGCCACAGTTTGAAGACCACTGTACTGGACCAAGATAGGAAATGCTTTGGCTTGCTGCGCTGGTCGGCAAGCGGTTAAAGGTTTTGTGACTGGAGCCCAGCTTTAAAGAATTGCCCTTGTCTTGACTTGTAATCTTCCGTACCTCTGAATCCTTTATTTTGCAGAAATTCGTTATTCTCTCACCTGATTTGGGGTAAGAAGCCACCATTACGTCACCATCACGAGCCTGAAAACTGTGTATCGCGTCCCATTCATTGCAAATGTCCTGGAGCATGGGGACACCTTCAATGTTGCCCATATCTGGTGAGGAGTCGACCATTTCTTGGATAATTTTCTCTGTGACTTCTGGATCCATTCTAAGAAAAAAATAAAATGAAATCACCATATTTGTAGAGAGTTAAAGGTGCCTTTTCAGCTGTCTTTTTGATTGAGACTCTATAGCAGCATTTCTCAACCTTCAAGTCTCAGAGGCACCCCCCCCCCCCCTCAATCCCCCCTACCCCGAATAAAAGATTTTATAACTTACATTACAATAGCATGATCAGTAAGGCTGCATTCACACCTAAGCTGTGTGACCGCGTGAAAATGGGCAAAGCACCGGTTGGTGATGTCACAAGTAGGGCGGTGCCACCAGGTGACATCACCAGGTGGCCCCGCCCCTTACCCATCTAAAATTGAGGTCCCACTTAAATTTTTTTTTTATTAAAAGCCAGCAGATACAAATACTGCAGCTCCTGACTTTTAATACATGGACACTTACCTGTCCATGTTGCCCGTGATGTCGGCAGCCGAAGCCGAGCAATCTCTCAGCTGCCCCTGCTGCCATCCTCGGTGAGGGAATCAGGAAATGAAGCACTGCAGCTTCACTTCCCGGTTCTTCAGTGGTCCCCGCTGTGTTCTGAGAGCCGTGTGTCTCCCAGAAGACAGCGGGGGTACAGAGTGGGTGCCGGAAGTGGCGTAGATCACCGCGGTGATCTATGCCAGGAAGTGGGAGCAAATACCTGTATTACACAGGTATCTGCTCCCCCCTCCTCCCATGGCCTTGGGCTACGTTACTCCCAATAAAACCAATGATGGGGCACTATTCCTCCCACTAAAACCAGTGAGGGAGCACTATTCCTCCCACTAAAACCAGTGAGGGAGCACTATTCCTCCCACTAAAACCAGTGATGGGGCACTATTCCTCCCACTAAAACCAGTGATGGGGCACTTTTCCTCCCACTAAAACCTGTGATGGGGGCACTATTCCTCCTACTATAACCAGTGATGGGGGCGCTATTCCTCCCACTAAAACCAGTGATGGGACACTATTCCTCCCACTAAAACCAGTGATGGGACACTATTCCTCCCACTAAAACCAGTGATGGGGGCACTATTCCTCCTACTAAAACCAGTGAGGGAGCACTATTCCTCCCACTAAAACCAGTGATGGGGCACTATTCCTCCCACTAAAACCTGTGATGGGGCACTATTCCTCCCACTATAACCAGTGATGGGGGCACTATTCCTCCCACTAAAACCAGTGATGGGGCACTATTCCTCCCACTAAAACCTGTGATGGGGCACTATTCCTCCCACTATAACCAGTGATGGGGGCGCTATTCCTCCCACTATAACCAGTGATGGGGCACTATTCCTCCCACTAAAACCAGTGATGCGGCACTATTCCTCCCACTAAAACCAGTGAGGGAGCACTATTCCTCCCACTAAAACCTGTGATAGGACACTATTCCTCCCATTAAAACCAGTGATGCGGCACTATTCCTCCCACTAAAACCAGTGATGGGGCACTATTCCTCCCACTATAACCAGTGATGGGGGCACTATTCCTCCCACTATAACCAGTGATGGAGGCACTATTCCTCCCACTAAAACCAGTGATGGGATACTATTCCCCCCACTAAAACCAGTGAGGGAGCACTATTCCTCCCACTAAAACCAGTGATGGGATACTATTCCCCCCACTAAAACCAGTGATGGGGGCATTACTTACTCCCACTGATGTTGGGGCATTTTCTACTTCCACTGGCCACTGTCCACCTTCCACTGAAGCCCGAAGGAGAGTAGACTGGCCCATTGTTTACAAAGTTTAGAGACCCCTTGTACAGTACTAATCAAACAACATAATGAGTAATGTTTAGTCCAGCAATGTTATATAGAAACCATTTACAATGTAACAATCACACAGATAACTCCTTTTTAAATCTTAAAGTGATACAATTTTTTTTTTAAAATAACAAACATGCCATACTTACCTCCACTGTGCAGTAAGTTTTGCACAGAGTGGACCCGATCCTCCTCTTCTGGGGTCCCACGACGGCTCTCGCGGCTCCTTCCTGCATTAGATAACCCCCTCTGGGAAGCTCTCTCCCGAGGGTGTTATCTTGCGGGTCCATAGACGCCGAGTGTATGACTTCGCCCCCCGCGTCATTGGATTTAATTGACAGCAGCGGGAGCCAATGGCTGTGCTGCTATCAATCTATCCAATCAAAGCTGGGACTCTGTGGCGAGAAGGACTGCAGGACGCGCCCGGGGCTCAGATAAGTAAAATGGGGGAGGGGGGTGCTGGGGGGGCCGAACCTTAATGCAGTGGTCTCCAAACTGCAGCCTGGGGGCCAGATGCGGCCCTTTGCTTGCCTTCACATGGCCCTTGGGGAACTTTCCCTTCCACTGATAAAAGACACTCTTCCTCCCACTGACACCAATAATGGGGCATAATTCCTACTACTGACACCAACAATGGGGCATTGTTTCTCTCATTGATACCAACGATGTGGCACTATTCCTCCAACCGTCACCAATGATGGGACACTACCCCCCCCCCCCCAAATACCAATGATGCGTTGTTAACTTTCACTGACACCAGGACAATTTCTGTTCCCAATGGCCACAGTCCGGCCCCCCCTAAAGTCTGGAGGACAGTAAACTGGCCCTTTGTTTAGAGAGTTTGGAGACCCCTTGCCTTAATGCATAGGAAAAAACACGAAGGTTTACAACCCCTTTAACTATTATCCTATAGTGACCACTTACCTGTAATGAAGGATGTCCCACACTATGCAGGCAACTGGATCTTGTTGCAATCTTCACTGCAGGGCTTCGCTGTCCTCTTCTAGTCTCTGAGCTAGAATTAGAAAGTTCAGCATATGGGGGGTTAATGGCTTCCCGATACCGGCTGAGCGGCTGTGAAACAAAAAAAGAAGCTCCCGCTGAGGACCTTCCCCCTCCACTTCCATTGGGAAACGTTCTTTAACCACCTCGATACCGGGCCAGTTCTGACAACTCTCTCATACGCTTCAATATCTGCATTTGTTTTTCTAGAAAATTACCGGCGCCCCCCGCACCTCTGGCCAAATGCACTACTGCACCCCCCATTTGGCTTGAATCCTGCTCGTGTTGTGAGACAGCACTCAAGCACACCGAGTCAGGATTAAAAGTTCCTCGTCTTTCAAAACGCTCGTTAACCACGTTACTCGTTAACTGAGGTTCCACTGTATATAATTTTAATAATTATATTGTAATATCATTTATGTAAAATTACTGAATGACAGTGGAACCTCGGATTACGAGTATAATCCGTTCCAGGAGAATGCTCGTAATCCAAAGCCCTCGCATATCAAAGCGAGTTTCCCCATTGAAGTCAATGGAAATTAAAATAATTTGTTCCGCATTGACTTCAATGGCATGCCGCATGCGGCCAGAGGCGGGGGGGGGGGGGGGGTGCCGGAGAGCCTCAAATACGGCCGCAAAGGCCCGAGGACAGCTCGGCTGACCTCGGAAAGGCTTTGTTCCTGAGATTTGCCGAGGTCAGCTGAAATCTGCTCGGCTGCAGGGCCCCCATCTCAGGCTAAACACGGTAGAATTGAGAGCAGCGCAGCCATTGGCTGGTGCTGCCGTCAATCACATCCAGTGACGCGCCGCGCCGAGGGGCGGGGCCGAGTGATACAGTGAGCGGCTATGGCTGCTCGCTGTATCACGGGAGCACACCCGCAAGGACTCACCACCATTTGAGCGCTCTCACATGACTGTGGTGAGTTCTTGCGGGGAGCAACAGAGACAGCCGCCGAGGGACCCCAAAAGAGGAGGATCGGGGGCCACTCTGTGCAAAAAGAACTGCACAGTGGAGGTAAGTATAACATGTTTGTTATTTTAAAGACATTTTTTTTTCCTATAGTAGCCCTTTAACCTCTAGATTCTGAGCCAACACGGAGAACAGTGGGGTAGCGGCAGACCTAAAACTAACCAGCAGCTCCTGCGGGGGTAGTGCTACATATATACATTACTGCACACTTTGAACCTACCTCAACGAGGAACTTCATAAACCAGTAGCCGTTGAAAAGTTGAATCCTTTGGTGTCGTACTGTACAACATCGAGTATAAAGTGCAAGGGTCAGACGTAAGCGGCATGCTACATAGATTGCAGCAGTCAGGACGTGGGAGGAGGGCGGGGAAGAGCGAGCGAGAACAAGGAAGAGAGAGCGAGGAAGTGGTAAGGGGAGAGGGAGGCAGAGAGAGGGAGAGAAAGTAATAATGGGCAGGAGGAAGAACAAAAGCTATAAAGATCAGGACCTACACTATATATTAGATTATATTTCCATATTCAATTATAAGCTCTAAAAAGCAAAAACCTCATAGATTTTCCCGTAACCTTCAAAGAGCAGGACCTTCATACCTTTTCCTTATTAGATTGTAAGCTCTGAAGAGCAAGACCCTCATAAGTTTTCCCTATTCAATTGTAAGATCTATCAATATGAACTGTCATGCTGTATCTTCTGTGTGCTATTAGATTGCATTTTATGAGATACATAAGCTCTAAGGGGCAGGACCCCCTTTCCTCTTCTCTATTAGATTATAAGGTATAAAGAACGGGACCTATGTACCTTTTCCATATTCATTTGTAAGCTCTAAAGAGCAAGACCGTCATACATTTTCCCATTTAGATTGTAAGCTCTTAAAAACAGGACCTTCATACCTTTTCCTTACATGACTGTAAGCTCTGAGGAATAGGACCTTCATACCTTTTCCTTACATGACTGTAAGCTCTGAAGAGCAGGACCTTCATACCTTTCTTATATTAGATTGTAAACTCTGAGGAACAGGACCTTCATACCTTTTCCTTACATGACTGTAAGCTCTGAGGAACAGGACTATCATACCTTTTCCTTACATGACTGTAAGCTCTGAGGAACAGGACCATCATACCTTTTCCTTACATGACTGTAAGCTCTAAGGAGCAGGACCTTCATACCTTTTCCTTACATGACTGTAAGCTCTGAGGAACAGGACCTTCATACCTTTTCCTTACATGACTGTAAGCTCTGAGGAACAGGACCCTCATACCTTTTCCTTACATGACTGTAAGCTCTAAGGAGCAGGACCTTCATACCTTTTCCTTACATGACTGTAAGCTCTGAGGAACAGGACCATCATACCTTTTCCTAACATGACTGTAAGCTCTGAGGAGCAGGACCTTCATACCTTTTCCTTACATGACTGTAAGTTCTAAGGAGCAGGACCTTCATACCTTTTCCTTACATGACTGTAAGCTCTGAGGAACAGGACCATCATACCTTTTCCTAACATGACTGTAAGCTCTGAGGAGCAGGACCTTCATACCTTTTCCTTACATGACTGTAAGCTCTGAGGAACAGGACCTTCATACCTTTTCCTTACATGACTGTAAGCTCTGAGGAACAGGACCTTCATACCTTTTCCTTACATGACTGTAAGCTCTGAGGAGCAGGACCTTCATACCTTTTCCTTATTAGATTGTAAGCTCTGAAGAGCAAGACCCTCATACGTTTTCCCTATTCGATTGTAAGATCTATCAATATGAACTGTCATGCTGTATCTTCTGTGTGCTATTAGATTGCATTTTCCGAGATACATAAGCTCTAAGGGGCAGGACCCTCATTCCTCTTCTCTATTAGATTATAAGGTATAAAGAACGGGACCTATGTACCTTTTCCATATTCATTTGTAAGCTCTAAAGAGCAAGACCGTCATACATTTTCCCATTTAGATTGTAAGCTCTTAAAAACAGGACCTTCATAACTTTAACTTATTAGATTGTAAACTCTGAGGAGCAGGACCATCATACCCTTTTCTTACATGACTGTAAGCTCTGAGGAACAGGACCTTCATACCTTGTCCTTACATGACTGTAAGCTCTGAGGAGCAGGACCTACATCTTTTTTCTTACATGACTGTAAGCTCTGAGGAGCAGGAGCTTCATACCTTTCTCATATTAGATTGTAAACTCTGAGGGACAGGACCTTCATACCTTTTCCTTACATGACTGTAAGCTCTGAGGAACAGGTCCTTCATACCTTTCTCATATTAGATTGTAAACTCTGAGGGACAGGACCTTCATACCTTTTCCTTACATGACTGTAAGCTCTGAGGAGCAGGACCTTCATACCTTTCTCATATTAGATTGTAAACTCTGAGGGACAGGACCTTCATACCTTTTCCTTACATGACTGTAAGCTCTGAGGAGCAGGACCTTCATACCTTTCTCATATTAGATTGTAAACTCTGAGGGACAGGACCTTCATACCTTTTCCTTACATGACTGTAAGCTCTGAGGAACAGGTCCTTCATACCTTTCTCATATTAAATTGTAAGCTGATGTGTCACTCATAGCCACGCCCCCTAACAGTTAGAATCACTCTCTAGGACACACTTAACCCCTTCCTAGCCCCTAGTGGTTAACCCCTTCACTGCCAGTCACATTTACACAGTTATCAGTGTAGTTGACTGATCCAGTGACTACTTTGAAGTATTCCTTAGTTTTTTCCTAAACTCCTCCTATAGGGGCTCGTTGTTGCTTCTTCAGGGTTTCCTTTTTTTTCGTATCTACTTTCCCCTGTATGAAGTTTTAAGACTTTTGTACTTTCTATTCAGGAACCACCGTTTCCCCTGACTTTGCTTTGCCAGCATTGCGTTTTCTCTGCATTAGCTAATTACTTTCCTATACTGGATATCTGCGGTAGCCATTGTGCTGATCAAGACTTCAATTATTTGCAAGTGAGTTCCTCTTTTTGCTTGTATCCTGAACTGTGTCCTGAAGAAGCCAAACGGCGAAACGCGTTGATGCGCTCGGGTTCTCATCATATCATATGTATGATTTTTAACATTTGCATTGTCCTTATATTTCATGTATGTGTCCTATTTCTATTCAAATTTATATATATATATATATATATATATATATATATATATATATATATATATCACTATTGTTTACTGTGCCGTGAAAGTCCGAACAGGGTTCACTTTTGGGTTCCCTTTTTTCCCCCTTTCCCAACATATTATTTACAGATGTTGGCAATGTGAGTGCTGTTTTTAGATTTCTCTGTTTATTATAGGCACTGAACTGTTATACAGGGGTATATTTAAACCTGGTTTATGCAAAGTTAGAATAATTAGAAGCCACATGTTTAAAAACGATATCAAGCGTTAAGAATCTATTCCACCATCTAGGGGTCATAAGAGAGAACTACCAAAGGATATCTGTATTAAATAGTATTAAAGCAATACAATGCAATTATCATTATGGCACAGCTAAAAGTGTACCAGAGGATAAAGATAATTATCTATGATACTGAATAAAAGGAAAATATTTACTAAAATATAATAATGTTCATTGTTGTAACTGTGTTTTAAAGTATTTCAGTCAAACTCTGTACTGTTATTATGTTAACGGTTATGAACATGTGACTATAAAAAAATGTAATGTCGGAACATTTGGGGTTAAAAGAATACATATAAAAATCGCACATAATATATGTTTCATAATTTTCCATATACATGGATATGATGAACTGAAGCACAGCCATCTTTCCCTGTTAAAGTTTAAACATAGGTTCTCAGGCATGAATAGACATTGGGCCAGATTCAGGTAGATGGGAGCATCTTTGCTCCAGAGTAACGCTTCTCATTTACGTTACTCTGCCGAAATTTTAGGAGCAAGTGCTGTTATTCAAGAAGCACTTGCTCCTAAAGTTGCGGCAGCGTATCGAAAATGAGCCGGCGGAATTCAAATTGGGCGGGTACGGGGCGTGTAGTATTTAAACTAAGCGCGATCCCGCGGCGAACGTACTGCGCATGCGTCGAGTGTCAAAGCATCCCCGTGCGCATGCTCCAAATTCTGTGAATGAACGTCAATGACGTCACATTCCCATTCATGAACTTTTTACGCAAGCGACGCCATTTTTTTTTTTTCTGACGCGATGACGACGCCTATACCTAACATAGGATACTCCACTAGGGGGCTGCTTTATCTATACGCCGCGTATCGCTTCCGGAAACGTCGTAACGTCACTGCGTCGCGCCCGAATTCGCTCGTGAATTGCCGATTTCCGCTCATTAACATATTTTTTGAGCGTAAATCGGCGGGAACGCCCCCGGCGCCATTTTTAAGTTGAAGTAACGATGCGATGGCGAAATTCATTTACGCTGCTCGCATCGGAACTTCAACCCGGCGTTTCTTGTTTTCTGGTTACAGAAAACAGAAACGCCGGCTTAAAGTGACAGTTAGGCTGGCGGATCACTGGATCCGCCAGCCTAACTGTACCTGAATCTGGCCCATTGTTTTTAGGTGCCATCTCCCAGGTCATATCTCTTTGGGTTTGACACTTATAAGATAAGAGAATGAAAAGCCTGGCACAGCATGACACTAAACTTAGGGCCAGATTCAGGTAGATGGGAGCATCTTTGCTCTGGAGTAACGTTTCTCATTTACGTTACTCTGCCGAAATTTTAGGAGCAAGTGCTGTTATTCATGAAGCACTTGCTCTTAAAGTTGCGGCAGCGTATCGCAAATGAGCCGGCGGAATTCAAATTGGGCGGGTACGGGGCGTGTATTATTTAAACTAAGCGCGATCCCGCGGCGAACGTACTGCGCATGCGTCGACTGTCAATGCATCCCAGTGCGCATGCTCCAAATTCTGTCAGTGAACGTCAATGACGTCAAATCCCCATTCATGGACGTTTTACGCAAGCGACGCGATTTTTTTTTTTTTTGCGACGCGATGACGACGGCTATACTTAACATAGGATACTCCACTAGGGGGCTGCTTTATCTTTACGCTGCGTATCGCTTACGGAAACGTCGGAAAGTCACTGCGTCGCGCCCGAATACGATCGTGAATTGCCTATTCCCGCTGATTAACATATTTTTTCAGCGTAAATCAGCGGGAACGCCCCCGGCGCCATTTTTAAATTAAAGTTGCGATGCGATGGCGAAATTCAAATTTCGCCGATCGCATCGGAACTCCAACCCGGCGTTTCTTGTTTTCTGGTTACAGAAAACAGAAACGCCGGCTTAAAGTGACAGTTAGGCTGGAGTATCACTGATACTCCAGCCTAACTCTACCTGAATCTGGCCCATAGTGTGGTCTCTGTACTATGAGACTAAAGGGGCTTATTCACTATCCCAGTGGAAATATATATCTTAAATAGTATTGTGTCTTCATTATGCCATGACAATATATGTGTATTAGTAGTTCACATAGTACTCGTAAATACATAGACATTACTGGGGTCCCAGGTATAAGATCCTATAATAACTTCAAAGTATTAGATGGCTTTGATCACATCCCAGCATTAGTTTAATGGAACTTTCCAAGGCATGTGTGTTGATCATTACACCTTATCTCAATCATAAATTTAGGGGTTGCCGAAATGTCTAGGTTGGTTGTCATGTTGTTTGACATATAAAACAATTTATGATGCTATACCAGGATTCAAGTCACAGGGGGTCGTAAGTCATGATCAACTCTGATTGACCTTGAAAATTAGGAATTATTCCTTAGACACCACTGCCCCCTACAGGTTAATATCGGCATGTTTCAATATAGTCACCCACCAAAACATATTATCATGTGACATAGTCAGTCACGTGATAGGGGAATACACACCCACTTCTTTGGAAAGATAAAAGTGATTACACAGGACAATCTAGAAAAGCTCGGTGGGAGAGAGATGACAAGGCTGATGGGAGCTGATCTCTGGAGGGCTGATGGCTGGAAGCTGCTCTGATCTCTGAAGGAAGCCGGAAGGCGGAGAGAGTGACCACAAACATGTAAGGGGCTCACAGGAATCCTTCATTAGGGCTTTCCCTTCTCAAACAGGACTCTTAATTACTGGTAAGATTGAATTTTGATTATTTACCTTTTTGGTAATTTGGAGGTTTTTCACATAAACTCCACTAAGACCATTTAAATATACTTGGCAAAGATAATTTGGGAGTTGATTATGTCTAACTGCAGTATGAGATAATTGTATTCCAAATATTAGGAGACATACGCGCGTTACGTTTGTCTTTAAAAAGCTGCCAACAATAGTGGTTTGAGAGTGATGGCGTATGTGAAGATATATCCTCGCCAAATTTAACAAAAAGCTTGTGTACAATATAACATTTGTATATAATAAGTAGTAGCAAGAGATCTGTTTGATATTGAGAAGAAATAATACAATGCCAAGGTTATGTCAATAAGAGCTAAAAGGTTTCAAGTTACGCCAGGATGATTTAAATAAGAGCTAGGAATATACCTTGTCATATAATGTAAATATCATCTGAACATTCAAGCGTCATTTATCTCTATTGTAGAAGCATATCATTTATTTGTTTTAACACAAATTGTACCTGATTTTAATTTTTGCACTATGGGCCAGATTCAGGAACACTTGCGCTGGAGTATTTCGATATGCGCCGCGTAACTGTGATGATGCGCCGTCGTTTCTATGTGCCCGTACCCACCAAACTAGATGCGCCCAATAACGGGTCATTTGCGACCGGCGGAACGTTTCCGATGCCAGAGTCTTGTCAGCGCTTAATTTCGCTGGGCGCATCAGTCGCGCCTATTGATTTCCCCTGCAAATATGCAAATGAGGGATTTTTCCCAATTTACGAACGGATTAGCACCATACGCTGGCTACATGCGCCGCGCGTATCTCGTCCGTCCGGCGCAAAGTTATTTCTACAAAAGGCTGCTTTATCTTTACTCCAGACGGTCACAGGTCAGCAGGAGAGCAGCTACAGCAGCGTTACCGACGATAAGAGCTAGCTGAGCACCCCCACTTGCAGGACAACACCTCTGTCCATGCTTGTCTGTCAAATTTTACAGCCATGGAGGATGTCTTCCTAGGTCTCCATAGCCGAGATGACGGCTGACAGCTCCTGGCCATTAAAGTTCAGCCTTCTCCTTTGTGTTTGCGGGGAACGGGAGCAGCCATCTCAGAACAAAAGTAACATCACTGCGGGGAGGGGGAGCAGGATATACTTTAGTGCCGGAATGGCGCTTCTACGGGCGCATTTAAACGCCCAACGGAAGGCATTGCGCTGACGTTTCCCGGGAAGTGGTGCCGACGGAAGTTGTGAGCATGCGCACAAGGGGGGCGAGTGGAGCCGCACTCACTGCGCATGCTCCGTGGATGATGCGCTGAACGTAAGCCTCTGCGCTGGGCTCCGCCCATCATTTACATATGATCACACCCACTTCCACTTGCGTCGGGTTACGCCAGCGCATTATCGTTACTCTGGCGCAAGTTTACGCGCAACTGCTATGTGAATAACAGTACTTGCGCTGAAAGGGTCTTCAGAGTAACGTAAATGAGAAACGTTACTCCAGAGCAAAGATGCTCCGATCTACCTGAATCTGGCCCTATATCTTTAGTTAATAAATATATATATATATATATATATATATATATATATATATATATGAAATATTCATTTGTATTACTCGTCCTCAAAATAGCACGGATAAAATAATTTTGATATCTTGTATCGCAGGAAAAGTGCATATCTCCCCAAAGCACAGATTTACATATTTCCATAAATACAATAATATTTTATAAGTTCAGAATAAACATTCTGACGGTATATGTAGGCTCTATGCCGAGATGCGTCAATGGTTCTGACAGTAATATACCGTATATACTCGAGTATAAGCCGACCCGAGTATAAGCCAAAGGCCCCTAATTTTACCACAATAAACTGTGAAAACGTATTGACTCGAATATAAGCCTAGCAGTAGCTACTGTAAGCGGAAAAGAGGGTCAGCAATGCCCATTTTCACGCCTCTCTGTGCCCATTTGCAACCTTACTGTGCCCATTTTCACTGTGCTCATTGCAGACTTACTGTGCCCATTGCAGCCTTACTGTGCCCATTCTGACTGTGCCCATTACAGCCTTACTGTGCCCATTCTCACTCTGCCCATTGTAGCCTTACTGTACCTATTCTTACTGTGCCCATTGCAGCCTTACTGTGCCCATTGTAGCCTTACTGTGCCTATTCTCACTGTGCCCATTGCAGCCTTACTATGCTCATTCTCACTGTGCCCATTGTAGCCTTATTGTGCCCATTGTAGCCTTACTGTTCCCCGCTGTAGCCTTACTGTGCCTATTGCAGCCTTACTGTACCCATTCTCACTGTGCCCATTGCAGCCTTACTGTGCCCATTCTGACTGTGCCCATTGTAGCCTTACTGTGCCCATTGTAGCCTTACTGTGCCAATTTCTTACTGTGCCCATTGCAGACTTACTGTGCCCATTCTGACTGTGCCCATTGCAGCCTTACTGTGCCTATTCTCACTGTGCCCATTGCAGCCTTACTGTGCCCATTGCAGCCTTACTGTGTCCATTATCACTGTGCCCATTGTAGCCTTACTGTGCCCATTGTAGCCTTACTCTGCCCATTCTCACTCATATTCAGTGTACCTGTCGGATCACGGGCGTCCATTTTTCCAAAGTCGCGGCTTCCTCCTGGTCCGCGATAGGCGTTTGACACTGTGTTCCGCTACCGCCTATCACAGAGGTCTTCTCATCCTCGGACTTTCCCAGCAGACACTGTGTTCAGTGTTTCGCTAATCACAGACCTTCTTACATCCTCGGACAAAAGGACGTCCATGATAGGCGGAACACTGAACACAGTGTCTGCTGGGAAAGTCCAAGGATGAGAGGACCGCCGTAAAAGGCAGTAGCGGAGCACAGTGTCAAACCTATCACGGACCAGGAGAAAGTGCTCGTCACATTTGATGCCGTCGTCGCCATCTTGCTGCACCCTACCTATGCCTAGGAAGCCACCACGAATGTGTCAAAGTCATTTTGAGCATGCGCGGGTTTCCACGGAAGTTAAATATAAAACACACTCTCGGGTTTCCCGGCAGGAAAACACTGCCGAGAATCACGCCGAGAAAACAGAGAGCAGGTTCTCTATTTTTCTCGTAGAGATTTTAGGCAGTTTTCTTGACGAGAAACCTGACAGCCTCGCACACACACTCGGTTTACTCGGCAAGAAAGCTCTGCCAGCAGTTTTCTTGCCGGTTCTTGCGAGTAAACCGAGCGCGTGTACGAGGCTTCAGAGTCGTCTTGTGTGGACATTCTACAGACTTTCTTCCCCTGACAACGAACTTGGAGGTAATGTGCAAAATCCAAATCTAAACCAGCAGCTCCTCGGGGGTAGTGCTACATACAAGTAGCGTCATGTCACAACTGAGTATAAAAGATGGATTTTGTTTCTGATACCCTTGGTGAGGCTTCCATTTGTGGATGGACATTTTATGGTTATACAACCTATCACATTGCTATAATCTTTTTATATGGACTATAAACTGAAGGACTTATGAATAAATGGCTGTGGAACGAATCATTTGAGTTTCCATTATTTCTTATGGGGAAATTCGCTTTGATATACAAGTGCTTTGGATTACAAGCATGTTTACGGAACGAATTATGCTCACAATCCAAGAGTTTACTGTACTTTGGACTGTTTCTGGCCTAAGCCAGAGCGCCGACCTGCTTTACAGCCCGATTAGGAGATATGGGTAGAGCGCAGTACGTTTATTTCCTTGCATATTGAAGAATAAAAGTAGATAAAAAAAAACAATTCCTGTAAACAATTACATGAGGCCAAAGTTTTAAGTTCAGAATTTGCAGAGGACATCTGGATTAAAGTGGATGTAAACCCCAATTTTTTTTTTTTTTTTTTATGTCACAATGTAGAGTATAAGATTTCCTATCATATGTGCCCAGTCTTGCCACACAGAGTTAATCCAACGCTGAGTAATTCTCTTTTAAAGTTCAGTGCAAATTAACAGAATTTCAGATAAAAACTTGCCAAATTATTAAGTCCGTTTCTCTGTTATTGCTTTCAGTAACAGGTTATTTACATATCTAGCTTGGACATGTTTTATCATAACAAGAGGTGATCCAAAGTTCATTGTATATTACTAGGATGTGTTATGATGTTATATCACCTCATATTATGATAAACAAAACATAACATATAATAAACATGTCCTAGCTAGATATGTAAATAACCTCTCACTCAAAGCAAGAAGAGAGAAAACTGACTTTTTAGCTAGGCAGGGTTTTATCTGGAAGGCTGTTTATTTTCATGGGGGTTTACATCCACTTTAAAGACAACATACTCAGTATAAGATATAAATCCCTGGTTATAAGGATCTTCAACTGTGTAGACAGAATCCAAATGGGATAACAAATGTCTTTCAATGTTGGCCAACCATGAGGTCCGCTTTTGGTGCATCTCATAGTACTTCTCGGAAGGTCAGTCCACTTCCTTCCATTTTCTTCTTGTATTCTTCATCAAAGAAAATGTTCTGAGACACTGAAAAGTGATTCTTCCAATCTCCGACTTTGCCTAAAACAAGGACATCATTATCAGAACCGAGCTCTGAGACAAGGACATTATTATCAGAACCGAGCTCTGAGACAAGGACATTATTATCAGAACCGAGCTCTGAGACAAGGACATTATTATCAGAACCAAGCTCTGATACAACAAGGACATTATTATCAGAACCGAGCTCTGATACAACAAGGACATCATTATCAGAACCGAGCTCTGAGACAAGGACATCATTATCAGAACCGAGCTCTGATACAACAAGGACATCATTATCAGAACCGAGCTCTGAGACAACAAGGACATCATTTTTAGAACCAAGCTCTGAGACAAGGACATTATTATCAGAACCGAGCTCTGAGACAAGGACATCATTATCAGAACTGAGCTCTGAGACAAGGACATCATTATCAGAACTGAGCTCTGAGACAAGGACATCATTATCAGAACTGAGCTCTGAGACAAGGACATCATTATCAGAACTGAGCTCTGAGACAAGGACATCATTATCAGAACCGAGCTCTGAGACAACAAGGACATCATTATCAGAACCGAGCTCTGACACAACAAGGACATCATTATCAGAACCGAGCTCTGAGACAAGGACATCATTATCAGAACCGAGCTCTGATACAACAAGGACATCATTATCAGAACCGAGCTCTGAGACAAGGACATCATTATCAGAACCAAGCTCTGAGACAACAAGGACATCATTATCAGAACCAGGGCCGCCATCAGGGGGGTACAGGCATTACACCTGTAAGGGGCCCGGGGGTCCCTAGGGGCCCGGATGGGAACCACCCTAAAAAAAAAAAAAAAAAAAAAAATTTTTTTTTTTTTTTTTTTTTTTTTTTTTTAGGGGTCCGAAGATCCCCAGGGGCCCGGAGGCCACCAAGGGCCCCAGATGGCAAGCCCTTTTTTTTTTTTAATAAAAAAAAAAAAAAATTATAAAAAAATATATTTTTTTATAAAAAAAATATATTTTTTTAATATATTTTTTTATTATTTTTATATTAAAGGGCCATTTTTTTTCTTTTATTTTTTTAGAGGTCCCCAGGGGCCCAGAGGCCACCAGGGCCCCAGATGGCAAGCCCTTTCTTTTCTTTATTTTTTTTTATAAAAAAATATATTTTGTTATAAAAAAATATATTTTTTTAATATATTTTTATTTTATTTTTTATTAAAGGGACAATTTTTTTCTTTTATTTTTTTAGAGGTCCGGAGGTCCACAGGGGCCCGGAGGCCCCCAGGGCACCGGATGGCAACCCCCCTTTTTTTTATTTATTTTCTATTAAAAATTATATAGATTTTTTAATATATTTTTATTTTATTTATTTTTTATTAAAGGGCCATTTTTTTAGGGGTCTAGGGGCCCGTAGGCCACCAGGGCCCCAGATGGCAACCCCCTCTTTTTTATTTATTTTTTTATAAAAAATATATTATTTTATAAAAAAATATATTTTTTTAATATATTTTTCTTTTATTTTTTATTAAATGGCCAATTTTTTTTCTTTTATTTTTTTAGAGGTCCGGAGGTCCACAGGGACCTGGAGATCCCCAGGGCCCCAGATGACAACCCCCCCTTTTTTTATAATTTTTTTTACTTTTTTATATTTTATTTCTTTTTTTTTTAATATATAGATGTATTTTTATTAAAGGGCTCAGAGGTCCCCAGGGCCCCATGTGTCAAACCCCCTTTTTTTATAATTGTATTTTTTATTTTTGTTTATATATTTTTTTTATATATTTTTTTTAATTAAAGGGCCCAGAGGTCCCCAGGGCCCTGGAAGGCAACCCCTTTTTTTTATATATATAAATGTTTATTTATTTTTTTATATATATATTTTTTACTTTCTTTCTTTTTTTTTTAAAGGGCCCAGAGGTTTCTTTTTATTAAAGGGCCCAGAGGTCCCGAATGGAAAGCCCCTTTTTTTTGTAATTTCCTTTTATAAAAAAAAAAATAACGTCCCCGGGGCCACAGTTGGCAACCACCCTTTTTAAAAATATATATATATATTATATTTTCTCTTTTTTTTCTTTATATTAAAGGACACAGAGGTCCCAGGGCCCCGGATGGCTACCCCCCTTTATTATATATATTTTTCTTTATTTCTTATTTTCGTAAAGGGGCCCCCCCCGCTTCTCAATTCGCGGCAGCAGCCCCCCCCCCCCCCCGCTTCTCAATTTCATGCGGCACCCCCCCCCCGGTTCTCTGCTCCAGGGGGCCCATGCCTGAAGCTGTGTAAGGGGCCCCAAAATTCCTGATGGCGGCCCTGATCAGAACCGAACTCTGACACAACAAGGACATTATTATCAAAAACCGAGCTCTGACACAACAAGGACATCATTATCAGAACCGAGCTCTGAGACAAGGACATCATTATCAGAACCGAGCTCTGAGACAAGAACATTATTATCAGAACCGAGCTCTGAGACAACAAGGACATCATTTTTAGAACCAAGCTCTGAGACAAGGACATTATTATCAGAACCGAGCTCTGAGACAAGGACATCATTATCAGAACTGAGCTCTGAGACAAGGACATCATTATCAGAACTGAGCTCTGAGACAAGGACATCATTATCAGAACCGAGCTCTGAGACAACAAGGACATCATTATCAGAACCGAGCTCTGACACAACAAGGACATCATTATCAGAACCGAGCTCTGAGACAAGGACATCATTATCAGAACCGAGCTCTGATACAACAAGGACATCATTATCAGAACCGAGCTCTGAGACAAGGACATCATTATCAGAACCAAGCTCTGAGACAACAAGGACATCATTATCAGAACCGAACTCTGAGACAACAAGGACATTATTATCAAAACCGAGCTCTGACACAACAAGGACATCATTATCAGAACCGAGCTCTGAGACAAGGACATCATTATCAGAACCGAGCTCTGAGACAACAAGGACATTATTATCAGAACCGAGCTCTGACACAACAAGGACATCATTATCAGAACCGAGCTCTGAGACAAGGACATCATTATCAGAACCGAACTCTGAGACAACAAGGACATTATTATCAGAACCGAACTCTGAGACAACAAGGACATTATTATCAGAACCGAGCTCTGACACAACAAGGACATCATTATCAGAACCGAGCTCTGAGACAAGGACATCATTATCAGAACCAAGCTCTGAGACAACAAGGACATCATTATCAGAACCGAGCTCTGAGACAACAAGGACATCATTATCAGAACCAAGCTCTGAGACAACAAGGACATCATTATCAGAACCGAGCTCTGACACAAGGACATCATTATCAGAACCGAGCTCTGAGACAAGGACATCATTATCAGAACCAAGCTCTGAGACAAGGACATCATTATCAGAACCAAGCTCTGAGACAACAAGGACATCATTATCAGAACCAAGCTCTGAGACAACAAGGACATCATTATCAGAACCGAGCTCTGACACAACAAGGACATCATTATCAGAACCGAGCTCTGACACAAGGACATCATTATCAGAACCGAGCTCTGAGACAACAAGGACATCATTATCAGAACCGAGCTCTGAGACAACAAGGACATTATTATCAGAACCGAGCTCTGACACAACAAGGACATCATTATCAGAACAGTTTTATTTATTTTTATTTTGGTGTGGTGGTTTCTCTCAAAATCCATACCAGACTGGAAGGGCCTGGTATGGATTGAGGGGGACCCCACACTGTTTTTTCCTGATTTTTTTTAATGCCAGCTATTCTTTTCATAACATTCAGCTGTCAGCAGGGAACCCCCGCTGGCAGCTGTTGACTCATTAGTGGTTAAGGACACAGAGGCCACCCGCTCCTTAACAACCATGACAATTACTGGTTAAGGACGCTGGTGTTTACTTTTGTGCTACTACAAGGCGGTATTTATGTTAACAAATACGCCAGCTACCACCAAGCGTTAAATTGCCGCAAGTTTTCCATACGAAAATACCGAATGACTTCAGAAAGTAACTCATGCAGTATTTTAGTAGATGCCAAAAAACTACGAGGTATTTTACCGATTTTTTTTTTTTAGAGAAAAAACAAACAAACACTTTAGGCCAGATCCACAGAAATGTACGGCGGCGTATCTCCAGATACGCCGCCATAAATTTAAATCTGCGCCGGCGTATCTTTGTTTTGTATCCACAAAACAAGATACGCCGCAATTATGCTAAGGTACGACTGACGCAAGTCTCTTACGCGGTCGTATCTTAGTTGCATATTTACGCTGGACGCTAAGGGCGCTTCCGTTGCTTTTTCTGCGTAAAATATGCAAATGAGCTAGATACGCTGATCCATGAATGCACGTACGCCCGGCGCAGTGTTTTTACGTCGTTTGCGTAAGCTTATGTCCGGCGTAAAGTTACCCCTGCTGTATAGAGGCGTACGTAATGGTAAGTATGGACGTCGGGCCAGCGTCGAATTTTCCGTCGTTCACGTAAACCGTTGGCGAATAAGGACTTGCGTAAGTTACGTTCACGTCGTTTTCATTGACGTTTTGCGACGTGATTCGAAGCATGCGCACTGGGTTACGTCCACGGCCATGGCATGCGCAGTTCGTTTTTTGAAGCTCAGCCCATCATTTGCATGGGGTCACGCTTCATTCTTTTACATAAACAACGCCCACCTAATCCACATTTGAATTGCGCGGGCTTACCCCGGCCCATTTACGCTACGCCGCCGTAACTTAGGACACAAGTCCTTTGTGGATACGGAACTTTCCTTCCTAACGTACGGCGGCGTAGCGTAAACAAGATACGCTACGCCGGCACAAAGTTACGCCGGTGTTTGTGGATCCGGCCCTTTGTCTACTTTCTAGGTGAAGATGATATTATACCTTTCCTCATGAATTTGGAGATAGACTGATCCATCACTACAGAGGGTAGGACACTATAGTTGGCCATCGGATTATCTTTCATGACTTCAAATGATGTGTGATGAAGGATCTTTTCGAGGACCTCCTCGGACACGTCTTTCTTCAGGAACTCGATCACCTTCTTTATCTCTCGTTTTGGGTCCTAGAAAAAAAAAAAAAGAAGATGACAAAAAATAACACAAAGATTAAAGGGTCACTAAAGGAAAGCATTTTTTTTTGCTGAAATGACTGTTTACAGGGTATAGAGACATAAAAGTTAACTGATTCCTTTTCAAAATGATTAAAAACAGATAAAAATCAATCATATAATGTGCCTCTAGTTTCACTTTCGTTTTTAAACTGGTTTCATGTTTCTGTGAAGTACAGAAGACACACAGAACAAAAAACAAACAAATCCAGGGCAGTGTTTTGTTTTTAAAATGAATCTGATTGGTTCTGAGGAGTTTTAGACACACAGTAATGACAGCTTAGACCACAGTGAAAAGCTGCCATGAGATTTTTCATAAGGAGCCAGACAAGCAGGAAGTGTGGAGATCAGAGCAGAATTACAGCAACTTCAAAGCAAAAACGAACAATGAGGACATGAAAACAGCACTGCATTAAGGTAAAGGAAGCTATTTAGCTAAAAAAAAAAATCCTTTAGTGACCCTCTGAATAAATAACACAGAGATTTTTCTGTGCTGGGGATTGAATAGGACCTCCTCACCTCAACCATGTCTTCATAGAAGATGTAGAGTATTTGTTGTTTGTCTTTTGCTTTCCACCAGCCGATGACGTGATCAAACCAGCTTCCCCAAGCCACTGAAAGGAAAGACATTTATACTTATAAAAATGTCCCTCTTCTGGACCCAATCTCTCTTTCCCTCATAACTGTGACCAGCGCCGCCATCAGGGGGGTACAGGCAGTACACCTGTAAGGGGCCCGGAGGTCCCCAGGGGCCTGGATGGCAACCCCCCTTTTTTTTAAGGGGCCCAGAGGTCCCCAGGGCCCCGATTGACAACTCCACTTTTTTTTGTATTTGGTAAAGTGGAGTTGCCGCATCCCCTCACTTACCCTCTCCAGCCAGAAAAGTTGAGAAGTACTCATCCCAGGTGCCGGGGTCCGGGAGACCCTTGTTCATCAGCTGGAAGTGGTAGTAGGACACCATGCAGTCCTTGGCATTCCTGGCCACGTATATGATCTGCATGGGAGGAGGTAAGTGGCACTTAGAAGATGTCCATGCACATTGATTTTAAATTAGACATACAGACAACAATACAACTTCATAGTGTTTTGTACTGCTGCCTTGCAGCACCGCTGTCTTATGCTCAGTTCCCACTTACATACGCTGTGTGGGGCGTTTGCTTGTTCTTCCGTTGTTTTCATGCATTCCCTAATCCAGGGGTCTCCAAACATTCTAAACAAAGGGCCGGTTTATTGTCCTTTAGACTCTTGGAGGGCCGGACTTTGGCCAGCGGGAGTGGAAACTTTCCTGGCATCAGTGGGAGTAAACATTTGGTATTAGGGGGAGGAATAGTGCCCCATTGCTGGTATCGTAGGGAGGAATAGTGCCCCATTATTGGTGTCAGTGGGAGAAATGGTGCTCCATTGTTGGTGGCAGATGGCAGAATAGGGTCTCGTATCAGTGGAAGGGACAGTGCCCCAAGGGCCGGGTAAAGGCAAGCAAAGGGCCCAGGGGCGGACTGACAACTCATGGGGCCCCCGGGCAATAGAAGATTATGGGGCCCCCGGGCTTACAGATGGCCACCACGCCAGGAGGCAGTGCAAAGGCGGGGTAGCTAAAATCTCAGGATTTTCACATCAAAAGCATGTTGGTTTCGGACATATCAGGGACAGATGTTAAAAAAAACACAGATTTTTACCTACTGTCCCTGGTTTTATTGAGCCTGGCATCCCTAATGGGGCCCCCTAGTGGCATGGGGCCCCCGGGCAGTGCCCGAGAGCCTCAATGGTCAGTCCGCCCCTGAAAGGGCCGCATCTGGCCCTCGGGCCACAGTTTGGAGACCATTGCCCTAATCCAAAGACATACTGGGAGGTATGGGCTTCTCAGCATACTGGCCCCTATGGCGCATATGTACCCTTAAAGCGGACTTCCACCCAAAAATGTTACTTCTGCTTTTCGGATTCCTCCCCCCCCTCCGGTGTCACATTTAGGGGGGAGTCTAATACAGGTAACTTCCGGGCTTAGATACCCGAGCCACCCTTGGGTATCTACGCCACGTCCGGCGCCTTCTCCCCCCCCCCGCGCGCTGTCTTCTGGGAGACACACAGGCCTCAGAAGACAGCAGGGACCAGTGGGATTGCGCAGCTCGAGTCGCGGAAGCGCAGTAGGGAACCAGGAAGTGATTCCCTTACCGAAGATGGCGACGGCATCACCCTAGGGCCGAGGGAGAGATCGGCTTCAGGCGCCGACATCGCGGGCTTTCTGGACAGGTAAGTGTCCTTATTTTAAAAGTCAGCAGTATTTGTAGCAGCTGACTTTTATTATACATATATATATATATATATATATATATATATATATATATATATATATATATATATATATATATATATATATATAAAAAATTGGCGGAACTCCGCTTTAATAGAGAAGTTACAAAGTAAGCCTCTGGTGCAGAGACTGATGTGTATGGCTCAATGTTTTCTGTACAGCACTGCGGTATATGTCAGAGCTATATACATGTATAATAATAATAATAGTGTGTGACTATGTCAGGGCATTAGAGTGTAAGCTCTTCTGGTGCAGAGGCTGCTGTGACTGGCTCAGTGTCCTCTGTACAGCACTGTTGTTGTTTTTTTTTGTCAGAGCTATATAAAAGAATAGCTAAAAAGCTCAGGCTGGACTTCTCCTTTAAAGTGGAGTTTCACCCCAAAAAAAAAAAAAACACTCCTCGCCCCCTTACAGGCTACATTTGGCATGTAATTTTTTTGGGGGGGGGGAGTGGGGGCTTTAGTAGGAGTGGGACTTCCTGTCCACTCAGGGAGCGCTGCGCCGTTCGCGCATGCGCAGTCCGCGCATGCGCAGTGAGTGCCCGGCCGTGAAGCCGAAAGCTGTCACAGCCACAGTTACTTTTAAAGTATATTGTTATCCCGCCTTTATTCCATTTTGGTTGCATTTCCCCTACTCACCTTGGTGTTCTTCTCCAAAAAAGATGGCGGCAGCAGCTTTATCGGCATATGCGTTTTTAGCAGACGAGGGGATGGCATTTTAGCAGCGGCTTCCACTCCTGAAATATATGACACATCGTCACCTTGCTAATCAGGCCGATTAGTCCATCTAACTGCCTTGGTGTCTGGATGAAGCAGAACACAAAAAAAAAGAAGAAGCTTGCCACAGCTTAAAGGAGTAGTAAAGGAATTTATTTTTTATTTTTGCTGAAATTACTATTTACAGGGTATGGAGACATAAAAGTTATCTGATTCCTTTTAAAAAACGATTAAAGATAGATAAAAATCAATCATATAATGTGCCTGCAGTTTCAGTTTCGTTTTTAGACTAGTTTCAGTTTGTTCTGTGTGTACAGAGACACACAGAACAAAAACAAACAAACCCAGGGCAGTGTTTTGTTTTTAAAATTAATCTGATTGGTTCTGAGGAGTTTTAGACACACAGTAATCACATCTTCTTGATCTTGGACCACCGTGAAAAGCTGCCATGAGATTTTTCGTAAGGAGCCAGACAAGCAGGAAGTGTGGAGATCAGCAAGGGATTACAGCAACTGCTAAGCAAAAACGGACATGGAGGACATGAAAGCAGGACTGCTATAAGGTAAAGCAAGCTATTTAGCATACATTTTTTTTTTCTTTACTGATCCTTTAAGGTGTATCTAAAACCAACAAGAAAAAAAATATATATATATATGCAAGCTTACTAGATGTAGGGCAGGGATATGCAATTAGCGGACCTCCAGCTGTTGCAGAACTACAAGTCCCATGAGGCATAGCAAGACTCTGACAGCCACAAGCATGACACCCAGAGGCAGAAGCATGATGGGACTTGTAGTTTTGCAACAGCTGGAGGTCCGCTAATTGCAAATCCCTGATGTAGGGGCTGCATTTGTTTTATAATAGAGCCGCAGTCCCCTGCAGTATACCTTTTTGCCACAAGATGTCCTCAGTCTTTCAGGTTGAATGACGCCCACAGTCCTCCAGCCTAGAATTAAAGTGGTACTAAAGCTTTGTGGTTTAAAAAATAAATAAAAAGTAACATGTCATACTTACCTCCACTGTGCAGTTCGTTTTGCGCAGAGTGGCCCCGATCCTCCTCTTCTGGGGGTCCCACGACGGCTCCTCCTCGCAAGAGCTAACCCCCTCTGGGAAGCGTTCTGCCGAGAGGGTTATATTGCGGGCATGCTCCTGTGTGATACAGTCGGCGGCCATAGCACTAATATGCATGCTTTCCCTCTAAGCATAAATCCCCCTATTCCCAGTACAAATCCACATCCCCTGCTGTATTTGCCCAGCACAAATGCCCCCCCCCCCCCAAAAAAAACACCTTTTCTAGCACAAAGCCTCTACCCTAAGGTGACCAGATTTTTAAGATGAAATCCGGGGACATATTTATTTATTTTTACTAGTAATGGCGGCAATAAGCAAATCTCTGCCCATGGCCGCCGCCCACCCCACAGCCTGTCACACCCTTACTCTCCAGGCCCCGGCTACTACTGGATGGGGAGTGGAGGAAGATCACTCCGCCAGGGAAGGCAAGAAGATAAACAGGCAGGTGGCTGGCCGGGACTTGAGCCAAGGCAGAAGAACATGCGAGCGGAGCTGAATGGGCATGCACCCGAAACTGAAGAAATATTCCCTCCGCTCCGTCCGACCAGCACATGATCATCAGAAAGGGGCACAGAGAATGGAACACCCCCTATGCTAGTAGGAGCGGCTGAGCGGGGGGTGGGGGGGGGGGGGTTGGTAATTCTGTTTTTTTTTTATTAATTCTACACTGACTGTGTTTGAAATTGCCCCAGCCCCTGTTCAAATCCAATCTGGGGACAAAACTGGGGACAGACTTAGTCAGGGGACAGTGTCCTCAATCAGGGGACTGTCCCCTGAAACCGGGATGATGTCTGGTCACCCTACTCTACCCTAAAAACATAATTTTTAATTGAACATTGATGGATATCAGCAGAGCTCCACCACCTTCACTAAGCTCTGGGAAGGGGGGGGGGGGAGGAACTAATGTAGCTGCACTTGCAAAGTTCACAGTCTACTTGCCTTTAATAAGTCAACCCCAATGACTTTCCTGAGATTTATCTCTCTCGCGAAGTACTAACACTGACTTGAGGGAACATGGAAGCAAAGGACTGGGTCTAGCAACGACTGAAAAAATTTACTAGAACTAAACAGGAGGGGAGGACAAAAGAAGAAACCAAATCACATAAGCAAACAAGTTGTAGGACCAAAAACCTCCACTAGATGTCATCATACTACAGAATAATAATAACTTGAAAAAATGACATAAAAGCAGAGCAGAGCAATTTGTGCAATCCAATACCATCCAGCACTAGGCGAAGACTGAAGATTAAATGGACCCGGCACTATATGACCAGTAAGAAAACATCTGACAAGGGTCAGCTTTAAAAAAAAGGGGGAGGGGGAGCGGGAGTTGGGGGAGAATGGGGTTTTTGGTGTTTTTATCGTCGTTTTCCTGCTGGAGGTGTTTCCACTGGCTGTACCCGTGACATAACAGGTGAAATGTTCTGATTCTGCACCCCAAACCCGACATTGGGTTCCACTTAAGCCGACTCCCCGTAGGACCACAGTTGTGTTGTACATCACAAGTATTACCTGGTGGTATTGGTTTGGCGTTCAAGTCTAGGAAGGGGACTTTGATGAAGCAGGGGGGCCCGCATGCCCTTCTCCACATCGCCCTGTAACAGGATCAGGTCCGCGATCTCCTGCATCCACGTGGTACCTTGGAAAAAATAAATTAAATGGTTATGCTGTTGTAGCGATACTCCCTCGGGAGCCGCTGGTTGATTTGGGATCGGCGTATTAAGTTACCTTCTTGCATTGTCTAGGGGTGATATTAGTGAACAGGGCAGTAAGCGATTGTCCAGCCAGTAGATGAGGTTTTTCAAATGCTTTATTTCTTGGGCAGGGCCGGATTTGCTCTCTCTGCCGCCCCAAGGCCAGGTTCCACAATGCACCCCCTCCCGCCAACCCCGAACCCCCACGCCCAAATCAACAAAGAATGGTAACCGGGTTAGTTCAAATATTTCTTGTTTCTTTTTTTTTTTTTACTTTTTTATCACACTTTTTTTTTTATTATTTGTAGCTTGTTGTTTACTTTTTTTTACTTTTGTATAATTTTCTTATTATTTTTAATATTTTCTTCTTTACTTTTTAATTACTTTTTAATTTTATTAATTTAATTATTATTATATTTTTTATTATTTTTATCAATTTTTTTCACTTAACTTTATTGCTATCACACAGAATAAAACAATTCCCTGTGTGATAGCAATTGGAGGTGACAGGTTCTCTTTATTGACCCTGTCACCTCCAAAAACAGGAGTCCTAGCACTGTGCTAGAACTCCTGTCACAGCTGAGATGGGAAGAGCACAACTCACCCTCTCACTGTGTGTACATCGGCAGCAGAGACAGGAGACAGACTCGTGTGCTGGGGGGAGGACAGAGTCCCGAAGACCCAGCAAAGAGAGGTGGGGGGGGGAGGACGGACAGCAGCACAGATTTCACAAGTGGTTTTGGGGACATCGCCGCTTGTTAAAGAGTGAGCGGATTCCCCCACACTACATTTAGTTCTGTTAGAAAGCAACTTACCGCCCTTAACTGTATGGAATCCAAGTCGCTGCCGCCCAGAGGTGCCCGGCCGCCCCAAGGCCTGGCCTTGGTGGCCTTGTGGGAAATCCGGGCCTGTTCTTGGGTCCAACACAACATCAACAGGAGGTAGATAGGACAGGTTGATGAAGTAGAGAAAACCTTGCAGTATCAGGCTTGGATGAACAGGAGACCAAGCCTGCTCTCAGTAACAATATAATGCGTTGCCACTCCAGCCCGAGTGGGTGAAGTGATCCCCGGACAGACTTCTGCCACAAGCCTGGCATCCGGAGTTCCACTTTAAAGTTGCTGGAAGGAACAGGCCCTTACCATGGACCTGGCTCTGATTTAAGATGCCAGATGAGGCCTCTGCCACAGGCTCAATGCTGACAATGTGAACAGCAGAGCGAATCCCTCCAGTCAATCACAATTGGGTGACCGATTGACAGCTGAAGTGTACCTGTCAGTGTGTCGGTCACTAGATCCCCGATGGTTCGTTCAAGTCTCTCCGATAACCTGCCTCCGGGTTCTCCTTGAGCCGAATCCCCACCGTACAGAGCCAGCAGCCTAGGATCTCTCTTAGTGGTGAGGGGACCCAGCAACCAGCAAGCCACTGGGGCCCCCCGGCAGCATCCGCCAGGAACTCCGCGTAACTTTCGACCCCCCGGTAGGCCATATCGCCGGGGTCTGTTGGGTGCGCACACCCTGAAGGTGGGTGCCGCCGCACCAGGAACCAGGAACATGCGAAGAACCAAAGAAAATGGCGTCCGCCACAGATATACCCTGCAGGCCCCGCGAGGGAAAAACTCTTCCAATTGGCTCCTGGGGGAAAAGTGGCTCTGTTAGAACCCCTCTGGTGCCATCTGTCGTTCGGGGGTGAGACTGACACCCCCGGAGTGCAGACTGACCCAAGACAGGACAGTTCTAAAATGACAGCAGCCCAAATCTAACAAAATTAAGAGTGAGAGCAACATAACCGTCTCCCTCCCCCACTAGCTTTAGTGTAGTGCCCATACTGAAAGTAAGGGGGCGCTACACTATGTCAGCCTGCCAATAAACATACAGGCAGTGGCGTCGCTAGGGGGTGGCTATTGGGGCTATAGCCCTCGAATCTGGGGCCTCGAGTCTCTCACCTGGTGCAGTGGTGCGATCAGTGGGTGGATGTGGACGCCGTGCAGGTAACTAACATCTCGGACATTATACTTTGTTCTGCCAATGCACTGCATGCTAGAACCACCCGCGTCTAGCAACCAGTGATGTCACGTAGCCTGTGTGACACAGCATGAGCCCGAGGCAGTGGCGTCACTAGGGGGGGGGGGGGGGCAGGTGGGTGCATGCCGCCAGAGGGGTGACACCCATGGGCAATTGCACAGCAATGCCCAATGGAAAGTTCCATGCTGAGTCACGGTTGCAGTAAGGAGAGATCGCTGTCAGCTGTGCAGTGATTTCATAATGTGGGGAGTTCGGAAGATCAGGTTATCATGAAACACGATCCTCTTATTACAATCATAATCTTATTATGGGAACTCAGCTGAGATCAGCCAGGATCAGCATTGTGAAGATATTTGTGGTCACTGAATCCCAGCCGATTGAATTTCAGGGACAATTTCATGGGACTTAAAGGGGTTGTAAAGGAAAAAATATTTTTTTATATTAATCATCCTTTACCTGCAGACATTCCTCTTTTCACTTCCTCATTGTTCATTTTTGCTCAGAAGTTGCTCTATTTCTTCTCTGTTCTGTTCACTTCACGCTTGTCTGATTGTTACTCACCACCGTGAAGGGAGGCTTTACTGCGGTGGTCAGTGACGTGCTCGCCCCCTCCTGGGAACTATATCTGTGCGGCAGGACGCTCTCTACGTGTTAGAGACTTGAAGGAGGTGTGAATTACTGTGCGTGCCGCAATGCATACTGGGAAATGTAGTTCTTACATGAACGAGCGCCACAAACCAGGAAGTGAATGAGAGAAGAGAAACTAGAACACCAGAGGTGATATAAATGAAATAATTTAATAGGTATTTACTTGTTTTTTAACAGAATCATTACACTATTCTGTCTGTCTACCTTGCAGACATTTTAGGCAAAAAATGTTTTTCCTTTACAACTCCTTTAAAGTTTACTTTTATTTAATTGTTTAACCCCTTCCTTTCCAGCCCATAGGGGAATAACGGCATGGTCATCCCCTCGCCGATGAGACTGGACGTTGCACAACGTCCCAGTCTTCACGGCGCTCTAGGGCCCGCGCGCGAGCGCACCCGCGGCACCACTCGCGATCCCGCGCGCCTGCCCGACGGCTGCGATTGCCGCCGGGCACCCGCCATTTCCGGCAATCACGTCGGGAGTGTGGATCTGTGTGTGTAAACACACAGATCCACCTCCTGTCAGCAGTGAGGAGATCGATGTGTGTTCCCAGTACAGAGGAACACACATCGATCTCCTCCCCCTGTGAGTCCCGCTCCCCCTACAGTTAGAACACGCTTTAGGACACATTTTAACCCCTTCAGCGCCCCCTAGTGTTAACCCCTTCCCTGCCAGTCACATTTACACAGTAATCAGTGCAGTTTTATAGCACTAATCGCTGTGTAAATGTGAATGGTCCCAAAAACGTGTCAAAAGTGTCCGATATGTACGCCGCAACGTCGCGGTCACAAAAAAAAAAAAAACGCAGATCGCCGCCATTACTAGTGAAAAAAATAAAATAAAAATGCCATAAATCTATCACCTATTTTGTAGACGCTATGGCCCAGATTCAGGTACATCTGCGCATTATTGGACCGGCGTAGCGCACCGCCTTTACGTTAGAATTGCGCAATTTTGCCGCGTAATCACCCTATTCTCGTAGCTTTTGCGGAGAAAATTGCGCATACGTAGCGTTTTTTCAGAGGCGTAAGGCGGAGTAATACAAATTGGGAAGGACGTGGGCGTGTTACATTGAAATGAGCCGTGACCCCATGCAAATGAAGGGCCGGCCGGCTCGCGCATGCGCGCTTGAAGGAGACCATGGTCAGCTTTTTAGACCAGCTTTTATATGCTCTAATTTTAGACAGGACATTTTGCTGTTGCGCACACTGCGTAGCCTTGCGCTGCCCCAACGTTCTTTTGTGGATCCCCGTAAGTCCCTCATTAGCATATTTGACTAGCAAATCAATAGTCTGTCTAGCGCACTTTTGCGCGGACGGATGCGCCAGTCTAACGAAATTACGCGGGACAAAAAAAAGTAGATTTTTTGCGTATCTCGTTCTGGGGATGCCGTGCATCGAAACGCACGCGCACATTTCGACTTACGCAGCGCATCTCCTGTTGCGCAGGCGTAATCGCTCTGTGAATCTGGGCCTATAACTTTTGCGCAAACCAATCAATATACGATTATCGCCTTTTTTTTTTTACCAAAAATACGTAGAATATGTATCGGTCTAAACTGAGGGGAAAAAAAGTTTTTTTTAAAAAAATATTGTGAGATGTATTAAATAAAAAGGAAAAAATATTGTGTTTTTTTTTTAAATTGTCGCTCTTCTTTTGTTTAAAGCGCAAAAAATAAAAACCGCAGAGATGATCAAATACCACTAAAAGAAATCTCTATTTGTGTGGGGAAAAAACATAACGATTTAATTTGGGTACAGTGTTGCCTGACCGCGCAATTGTCATTCAAAGTGCAACAGCGCTGAAAACTAAAAATTGGTCTGGCCAGGAAGGGGGTTAAAATGCCCTGTATGGAAGGGGTTAAGAAGAAAGTACTTACAGCTTACACTTTAATGCCCCCCCCCCACACACACACACACACAGTCACACACTATTATACATTTATATAGCTCTGACATATACCACCAGGGCCGCTATCAGTACAGGCAGTACACCTGTAAGGGGCCCGGAGGTCCCCAGGGCCCCAAATGGCAGGCCCCCTTTTTTTATTTTTATTAAAAAATATATATTTTTTTAATATATTTTTGTTTTATTTTTTATTAAAGAGCCAATTTTTTTTAAAAAAAACATTTTTTGGGGGTCTGGAGGTCCCCATGGGCCCGGATGGCAACCCCCCCTTTTTTTTATATAAAAAAAATATATATTTTTTTAATATATTTTTATTTTATTTTATTTTTTATTAAAGGGACAATTTTTTTTTAGGGGTTTGGAGGTCCCCAGGGGCCCGGAGATCCCCAGGGCCCTGGATGACAACCCCCCTTTTAAAAAAATAAAAATAAATTTATATACACATATATACACATATATATATATATATATATATATATATATATATATATATATATATATATATATATATATATATATATATATATATATAATTATTATTAAAGGGCCCAGAGGACCCCTATTTTTTAAAGGGCTCAGATGTCCCCAGGACCCCATGTGGCAAACACCCTTTTTTTATATAAATGTTTATTTTTTTTTTTTTGTTTATATATATTTTTTTAATTAAAGGGCCTAGAGGTTTATTTATTAATTTTTTATTAAAAAAAAAACTGGGTGAGGAACAGCCAAACTCTGCTACTAAGGTGAGGTTGTAGAAGACAGTTAAGTACGAGGCTTAAAACTGGGTGAGGAACAGCCAAACTCTGCTACTAAGGTGAGGTTGTGAAAGACAGTTGAGTAGGAGGCTTAAAACTGGGTGAGGAACAGCCAAACTCTGCTACTAAGGTGAGGTTGTGAAAGACAGTTGAGTAGGAGGCTTAAAACTGGGTGAGGAACAGCCAAACTCTTATTTTACTTTATTATTTTGATTTTTAAAACTGTTTAAAAAAAACAAATGTAAAATGTTATGTAAACATCCCTTGTAATAGAAAAAAAGCATGACAGGTCCTCTTAAATATGAGATCTGGGGTCAAAAAGACGTCACATCTCATATTTGGACTTAGAATAATAAAAAAAAAATGACAACAGAAAAAGTCCCTTTAAGACGTATGGGTGGAAGTGATGTTTTGACGTCGCTTCCGCCCTGCAGTGATATGGAGACGGGGGGGGGGGCATCTTCCCCCTCACTCATCTCCACACACAGCAACAGAGAGGACCGGATCGCCTCCGCCACTGCCGACGGCTCCGGCAAGCGGTGACGGGCACCAGAGATCGGCGGGAGTCCCGCCGCTGATAAAAGTGATCTTGCTGCGAATCCACCGGAGAGACCAATTTTATCTTGTAGCGGACCTCCGCTGAAGGAGAAGAGGATACCGTGGTTATGGTAGCTTTCTGCCACCATAACAACAAAGTGTTCAAACAGAGGACGTAAAACTGCGGCGGGTGGTCCGGAAGTGGTTAAGTTACTTTCGTAGATTAGATAATTGCCCCCCTGCTCCAGGCGATTTTGTTTTCTAACTGTTTGGGGACCTCCAGATTCACCGGGACAAACCCAACTTGGTAAAAAAAAAAAAAAAGACACTCAGATTAGGTAGGACGAAGATTTTGTGCCATGCCCTTCCCTCCGGCACTAACCTGCTTTAGGAAATGTGGCAATAAGGATATCGTCTTCACGTGCCTGGAAGTTCCAGAACTGGTCCCACATCTCCACGGTGGTGTCCGGGAGGAAGACCCCGTCCACAAGCTCCAGTTTTACCGACATGTTCTTCATCTGTTCAGCAATCATGTCAAACATTTTGGGGTCCATCCTGGGAATTTTGTGTTCTGGAAACACCAGGAAAAAGTTTAACAGGATTATGAATTTAAAATATTGAAACATCCTACAATTATAGATAACAATGGAACTTATGCCCCCTACACGCGATCGGGCTTTTGCCTGGCCAAACTCACATCGGAAATTCAGACGGAATTCCATCGGAGTAAAACTCAGACGGAATCTAAACTCCGTTGGAATTACTCGGGAAAAAAAAGTCCGATGGGGCATACACGCGGTCGGGTCGGAATTTCCAATGGAAAAAGTCGGTCTGACTTTTTCCATCGAAAATTCCGATCGTGTGTACGGGGCTTGACAGATACAATATACAGTTCCTTTAAGGCTCCTGCAATTTGGCTGCTTTAACCACTTAAAGCGGAGTTCAACCCAAAAATGGAACTTCCGCTTATCCCACTCCTCACCCCCATACATGCCACATTTGGCATGTAATTTTTTTGGGGGGGGAGTGGGGGCTTCAGTAGGAGTGGGACTTCCTGTCCCACTTCCTGCTTCCGCCGAGGGGCTGGTTAGGCGATTAAGCTTAATCACCTACACCAGCCCCTCCCTGTAGGCGATCGCACGGGACACATGACAGGTCCCATGCGATCGCCTGTCCAATCAGCGATGAGCCGCATACTAGCATTATGAAATACCTCGGAACGAGGAGAAGAGAACTAACCTGGTCCACGCCGAGCGAGATGTCCTCTTGACTCGGCGTGTCTTCCGGGTATCGCCGCTCCAGCGCTGTGATTGGCTGGAGCGGCGGCGGTGACGTCACTCCTCCGCCGATCCTCCGTAAAATCCCCGCTGAGCTGGCTGACTGACAGGCGGTCCTCGCACACTGTGCAGGGACCGCCCTGTCTCTTCTCCGCTCTCCCCTATGGGGAATCGGATGAATACGGAACGTGTGTCCGTATTCATCCGATCCGTTCCGCCAGACGGAAGAAAAATAGGGTTTTCTTCCGTCTGGAAAACCGGATCCAGACGGAGGCGGGTGATTACGGCCGTTAGCGGATACTCATCCGCTAACGGCCGTGATCCCATAAGGCACCATTCTAAGTCTGTAAACGGACTTAGAAAAAGCGGACCGCTGGTGTGATAGGGCCCTTAGACTCTCTTACAAACCCCAGAACAGCTGTATTTATACTGAGATTAAATTACACAACGGTGGACTCTATTTTACTAATTAGGTGACTTCTGAAGTCAATTGGTTTCCCTAAAAAAAAGTGAAACATAGGTGAGCAGCGCCGCATATGTAAACGGTATTCAACCACACATGTGAGGTATCGCCGCGGTTGGTAGAGTGAGAGCAATAATTCTAGCCCTAGACCTTCTCTGTAACTCAAAACATGCCCTGTAGAATTTTTTTTCAACGTCGCCTATGGAGATTTTTAAAGGGTAAAGTTTGTCGCCATTACGATGGGGGCAATTTTGAAGCGTGATGTTGGGTATCAATTTACTCGGCGTAACATTATCTTTCACAATATAAAAAAAAATTGGGCTAACTTTACTGTATATTTAAGTGTATTTTTCCCCCAAAAAAGTGCGGATAAGACGATGCGCAAAACGGTGTGACAGAAAGTATTGCAACGACCGCCATTTTATTTCTAGGGTGTTAGGATAAAAAAATACACATAATGTTTGGGGGGTTAATTACAGGGAAGGAGATGGACATTAGAACTGCTGTTTTACTTGTAATGCCAACGGCCACCACAAGATGGCGCCAGATCACAGAAGGAAGCTTAGGCCTGCAGAAGGGCGAAGCCTCAATTACGGGCGAGGTGGGGGGCACGGAGACACAGGATCCTGCGTCTCAGGTGCCCCCACCTACCCCGCCACGCCGGCCGGTAATTGCGGCTTCTGTAGGCCTAAGCTTCCTTCTGTGATCTGGCGCCATCTTGTGGTGGCCGTTGGCATTACAAGTAAAACAGCAGTTCAAATGTGCATTTCCTTCCCTGTATACTATCAATTACCGACGGGGCGGGCGCCAGGTCACAATTTCTTGTCGCAATTGCGACGGGCGCCCGGATTTTGTCGAGCCCTGAGTTAGGGGTATCAGAGTAAAGGGAGGTGAATACAAATGCACGTCCCACTTTTCACATATTTGTAAAAAATAAATGATGTGTAGAGCACTGTACTGAGGTCAGGACTTCTACCTACCTCACTTATATGCTTAATGATACATAAAATAAGTGAATACAACCTTGTGTCTTTATAAGAATCAACCAATGCGGTTGCAGCCATTACAATAGAATTGAATAAATTATAATCTAATTAGGGGTCGACGATATATCGGCGATATTTGTCTGTTTTGGAGGAATCGGCATCGGACGATTTTTATCCAAATCAAGCCGATATTTTACAATTTCCGCTAGCGATGCCACGGCTCCGGAGCTAGGCCAGGAGCCGCGGCCTTTCTGATGCTGTGACCGCAGCGGAAATCCGCGGATTAGCGGATTGCCGCCGTGGTCACATCATCAGGAAAGATCACGGCTTCGGCCTAGCTCCGGAGCCGCGGCCATCTTGGTACACCCAGCGCGGCGTCCCTCCTCTGTTTACGCCACAGAGGAGGAGGGGCCCACGCTCGTGGGAACACACCGCTCTGGTGTCTGTACTTACGGGGGGCAGGGGGGGGTGTCTAACTGGAGGGAGAGGGGGGTCTGTACTGAGGGGGGGGTGACACTTTTTTTGCACCAGTGCCACCTGCCAGTGCCAATTAGTGCCACTTGCCATCCAGTGCCATCTGCCAGTGCAATACAGTGCCACCATCCAGTGCTAATTAGTGCCACCTTCATCCAGTGCCATCGCCAATGCACCTGCCAGTGCCAATACAGTGCCACAATCCAGTGCCAATTAGTGCCACCTTCCATCCAGTGCCATCCGCCAATGCACCTGCCAGTGCCAATACCAGTGGCACCATCCAGTGCCAGTAAGTGCCACCTTCCATCCAGTGCCACCTGCCAGTGCGATCCAGTGCCACCTACCAGTGCCAACTAAAGCCATCAGTGCCACCTGCCAATGCCAACCAGTGCTAACTATTGCCACCAGTGCACCTGCAGTGCCAATCAGTGCCTTGCAGTGCCATCTGCCAGTGCAACCAGTGCCATCTGCCAATCAGTGCACCTGCTTAGTACCATTTTTCAGTGCCATCCAGTGCAACCTGCCAGTGCAATAAGTGCCTTCTGCTAGTGCCATCTTCCTTCCAGTGCCAATTAGTGCCACCCAATAAAAAATTAAAATCGGCCTAAGATATCGGCCGCAAAAATTGGCATCATATATCGGCCATCGGCCGCCCAGATTTCTAAATATCGGCATCGGCCAGAGAGAGAAAAACCCATATCGGACGACCTCTAAGGCGCCGTACAACGGCAGAGAACCTCGACGGGCAGAACACATCGTTCCGCCCGTCGAGGTTCTCTCCGGCCGTCGAATTCGGCTACCGCCGTCGGGAATGGCAACCAGCCATTCTTCCAGGCGGGCCGTCGAGAAATAGAGAACGTGCTCTCTATTTCGGCTCGACGGGCTTCCGACGGGAAGCTCGCGAGACCGTACACACGGCCGAGGTCCTCGCTGGAATGTGCATTCCAGCGAGGTTCTCGCTGGTTTTCAGCGAGAACCTCGGCCGTGTGTACGCCGCCTAAATCTAATTAATAATGGTCAATAATTGTGCAAAAAGATTAACAATCTAATTGATTTTAAAACGTATTATTATACGGAAAAGAAACGTGCGAGGTAATCAACTATAACAAAGGAATGTGGATGATACAACCTTAAAAGCCGCGACGTTACAAATCCAGTGTTGCGAATGGACGAAAGACAACATACAGAACGACGACGTTAACAAAAAGAAAGTAAAAGTGGCGCAATATAGAGAGAAATCTTACGTTGCTTCTGAGACCGCGAACCACATAACCCGAGCCAGGGCTCTGTATACTCATGTATATACTTTCACAAAACCCACCCCTCCCCTTCCAGGTAGAGACACTCCCTCTTACATATGCTAAGACATTGTCACATTCAGTGCGGAGGGGGGAGGGGGGGGGGTGCTTATTTTTTGGTCAACTGAGTTCATCACCTGCAGAAAGACAGACAGCCCCGGCTGCGTTCCTGCGCTTCCATTCCTTTCTTTAATTAAAAAAAAAAAAAAAAACTCCAGGTCTTGTTAAATTGCCCAGTCCCTGGGATTTCTTTAAACCTGGCCCCTATTAAAAGTCCACAATAATGTTAAAGGGTTTGTAAAGGATTTTTTTTTTATCTTAATAGCTTCCTTTAATGCAGTGCTGTTTTCATGTCCTCATTGTTCATTTTTGCTCTCAAGTTGCTGTGATCCTCTCTGATTCCACACATCCTGGTTGTCTGTTTCCTGATGACCACAAGTACTGGGAGCTTTCTCTCTGTGGTCACTAATCAAGGAGGTGTGATTACTGTGTGTCTAAAATCCCTCAGCACCAATCAGTTTCGTTTTACAAACATCACTGCCCTGTATTGGCTCTGTGGCTCTGTACATCACAGAAGCAGGAAACAGCATGCAGAAATGAAACTGAAACTGCAGGCACATTATATGATTGATTTTTATCTATTTTTAATTGTTTTTAAAAGGAATCAGTTAACTATTATCTCTCTATACCCTGTAAACAGTCATTTCAGCAAAAACATTTTATTCCTTTACAACTCCTTTAATATCAAATGTTTTTATTACAGTTGGATGTAGGGCAGTATACATAGGTCAGTTGGATGTAGGGCAGTGTACAGAGGTCAGTAGTATGTAGGGCAGTGTACAGAGGTCAGTAGTATGTAGGGCAGTGTACAGAGGTCAGTTGGATGTAGGGCAGTGTACAGAGGTCAGTTGGATGTAGGGCAGTGTACAGAGGTCAGTAGTATGTAGGGCAGTGTACAGAGGTCAGTAGTATGTAGGGCAGTGTACAGAGGTCAGTAGGATGTAGGGCAGTGTACAGAGGTCAGTAGGATGTAGGGCAGTGTACAGAGGTCAGTTGGATGTAGGGCAGTGTACAGAGGTCAGTAGGATGTAGGGCAGTGTACAGAGGTCAGTAGGATGTAGGGCAGTGTACAGAGGTCAGTTGGATGTAGGGCAGTGTACAGAGGTCAGTAGTATGTAGGGCAGTGTACAGAGGTCAGTAGTATGTAGGGCAGTGTACAGAGGTCAGTTGGATGTAGGGCAGTGTACAGAGGTCAGTTGGATGTAGGGCAGTGTACAGAGGTCAGTAGTATGTAGGGCAGTGTACAGAGGTCAGTAGTATGTAGGGCAGTGTACAGAGGTCAGTAGGATGTAGGGCAGTGTACAGA
Source organism: Rana kukunoris (assembly GCA_029574335.1). Classification (NCBI taxonomy): domain Eukaryota; kingdom Metazoa; phylum Chordata; class Amphibia; order Anura; family Ranidae; genus Rana; species Rana kukunoris. The sequence goes on along the minus strand of CM056054.1, from coordinate 12,589,034 downwards.
GGTCAGTAGGATGTAGGGCAGTGTACAGAGGTCAGTAGGATGTAGGGCAGTGTACAGAGGTCAGTTGGATGTAGGGCAGTGTACAGAGGTCAGTAGGATGTAGGGCAGTGTACAGAGGTCAGTAGGATGTAGGGCAGTGTACAGAGGTCAGTAGGATGTAGGGCAGTGTACAGAGGTCAGTTGGATGTAGGGCAGTGTACAGAGGTCAGTAGGATGTAGGGCAGTGTACAGAGGTCAGTAGGATGTAGGGCAGTGTACAGAGGTCAGTAGGATGTAGGGCAGTGTACAGAGGTCAGTAGGATGTATGGAAGTGTACAGAGGTCAGTTGGATGTAGGGCAGTGTACAGAGGTCAGTAGGATGTAGGGCAGTGTACAGAGGTCAGTAGGATGTAGGGCAGTGTACAGAGGTCAGTTGGATGTAGGGCAGTGTACAGAGGTCAGTAGGATGTAGGGCAGTGTACAGAGGTCAGTAGGATGTAGGGCAGTGTACAGAGGTCAGTAGGATGTGTGGAAGTGTACAGAGGTCAGTTGGATGTAGGGCAGTGTACAGAGGTCAGTAGGATGTAGGGCAGTGTACAGAGGTCAGTAGGATGTAGGGCAGTGTACAGAGGTCAGTAGGATGTAGGGCAGTGTACAGAGGTCAGTTGGATGTAGGGCAGTGTACAGAGGTCAGTAGGATGTAGGGCAGTGTACAGAGGTCAGTAGGATGTAGGGCAGTGTACAGAGGTCAGTAGTATGTAGGGCAGTGTACAGAGGTCAGTAGGATGTAGGGCAGTGTACAGAGGTCAGTAGGATGTAGGGCAGTGTACAGAGGTCAGTAGGATGTAGGGCAGTGTACAGAGGTCAGTAGGATGTAGGGAAGTGTACAGAGGTCAGTAGGACGTAGGGCAGTGTACAGAGGTCAGTTGGATGTAGGGCAGTGTACAGAGGTCAGTAGGATGTAGGGCAGTGTACAGAGGTCAGTTGGATGTAGGGCAGTGTACAGAGGTCAGTTGGATGTAGGGCAGTGTACAGAGGTCAGTAGGATGTAGGGCAGTGTACAGAGGTCAGTTGGATGTAGGGCAGTGTACAGAGGTCAGTTGGATGTAGGGCAGTGTACAGAGGTCAGTAGGATGTAGGGCAGTGTACAGAGGTCAGTAGGATGTAGGGCAGTGTACAGAGGTCAGTAGGATGTAGGGCAGTGTACAGAGGTCAGTAGGATGTAGGGCAGTGTACAGAGGTCAGTAGGATGTAGGGCAGTGTACAGAGGTCAGTAGGATGTAGGGCAGTATACAGAGGTCAGTAGTATGTAGGGCAGTGTACAGAGGTCAGTTGGATGTAGGGCAGTGTACAGAGGTCAGTAGGATGTAGGGCAGTGTACAGAGGTCAGTAGGATGTAGGGCAGTGTACAGACATCAGTAGGATGTAGGGCAATGTGATTACGTAGGTAACACATTCATAATACAATTGTACCAGTATGGTAACAAGGCAGGCTAATTATTATCAGGACTTGAAAGAATGAAAACATGTAATGAAAACATTATTAAAAAAATAAAAATATATATATATATATATATATATATATATATATATATATATATATATATATATATATATATATATATCTCCCTACAATTAAAGTACTTGAATAAATAGTACCCTACACTGTGATTCCAAGCGGGAAACAAATCAACCACAGAGATTTCTTTAACCACTTGTCGACCGCTGTACGCGATATACTCGTCAGCAGAATGGCAGCGGTAGGCAAATGGGCATACCTGTAGTCCCCTTTAAGAATGCGTGCAGCGGGAGTGACTGTTCCCTGCAAGACACGCAAACATGATGTTCGCCAGCAATCGGGTCACAGAACCTATACAGAACACACGTACATACACAGAACACACCGTGCATACACAGAACACACTGCAATACACAGAACACACCGTGCATACACAGAACACACTGCACATACAGAACACACCGTGCATACACAGAACATACACAGAACACACGTACATACACAGAACACACACGTAACACATACACAGAACATACACAGAACAAACAGAACATACACAGAACACACCGTGCATACACAGAACACACTGCACATACACAGAACACACTGTGCATACACAGACACACCGTACACACACAGAACATACGGTGCATACACAAACATACACAGAACACACAGTACATACACAGAACCAATACACAGAACATGCACATACACAGAACACACTGCATACACAGAACATACACAGCAACACACACAGAACAACCGTGCATACACAGAACATACACAGAACACATCATACATACACAGAACACACGTGAACATGCATACACAGAACATTACACAGAACACACACCGTGCATACACAGAACATACACAGAACAAACAGTGTACATACACAGAACACAGCGTACATACACACAGAACACAGCATGCGCACACAGAAACACCGTACACAGAACACACCGTGCATACACAGAACACAGAACCGTCCAATACACAGAACACAGCCATATCACAGAACACACCGCATACAGAACACAGAACACACCGTGCATACACAGAACATACACAGAACACATCACGTGTATACACAGAACATACACAGAACACACCGTGCATACACAGAACACAGCGTACATACACAGAACACACCGTGCATACACAGAAACACACTGCGCATACACAGAACACACTGCGCATACACAGAACACACCGTGCATACACAGAACACACATACGAACACAGCATACATACACAGAACACACCGTATACACAGAACATATACACAGAACACACGTGCATACACAGAACACACAGAACACACCGTGCACACAGAACACAGCGTACATAGAACACACCGTGCATACACAGAACACACTGAACACACCGTGCATACACAGAACATACACAGAACACACCGTGCATACACAGAACACAGCGTACATACACAGAACACACATGTGCATACACAGAAACATACACAGAACACACAGTACATACACAGAACACACCGTGCATACACAGAACACAGCATACATACACAGAACACAGCGTACATACACAGAACACACTGTGCATACACAAAACATACACAGTACATACACAGAACACACCGTGCATACACAGAACACACCGTGCATACACAGAACACACTGCGCATACACAGAACATACACAGAACACAGCGTACATACACAGAACACACAGTACAATACATACAGAGAACACAGCACACCATATACAGGGGGGGATCCAGCAGCACTCACATTGTTTTTATTGGCCCCTGAGTCAGTGAGGATGAATTATCCTGTAATGTGATGGAGTTGGCATGTTGTTCTCACCTTTCCCCCACAGACCATGCTCTCTCTCTCTCTCTCTCTCTCTCTCTCCCCATACAGTAATGTTTGGTAACCTCTTCCCTGCCTGCCTGAATGCCCGTTTTTGACACATTTTTAAACAACCTGTTGTTGTGAAACACACCCATCTTCTTATCACAGAGTCCCACACAGTAGCTGTCATGCCATGAGTTACTGCATGTGTGCAGAAGAGACAGCCGAAGCAGACTGCCTAAAGGGTAGCAGCAGTGTGAGATACAGACTCTAAATACTCTGTGACTGTGTCAGGTATGCAAAGGTGGCCGTTGTCTTTTCGATCTAGTTCCCCTATCAAGATGGTTCCCTGCTTGACTGCGCAGACGAAGCCCACGGAAATCTCCGAACCTCGGGTGGCATCCAGGCTCATTCCTTAACATCCCCGTGGATTGGAGGATGTTAATAAAAGAGCCAGGAGGCCGAGCCAGCGCAGCGAGCCGTCCGAGCGAAGAGAGGACGTGAGGCCGACTGGCCACTTTCAGCAAATTCCACGTCGCCCTGGACCTCTTGATACAGCTGCTCAGGTTCGGCGATTTCCATCGGCTCGGATTGCGCCTGCGCAGTCAAGACGGGAACCATATCGATAGGAGGAACCATATCGTTAGATCACCGTCCTTACTGGAGCTTGTTCCTGTAACTGGGAAATAACTGTAAGCCTTGGTATGTGGAGGAAAGACATATTCCGATCACATTACCTTGCCTCATGGAGCCCACATCCCACTGGAACAGAAAGTGAAAGTGACGCGGCTGCTCGGGGAAAGCACCTCCCAAGTCCTACGGCAGGTGCTAATGGTCAGATAGATAGACAGAAGACTGACCCAATGAGGCTAAAAGCCGATCGGTTGTTATCCTGGAGGAGCGGGAGTGGACACCCCCCCCCTCTCGCCGCCTTCCATCACTCTTACCGGGTCTCCCAAATATCATTGGGAAACGTGATCCGCCGCCTCCAGTGCCCAGCTAGAGACTGAAACTAAGCCGCGTCTTCGATTCAGTCTCTTCTGTAGAAACACGGAAGCGACGTCACAACGTCACTTCCCGGGTTACTCGGCTGCCAGTTAGGGTGACCACGTGTCCCGGTATGAAACTGAACCAGCCACCAACCCCCCCCCGGACCAATCTGTTGCCCCAAAAAAAGGCTGCCACTAGGGTGACCATGTGTCCTGGATAGCCCAGGACAGTCCTGCATTTTGGAGGTCTGTCCCAGGCACCCTTATTCCAAGACAATACAGTGTCTCCGGAATGAAACTGACACAGCCACCCCCCGGGGCAAATCTGTTGCCCCCAAAAAAGGCTGCCACTAGGGTGACCACGTGTCTCGGATTGCCCGGGACAGTCCAGCATCTTGCAGTTCTATCCCGGGCACCTTCATTCCAGGACAATACAGTGTCCCCGGAATGAAACTGACACAGCCACCCCCCCCGGGCCAATCGGAAGCCCCCAAAAAAGGCCGCCGCATCACCGCTTTACTCACTGACAGTACTTGTCCTGGCCGGGAATGCCTGGAGGAGCACAATCCCCGCCCCCTGCTTGTGATTGGAGAAATCATAAATCCCGCCTCTTGTGTTCAATCACTGTGCTGTGATTCGTTACAGCACAAGCTGATTTTTGGGAAGGGGGGTGTCCCTGAATGGCAGTTTGGAAATGTGGTCACCCTACTTCCACCGCATCTTTTAAATATCACCGGGAGACACGAACCGTGATCCGCCGCCTCCAGTGCCCAGCTAGTGACTGAAACTAAGCCGCGAAACGGCTTCGATCCAGTCTCTTCCATGTAAACATGGAAGCGGCTTCACAACGTCACTTCCGGGTTACTCGGCTGCCAATAGCGCCGGTTTAAAAAAAAAATACACAGTATTCAAAATCGCTGTTTTCAGCAATCTGAATACTTTGAAGTGCAAAGGAGGGACTGGGGGTCTCCATAAAGAGGACCTGTCACCACCTATTACTGTCACAAGGGATGTTTACATTCCTTGTGACAGCAATAAAAGTGATCAAATTATTAAAAAAAAAAAAAAAACACAAAACAAAACACAATTTTATATTACAAAAATAAATACGATTTTTTTTTTTTAAAGCGCCCCTGTCCCCGCGATCGTGACGGAAGTTGCGCCCGCATATGTAAACAGTGTTCAAATCACACATGTGAGGTATCGCCTCGATTAAAAAAGAAAACATGTATGTCACAGTACATGAATAGAAATAAAGGGGTCTACGGTCCCCGAACCGAAGAACCAAAAAGGAAGGGAAGGGCCAATAGGACTATTGCGGTGCGAAGGTAGCATCAACATCAAAATACTAACATTAAAACAAAATAAAGTTCATTAAATACAACAACAATAAAAATACAAAAATAAAATGGTGATAACCATAAACAACACCAGTATAAAAATCCCCGATGGGGGGATAGCACAGTAGGTTGAAGGTCACAGTAATCTCAACTAGTTTTGCGGCATATGCAGCTTCATCAGGAGAATATCTAGAATATCTATTATTATTCAAGCTCATATAAATTACACTTAATACAATTTGTATTTAATAATAATAATTATTTTAAAATATAATATTTCTGACCACACTGACACATATAACTCTGACCCCTCCTCGGATTATTTTGATCTGATGATGGCGGCTCAGCGTGACTTGCACCTACACATGGCGGAGGCGACGCGTCTAGAAATCCACAAGGGCAAACAGAGAGCCTTTGAGCAGGGTGACCGAAATGGCTGCTTGTTGGCCATGATGGCCCAACACGACCCACCCCTCACGACAATTTCTCTCCTTCAGGTCCCGGGGGGGGGGGGGGACTGTGTCCTCCCCTCGAGACATCCTGACCCTGTACTCTTCTGGACTGCCTGCAGACTTCCGTCCTGAGATGCTAAATGAATTGCTTGACCCATTGGCGCTGGGCTGGCTTTCTGACTAGGAGAGGGAGGCCCTAGTACAACCATTTACTGCTATTGAGGTTCAGAGGGCCATCCAGTCCTTTCCACCGGGCAGAGCGCCTGGACCGGACGGCCTCCCACTAGACTTTTATAGAGCACATGTAGGTCTTCTGGCCCCCTTGCTGGCACAGCTATATACCACGTGCTTATCTGAGGGCAGCCTCCCCGCTTCCATGTACCATGCCCACCTGACATTGACATATAAACCCTCAAAGGATCCCACTGCCTGCGCCTCATACCGTCCGATTGCATTACTGAACACGGACTTTAAAATCCTTACCAAGCTTCTGGCCCTCCCGTTATATCCCATGCTGCCCACGGTGATAGACTCCGTTCATACCCAGGAGGTTAACAGACGTTAACCTTAGGAGGCTTTTTACTAACATCCACACCCAACACATTAATACAGGAACGAGGACAGTGGCCTTGTTAGATGTTGAAAAGGCTTTCGACACGGTCGAGTGGCCCTTTCTGTGGGAAACTTTATGCAGGATGGGGTTTCCCCTACTCTGCATAGAGTGGCTCCAGGTGATCTATAAGGCCCCCACCTCAACGGTGCGTTTGGGTGGTGGCTTGTCCGTCCCCTTTTGGCTCTCTCGCGGCACTAGACAAGGCTGCCCTCTCTCCCAGGCCTTATTCGCTCTTGCCATTGAACCGGTGGCGGAGGCTCTCCGCACATAGCCACATATCAGGGGTCTCCGAGTGGGTCTGCTGGAGGAGAGGGTGGCCTTGTATGCGGACGACATGCTGGCCGTGCTGACCGTTTTGGACGCGTTTGCCCTGGTCACTGGATTCAGGGTGAACTGGTCCAAATCCCTCCTGTTCCCGATAGACCAGGCGGCCAGGTCCACCCCCCCCCGATAACCCCCTATGTTGGGTTAATATGTTCAAATACCTGGGCGTACATGTATCAGCTTTGGCCTCTGACTTCATCCCACTTAATCTCTCCCCGGTTCTGGTGGAGGCTCAATCCAAGTTTAAGGCATGGAGCAACCTCCCTTTGTCGGTCTGGGGGAGGGTGAATCTTCTCAAAATGAAAATTGTCCCCAAGCTTGTCTATCTCTTTCGCCATTCTCCGCAGTGGGTGCCTAGGTCCTTTTTTTAATAAACGAAACCAATTTTTTTCCTCCTTTATTTGGGGCCCCTCCCCGTCTAGGTACAAAAATTAATGAGGCCGTGGAAACAGGGTGGGATGGCATTTCCAGACTGCTACAGGTATTACCTCGCCACCCAATTGGTGACGGCGGCCGGATGGTACGAATGCCTCCACTGCCCTTGAGGCCTCGGTGGCTTTTGATATTTCGGGGCCCCCGCGCGCCGTGCCCTCTGACCCCCTCCATGCTTACCACCCTGTGGGCGTGGCGAACCGGCCTCGCCATTGAAAAATGCAAACCCACTGAAATTTCACCTAACGCCCCGATCTGGATAAACCCAAGCCTAGCCCATTTCTTTCGGATGGTGGATCCCTATGCGTGGTTGAGGTATGGCGTCAAACTAATCTTCCATATCACCTCGCAGAATGTGCTGAAACCCTTTGCTGAACTTTCGTCCGCGTTTAATATACCTTCCCATTATTTTTTCAGATACCTTCAGTTGTCGCATGCTTTTTCAGCCCAGTTTACGCTCTCGTCCTGCGTCATGGCCCAATCGAAGTTAGAGAGGACGCTTAGATTCGATTGTGATGTGAAACCCACCTCGCGTCTATACTCCTATTTACTCCTTGTGTCCCTCCCTCCAGGTGGCAGAATGACATTCCTACTCTGGACATGGACGATTGGGATGAGATATGGGACCTCCCCTTCACCACCTTGGTATCAATCCGAGATAGGCTGGTGCAATTTAAAATTGTACATAGGGCATATTTCACCCCATACAGGCTACACAAGATGAACCCCACACACTCCCAGGAGTGTTGGAGGTGCGGCGCCTCCCCTGGGGACTTCGCCCACATCTTCTGGCGGTGCCCAGAGGTAGTGCACCACTGGGAGGTGGTGATGGAAATGACCAACAAAATTGCTGGGACGCCGCCATCAAGATTAGAACGCATTCGGACATATTGGGAGTGAAATGTGGGGGCCGCGAACATAAATGCGCGATGTTCGAGGACGACATTCTATTGCTCCTCTCTTCCCCGGTCACCTCTTTGCCCCATGTGAACTTAGTTTTAGGAAAATTTGCGTCATTCACGGGACTATCTTTGAATCATTCTAAGTCTCAGGCCCTCAATATTTCCCTACCACCCCACATAGTTCGAGCCCTTCAACAGTCTTTCTCCTTCAATTGGCAGGAGGATGCCCTGCCTTACCTGGACATCTCCCTGACTCCGACCCTATCCACACTTTATAAGAAGAACTACCCCCCCTGTTCCGAAAGTTATTGGACGATCTTCGAAGGTGGTCAAAGAGGCCTCCATCGTGGTTCGGTAGGCTGTATTCCATGAAAATGACTATTCTACCTAAGGTGTTGTATTTATTTAGAACCCTCCCTATTGCAATAGTGAGTGCAGATCTGAAGAATTTCCAGGCTAATCTGTTGACTTTTATTTGGGATAATAAGAGACCCAGGGTGAACAGGCAGACGTTGTATACACCTAAATTGGGAGAGGGGTTGGATGTGCCTGATCTTCTTAAGTATTATCATTCAGCCCAATTGGCTCATTTAACCCGCTTTCATTCAGCCCAACCCTGGCTGCTCTGGATGGAATTGGAATCCTTCCTGTGCCCGGGGAGAGAGATCTCCCATTTACTGTGGCTCAGGGGGAAAGATAGACCGCCCATAATGTGTCCCTCTCTGTCTTTCTCTCTCAGCTTGTGGGACCGCCTAGCGACCAAATATAATTTTAAATCGCCACATGCGGCTCTGGCGCCAATGTTCCATAACCCTCTGTTTACCCCGGGTCTCCTCCCCTAGGACTTTTCCTAGTGGACCAATAAAGGGCTGTTAAGGATAGCGGACTTTTGTGATCATAGAGGAGCCTTGTCAAAATCGGTCCTGCAGGAGAAATATGCCCTCCCAAACTCTGAGTTTTTTCATTACATTCAAATTGCCCATTTTTTGGATTCACAGTCGTGCTTCTGACCTTACTGCTCGCACAGCCATGGAGCACTTTTGCAGGACCTTTGACAACCACACGGGCCATATATCACAGATTTACAGTCTCCTATCCTCCAAAAGTTAGATTACATGTTGAAATGGGAACAAGATACTGGGGAGTCTTTGGATCTTGCTGAATGGAGTAGATTGTCACAAAATGCCTCCAAGTCCTATATCAACACATCTTTGATAGAAGCAAACTATAAGGTGTTGCTGAGGTGGTATATGGTTCCTGTGCGAGTGGCAACCTTCGTCCCTGGGGCATCCCCGTGGTGCTTTAGAGGCTGTACTGCGGATGGTAATATGTACCACATCTGGTGGTTGTGTCCGAGGGTGAGGCGTTTTTGGATACGCACTTACAATTTCATTTATTCACTGACCCATGTCAACCTCCGCAAGTCGCCTCTGAATGCATTGTTGGGGCTCCAGTTGATGGAGCACCGAAATGCACGAAAAAGCTGATAGCTTATATATTTGTGGCAGCTAGGATTTCTATAGCGAAGTCCTAGAAGTCCCCTACTGTTCCCTTTTACTTGTTAAAGAACAAATTGTCTTGGATAATGGTGAACGAGAGATTATCTGCTATTCTAGTGGACAAGATTGAGGGGTTTCATAGAGTCTGGGACCCTTGGATCGACTACCTCACGACCACATGAGGATTTAGGTCGTTGTTGGAGAGATCCCCCTTCCGATTGGAGTGCTCCCCTCTTCATCTCCCTTTTTCCTTTCTTTTCCCCAATCCTTTTCTTGCTTTCTCTTATAGGGTTCTTTTCTTTTTTATTTTTTTATTTTATTATTGCTTTCTTAATGTACATTCTTGCCATTGTTTTTTCTTGCTTGTCTATGAGGGACGGGTCCCCGAGACTAGGTGGACTCTCAGCTGAGAGGCCCTGTGATGGTTCCAAGTTAGTCCTCCCTTTCTCATGGCTGTTGATGGCTTTAAGTCATGGACCCGGGTAGATGCTATCTGTTGATTATATTGTTGTTCCCTCGATGACTAACATTTGTACCTGTTACTTGATGTTACGTATGCGGACAGGCCATGCCTGTCTTTCTATTGTACTTTTTTTTTTAAACTCAATAAAAATATTGGAAAAGAAAATTGCTGGGACGCAACTGCCTCTAAGGCTGGGTTCACACTACGATTTTCCCATCCGTCAGCCGCATACGATTTATATGAAAAAACGTATGCGGCTGAAACTGATTGAACCGTACGTAAACGTATGAGTTTATAAAACGTATACGGTTTCAAAAAGTGCGTACGGTTCCATCAGGTTTTGATTAAAAAAACGCATACGTTTTTGGAATTAGTGTCATTTAATAAAAAAAGATTTTCTTGTTTTGAAAATGCGCATGCACAGACGAAAAACGCATACGGTTTATACGTATGGAACCGCACATATGTGCGTTTTCTATTGACTTTAATGTTAAAAAAAACGTATGCGTTTGCCATACGGTTTCAAAAACGGACTCAAAACCGTGGTCGAACACGGTTTTGTGTACTGTTAAAAAACGTTTTGCCAGCAAATCGTACACACCCGGATGCATCTGAGTGCATACGATTTGCAATGCATTGTCTATGTATGAGTTTTCCCGTACGGGCCCGTACGTTTTCAAAACTGAAATCGTATGCGGCTGACGGACGGGAAAATCGTAGTGTGAACCCAGCCTAAGCATGGAGATTTGTCTTTTAGGGGTAATAGAGAATGTTGTCCCAACCTCACCAAAACGCACTCTAGTTAGTCTACTGCTTTTCTACGCTCGCAAAAATATTGCCATGCACTTGGAAAAAATCTACGCCCCCCTCTCTGGCGCAGTGGAAGCGTCTGGTGAACGCCAGCCTTCCTCTGTACAGAGACACATATGCTAACCGAGGGTGCCCGCGGAAGTACGAGAGGGTCTGGCGGGCTTGGCTGGAGGAGTTTAAAACTGCTGGTTAAGGCACGGTTGCTGAGAGGATACCCCTTACTTCCCCCTTCATTTTCCCATGACATACCGAATAGTCATAATGTATGTTAAGCTTATCAGTTTGTACGCACTGCAGATGTTATTGTGTTGTATGAGCCATTTCACTTGGAGCACTGTACGATGTTGAGCTATCTGTGTCTTGTCCTATCTTTTGTTTGTCCATGTTTTTTTTGTTAAAAATTTTCAATAAAAACAATTAAAAAAAATAATATATATATATATATATATATATATATATATATATATATATATATATAATATTTCTTTATATTGCAATTATTATTAATATTATTTTAAAAATAATTACATTAATAATTAATTTAAGCATTTTTTTTATTATCATTATTGTTGCTGTTATTATTATTATTATTACTCATGCGTAAATCATTAAACTAATAGGATGAATAAAAAAAAAAACAATCATAGGCGTGTGCACAGGGTGTGCCCAGGCACACCCTAATCACACTGTGCAGCACAGATTCCCCCTACTGCCCTGGCTCCCATCTTTCCCCCCACAGAGGTGCGGGCTTCCTTCCTCTCCTATTGGCTGTTGCTCCTGGGATGTTTTAGGAGTGTGGAAGGGGCCAGTAAATATGTAATTTACTGGCCCCTTCCCTTTCTAAATGAACATTGTGAATGATCGGTGGCGTGTGTTTTGGCTTTGGGGTGCACACCCTAATGCAATAGGCTGTGCACACCTATGAAAACAATAAATATTTTAATGGTAAATTTAATTTTAAATAAATAATAATAATTATTATTTTAAATAAATAATAATAATTATTATTTTAAATAAATAATAATTATTATTATTTTAAAATATAATATTACTTATTATTGCTATTATTATTACTATTAGTATGATTATTATTATGATTATTATTATTATAAAAAATAATCCAATTAATTAAATATAATACAATTTAGTTTAACCTAATTATAAATAATCCTTTAAATATTTTTAAAATTATTTCCTAATTATTTATGTCAGTGCAGCTGTTGACATGTTTTCCTACGGGAGGACTGCGAGTAGCAATATGAAACTTTTATTTTTTTTTAATCTGAGTGATGAAATAGCCAAAGTGCACGTACTGTACAGGTAAAGGTAGAGAAGCCAAATGTTGGTCCCGTCACCGGACACTGCTTACGCCAGCTGAATGATCCAAACAAATCTATTTTGTAGAGAGAGTCTTGCTTTTTTTTTCCACAAAAGTGGACATTCCCTTTAAGCCTTTGAACGCTCCTCTCTTTGGCACACGGAATGTTGGCTTTACCAGGATCTTGGCGTTCCTTTATCTCCTTGTTCTGAAGGTGTTCCAACTTTCTGTTCCCTCTGGTATGGCTTCTCCTCCTTTATATGGATTCATTCTTGGCTCAGCATTTTCCTGCCCTTTGTCCTAATCCCTCCCATCCCTATTAGACTCACCTACTCCCGAGACCAGCCTCCCTCACTTTTTCCATGAACTTACCCTCACCCCAATCAATGAACTGGCAGACAAAGGTTATAAGAGGATAGAGGTGGCACAGCGGGATTGAGTAACAACAAATCCCAGCATGCAAGATTTTCCCTTTACTGTAGACGTGGGAATGAGAAATATTTTCTTAAACCACTTAAGGACCAGACCTATTTTTCAGACTCAACTTTTTTTTTTGCTAAAAAATTACTTAGAACCCCCAAAAAATCGATTAATCGAACACAACAATTTTAATCAGTAACAGCCCTAATATTATTATTATTATTCAAATTATTCAAGCTTATATGAATTACACTTAATACAATTGGATTGAATAATAATTATTATTTTATTATTATTTTTAAAATATAATATCTCTCTCTCTCTCTCTCTCTGCATATAGAATTAATATTTTAAATCATAATTTAAAAAATGGGAAGACCAAATGGAAAAAAAATGAGAGTCAAAAGTCTTCCAACAAACCTACCATTAAAATTATAGACTGATCATTTCTTTGTCAGTGGGCAAACGTACAAAATTACCGTATATACCCGAGTATAAGCCAACCCGAATATAAGCGGAGGCACCTAATTTTACCACAAATAAACTGGGAAAACGTATTGACTCGAGTAAAAGCCTAGGGTGTCCATGTGCATGCCTCATTGTGCCCATGCCTCACTGTTTCCATGCCTCATTGTGCCCATGCCTCACTGTGCCCATGCCTCACTGTGTCCATGCCTCACTGTGTCCATGCCTCACTGTGTCCATGCCTCACTGTGCCCATGCCTCACTGTGCCCATGCCTCACTGTGTCCATGTCTCACTGTGTCCATGCCTCACTGTGTCCATGCCTCACTGTGCCCATGCCTCACTGTGCCCATGCCTCACTGTGTCCATGCCTCACTGTGTCCATGCCTCACTGTGCCCATGCCTCACTGTGTTAATGCCTTACTGTGCCCATGCCTCACTGTGCTTCACTGTGCCCATGCCTTTACTGTGTCCATGACTAGACTTATGTTTAACATGGGAGTATATAGAAGGGGTCCCAGGCTCTAAAAAATCTGTGTTCCCTGGCCGTAGGTCCCCCAGACAGCAAACTTTTCACTGGGGCTACATGTGTGCCAAGTTTGGGGTCCAGGGGACCTACAGCCGGCCGGTACCGGGTCCCCAAATCTGGGAGATCAGGCACAAAAAGGTGACTTGAGTATAAGCCGAGGGGGGCATTTTCATATTGTCCGACGACTTACTCTATTCTTGAGTAAGCCCTACCCCGAAAATAAGACCTAGCGTGAGTTTCTGGGATGGCTGCAATATAAGCCCTACCCTGAAAATAAATGGAGCACTACCCCCCAAGGAGCTGCTGAATATTTTTGGGCGGCATGTTACCTCTCGCGGCTATAATGAATTGTCGGCTCCCGGCAATACAGAGAAAAGTCATTCATAAAAAAAAAATGTGTGGGGGTCCACGGCTTATTTTTTTTGGGGGGTGGAGTTCCCCTTAAAATCCAGACCAGGCCTGAAGGGTCTGGAATGGATATTTGGGGGGAACCCCATATAATTTTTTTTAATTTGATGCAGGGTTCCCCTTAATATCCATACCAGACCCAAAGGTGAGTGATTTTAGATGACATTTTTCCTTCAGAAATAACACTTTGTGCAGGGACCGTTCTAAGCACAGGAACAAGCGCTACTTTACAGGCATACTATACACCCCCCCCCCCCCCCGGTACGAAATTTAAAGGAATATTTCAATTTTATTGTTCCTGAAATAACGTCAGTTTTTTAAAACTTTTTTTGCATTGATACATGTCCCCTGGGGCAGGACCCGGGTACCCAAACACTTTTTTAGGACAATATCTTGCATATTAGCCTTTAAAATTAGTACTTTAGATTTCAAATGTTCGAGTCCCATAGACTTTACCAGGGTTCTAAAGTTCACACAAACTTTTGGTCTGTTCGCAGGTTCTGATGCGAAACGAACCCAGGGGTGTTCGACTCATCCCTACTGTAAAACTCAAATCTGATCACCATCAAGCCTCACAGTATATGGTGCATCCTTCGATGAAGTTTCCGGGCCTCTTCCGAGAAACCAGCCTCTTGCTCGGTCCTCTCCAAAATAGGTCCTTCATCAAGTGGCCTCCTCCTGCAGGACGGACAGCACAGGATCACCTTGACAGCGCAGACCCAGTCTGACTACTGGGCCTACTTAAACAGATCACAACCCCGGACCAATGTGGTCCCGGAGCCAGGATTGCAGGAGCATGCACCTCCGGGCCAAAAGGGCCACGAGGTGGTGGGACGACAGACCAATGACCGACGACCTCGGTCGAACTACGTCTGTTCCTTAAGTACCCCTCCCCAGCATGCACAGCGGGACGACCAATCCCCACTGATTGGCTGCCGAGGGGGACACTCAATATCACCCTGACTGAGCTGCTGCCACCCTTTGGCCTGGAGTGATAACAACACCCCCAGGCGAACAACGGTGGTCACTCCCAGCTCAGCCATGGCTGGAACAGAGGCCAAATTTAGTCAAAATTATATGTGTCTGAGTCAACTAACACTCCCCTCTAAATTTAAAGCAGCGCCTGCCCAACAGGACGTATACCTCCCAACCGTCCCCCACTTAACAAATTTCATCCCGCGAAGGACCCCCCCGCTCAACAACTCTGATCCGCTGAACCCCCCCCCACTCAACAACTGTGATCCGCTGAACCCCCCCCCCACTCAACAACTGTGATCCGCGGAAACGCCCCCTCAACAACCCTGATCAACAAGGTGTCCCTCATTCCTATCTCAAAAAGTTGGGAGGTATGCTGTACGTCCTCTTTAAAGTGCCCGGCCGTGGGTCGCGCGCGGTCGTGCCTAGCTCCGTGACACATATGAGGTCACACTTAACTCCTTTAGCGCCACCTTGTGGTTAACTCCCAAACTGCAATTGACATTTTTCACAGTAATCAGTGCATTTTTATAGCACTTTTTGTTGTGAAAATGACAATGATCCCAAAGAAGTGTCAAAATTGTCCGATGTGTCCGCCATAATGTCGCAGTCACGAAAAAATCGCCACCATTAGTAGTAAAAAAATAAAATGATTAATGAAAATGCCATAAAACTATCCCCTATTTTGTAAACGCCATAAATTTTGCACAAGCCAATCGATAAACGCTTATTGCGTTTTTTATTTTTTACCAAAAATATATAGAAGAATACGTATTGGCCTAAACTGAGGGAAGAAAACATTTTTTATATCTTTTTGGGGATATTTATTGTAGCAAAAAGTAAAAAATATTGTTTTTTTTTTTTCAAAATTGTCACTCTATTTTTGTTTATAGCGCGAAGAATAAAAACCGCAGAGGTGATCAAATACCACCAAAAGAAAGCTCTATTTGTGGGGAAAAAAGGACGCCAATTTTGTTTGGGAGCCACGTCGCACGACCGCGCAATTGTCAGTTAAAGCGACGCAGTGCCGAATCGCAAAAAAAGGGGCCTGGTCCTTTACCTGCATATTGGTCCGGGTCTTAAGTGGTTAAAGTCATGTGATCCATTACATCCCATGGACATCCGCATGGAAGAAAACCATCAGGCTTTTAGGAAAAAATTAAAGACCCACCTCTTCTGAAGGATCAGCACGATAATGGATGCAAAGCGCCTTGAGGCGATTCGGTTCGCATTTGTTGCGCTATACAAGTTATTCACTCACTCACTCATTCTGTAAAAAGATTATATAATACGCAGCGTAAAGAAAATTGTAACTTTATTGTGTAAAACCCCTTTTTTTTATCGCTTCTGGGCGCTCACGTGACCTGCCATAGCTCCTCTCTTCTCCTAGCTGTTGTCAGCAGCCCCTCCCTCCACAACGCTCGCAGCGGGCTGACGTCAGCGGGGATCTCGGCCTCTCCCTCTGCAGTATTCAGAGTGGGGAGGAAGAGCTCCGCCGGGCAGGGCTGTCTTAATGAGAGGGCACACCTGGGCACTGCCCAGGGGCCCCAGCTGCACAGGGGCCCCCGTTTTTCCCCCCCAAAGCAGCTGGTCCTTGAGCCCACGCTGCCCCAAAATTGGGGGCCTCATGATAGCACGGAGAGTGATAGATACACAGGGGAGGCGGTCTGCCTCCTACCCAGGGCTGTCTTAATGAGAGTGTACACCTGGGCACTGCCCAGGGGCCCCAGCTGCATAGGGGACCCCCTGCACTTTCCCCAAAGCAGCGGGTCCTTGAGCCTACACTGCCCTGAAATTGAGAGCCCCATGATGGCACTGAGAGTGATAGATGCAAAGGGGAGGCAGTCTGCCTCCTACCTACTTGATGTCTGTTTACCTGAACTGTCATCATTGTAGGGGCCCCAGAACATTACTTTGCCCAGGGGCCCAAGATGCTATTAAGACGGCCCTGCCGCCGGGTCACGTGAGCGCCCAGTGAAATTTTTACAATGCCGACTCCTGAGCTGACGGGAGGAGGAACTTTTTTGCACATACCATAAATAAATAAGACATCCCTTGAAAATAAGCCCTAGTGTGTTTTTTTGTAGCCAAAATGAATATAAGACCCGGTCTTATTTTCAGGGGAAACGCGGTAGGTGGTGCGACTGGACAATGATGATAATTATAAGACTGAAAGCTCAACATCTTTGTAGAAGTCCAACCATGAGTAACCCTTTTTACACGAGTTGTGTGTCTAGGGATTAGGACGCCGTCCAGTGAACGCACATGTTGGTTTCGTTTTTCTTTTTTATTTATTTTTTGCGTTGGCTGCTATGCCATAGACTGATATGGGGAAGCGGAAAGTTTTATTATTATTTTTTGCTGCGTTCATTTCCACCCCCCCCCCCCGGGGACTGGACTGTTTATTATTTAATAAGAACGCGGGCACATGAGTATGCTGTGCGCTCTCTGCTGAGCTCTGCCCTCACATTCACTCTCCCGGGGGAACCCCCCCTCTGTGACGTCGCACACCCTATTTATATTTTATTTGGACGCTTCTCCAGTCTGCAGAGCCGGAGCTGAGGCTGGAGAGAGAGGAAGGACGCACAATGCAGAAGCCTGATGTGAGTAATGCGAGGGATCAGCTCGAGACTCGGGGAGGTGAGGGTGCAGGGTGAGATAAGGACGGGCGGTGCAAAGTTTCACTTAATGGCAGGCACAATAAACGTGTTGTGCTCACCCAGTACCGGGACTAAGGCAAAAAGGCTCAATGTGCACCTCCCTCGAAATGAGCTGTGAACTACCTGAGCAGAATAGGCTGCAGGTCCTGACATTTTGTGCCCCCCCTCCTGCTGAAGAGCCCAAGACAACTGCCTCTTCTGCCTACCCCTCAGTGAAGCCCTGGCTGAGGATACAAATATAACATGCGGCGTGGGAGTGCAGTTATAAGGTGCAGTTTTGAAAAGCAGTTATAAGACGAGTGTGAAAGTGCTGAAATTTCAGTGTGACAGTGCTTGGAGTGCAGTTAGAAGATTTGACATGACATTAAAGTGTAGTATTACAATTATACGATGCAGTGTGACAGTGCTAGGAGTACAGTATAAAAATGCAGGGGCATAGATAAGGGTGTCCAAATCCCCCATAGCATCTTTGGTGCGGCAGCTATCGCTAGAAGCACGACCCGCTTCCTGATTGGCTGGGAGGATAATCAGTGTGACAATAGCGAATATTCATTCGCTACTGTCACACAACTGGGAGGGCTTTGGGTGCAGTGCTCTGAGCCCACCATTTTTTACAACCTATTAGAGGCTCTAATTCCCCCCATTGGAATCCAAGCGTCCGGCAATCTCCATGTAAATCAGGGGGGGCCCCGAACGCATGGATAGGGTGGGCGGCGCCCATGCGTCCCTAATGGAAAGGCAGCTACTGCTCCTGACTCCCGCACTCTGTGCATTACACACTGCTGATCCCTGTGCTTCATGTGTTACTCACTCCTGACTCCTATGCTCTTTGCATGATGCACTGCTGACCACTGTGCTTTGTGTGTTATACACTCCTGACCCCTGCACTCTGTGCATTTATCACTGCTGGACCCCGTGCTTCATGTGTTTCTCACTACTGGCTCCTGCGCTCTTTATATTATGCATGGATGACCCCTGTGCTTTGTGTGTTACACACTCCTGGCCTTTGCACTCTGTCACTATACACTCCTTATTCCTTAGCTCTGTGCATTACACACTCCTGCCTTCTGCGCTCTGTGCAATACGCACTGCTAACCCCTGTGCTTCATGTTTTACTCACTCCTGACTCCTGCACCATGCATTATGCCGCGTACACACGGTCGTTGTTGGCGATGAAAAAAAACGTTGTTTTTTTTAAAACGTCATTTAAATTGATTGTGTGTGGGCAAAAAAAAATTCCAACATGCTTGAATTTTTTGTGTCGTTTTTCAAAACGTCGTTTTTTGTTTCACAGAAAATGATCGTGTGTACGCGGCATTACACATTGCTGACCTCTGTGCTTCATGTGCTATTCACTCCTGACTCCTATGCTCTTTGCATGACGCACAGCTGACCCTGTGCTTTGTGTGCTATACACTCCTAACTCCTGCACTCTGTTCATTAATCACTACTGGCCTCTTTGCTTCATGTGTTTCTCACTCCTGACTCCAGCACTCTGTGTGTTACACACTCCTGATCCCTGCGCTATGTGCATTACACACTCCCGACCCATGCGCTCTGTGCATTAGACACTCCTGACCCCTGAGCTCTGTGCATTACACACTCCTGACCCCTGCGCTCTGTGTATTACACACTCCTGACCCCTGCGCTATGTGTATTACACACTCATGACCTCTGCAATATGTGCATTACACAATCCTGACCCCTGCGCTCTGTGCATTACATACTCCTGACTTCTGTCCATTATGCCCACCTAAGCCCTGCACTCTGTGTGTTACACACTCCTGGCCCCTGCACCCTGTGCATTATGAAGCTGTGACCATTGTGCTGTGTATGTGCTGGAAGGGTAGTTATAAGAAGCAGTGTGACAGTGCTGATAGGGCAGTTAGAAAAGGCAGAGTGCAGTGTGGACGCATTTCACAGACCGGCACTAATCAGAGTAATATGTGTCTGGTATAAGGCCAGGCTATGCTCTAGAAGTCCTAGCTGACAAGTTGCAGTGTACACTGACACACTGCCAACACTCCCGCTGTTCATACATTGCCTGGAGCCATCAGAGATTCCAGACAAGAGCAGAAACAGGAAACCAGCCGCTGGAGAACCGCACAGATTGTTGATCCAGGAGTGTGGGATCGCCTTTGGGGATCCGGAAGGAATTTTCCCTGTTAGAGGTAACTGGAGCCACAGGGGCGCTGAGCCTCCCTCTGGATCACCGGCAGGTCAGGGTTCTGTAGATGGCGGTTTTTATTTTTGATCTTGATGGACAGGCGTCTTTTTTTTTTCAAGCAAACTATGTAACTGTTGGATCCACCAGAAGAGAAAACAATCAATGTAAAGAGTTACTACACTACATCAAAATGTTACACATAGGAATGTATTTATTAACCACTTAAGGACCGTCGACAGAATGGCACGGCTGGGCACATAGGAGTATATATATATATACGTCCCCTTTAAGAGCCCAGCCACGGGTCGCGAGCGCGCCACCGGCGGCGCGCTCGCGACCCTGTCCGAAGCTCCGTGAACGCACCCGCGGGACCCGCGGACCCGATCGCCGCGGGTGTCCCACGATCGGGTCACCGGAGCTGAAGAACGGGGAGAGGTGAGTGTAAACAAACCTTCCCTGTTCTTCTGTGTGGCAGCGTCAGTGATCGTCTGTATTCTGATATAGGGAAAGACGATCAGTGACGTCATTTGTCCAGCCACGCCCCCCTACAGTTAGAAACACACATGAGGTCACATTTAACCCCGACAGCGTCCCCCCCCTAGTGGTTAATTCCTAAACTGCCACTGTCATTTTCACAGTAATCAGTGCATTTTTGTAGCACTTTTCGCTGTGAAAATGACAATGGTCCCTAAAATGTGTCAAAAGTGTTCCGATGTGTCCGCCATAATGTCGCAGTCATGAAAATAATTGGCACCATTAGTAGTAAAAAAAAATTATTAATAAAAATGCCATAAAACTATGCCCTATTTTGTAAACGCTATAAATTTGGTGCAAACCAATCAATAAACGCTTATCGTGATTTATTTTTTTTTACCAAAAATTTGTAGAAGAATACGTATCGGACTAAACTGAGGAAAATAATGTTTTTTTTTATATATATTTTTTGGGGGGATATTTATTACAGCAAAAAGTAAAAAATATTGAATTTTTTTCAAAATTGTCGCTCTATTTTTGTTTATAGCGCATAAAATAAAAACCGCAGAGGTGATCAAATACCACCAAAAGAAAGCTCTATTTGTGGGGAAAAAAAGGACTTCAATTTTGTTTGGGAGCCACGGCGCACGACCGCGCAATTGTCAGTTAAAGCGACGCAGTGCCAGAAGCTTATATTTTGTCTGGGCAGGAAGGGGGTGTAGGTGCACAGTAGGCAAGTGGTTAAGCCGGCGTTTCTGTTTTCTGTAACCAGAAAACAAGAAACGCCGGGTTGGAGTTCCGATGCGATCGGCGCAATTGAATTTCACCATCGCATCGCAACTTTAATTTAAAAATGGCGCCGGGGGCGTTCCCGCTGATTTACGCCGAAAAAATTCACGATCGTATTCGGGCGCGACGCAGTGACTTTCCGACGTTTCCGTAAGCGATACGCGGCGTAAAGATAAAGCAGCCCCCTAGTGGAGTATCCTATGTTAAGTATAGCCGTCGTCATCGCGTCGAAAAAAATAATAATCGCGTCGCTTGCGTAAAACGTCCATGAATGGGGATGTGATGTCATTGACGTTCACTGACAGAATTTGGAGCATGCGCACTGGGATGCATTGACACTCGACGCATGCGCAGTACGTTCACCGCGGGATTGCGCTTAGTTTAAATAATACACGCCCCGTACCCGCCCAATTTGAATTCCGTCGGCTCATTTGCGATGCGCTGCCGCAACTTTAGGAGCAAGTGCTTCATGAATAACAGCACTTGCTCCTAAAATTTCGGCAGAGTAACGTAAATGAGAAGCGGTACTCCAGAGCAAAGATGCTCCCATCTACCTGAATCTGGCCCTATGTATGGAGGGATCCGGGGTAAAGCTGTCCACCGTCCTCCTCACCGCCGACTCTGAATGAATGAATGACTTGTATAGCGCAACGCATGCGAACTGAATCGCCTCTGGGCGCTTTTTCCAGCCAGTGTCTGCTTGGCTGGTGCGGTCATTTTTACCCCGTAGGATCTTGACACGCTATGGACACACAGTCATACACACATATATACATATATACTGGGTCAATTTTTTTTTTGGACGATCCAATTTACCTACCAGCATGTCTTTGGACTCTCACCGCTATCAGTCTGCAATCGTGACCGGGAAGACTACCCTGCAGTAGAGCGGTCTGAAAGCGAGGCTTGAACCGCTAGTGGAAGAAACTACATCAATGGCGGTGAGGAGGACGGTCTATGTGGACAGCTTTACCCCGGATCCCTCCATACTTAGATATGTGTGTTTTAATCATCAACCATGTGAGTTTCTAAATGTTGTACCTTCTTTAAATGTAACCACATTGCTACACTTAGAGGCGCCTCTCTTCTATTTTATACTTAGTTTTGACATGACGCTACTCTTATATCAAGACATCGCTTGTATATCAAGTCAAAATGTATTAAAAAAAATGTGCTTGTCTTTTAAAACGCTCTCAAACCAGGTTACTCTCAAACCAAGGTTTTTTTTCAGAATCTTTTAGACTTTTTGGGCCAGATTCTCAGCGGCGATACGATGGAGTATCTCAGATACCCCGTCGTATTGCCGTTTTTTTTGCCTCGTATCTATGCGCGTGATGCTTAGCATCACTTTGGCATAGATACGCTTCAACATCCGACAAGTGTAATACCATAACACTTGAGGATCGTAGTTGTAATGACAACTCCGGCCACTAGGTGGCCTTTACGTTGTTTTCTCATTTGCATATGCAAATGAGGCTACTACGCCGATTACCGATCGCTTTTACGCCGCCCCGTCGTCGCGTACGTCGTTTTCGTCCGCGTAAGGTTACCCCAGCTTCTATGTGGAGTAACCTTACGAAGTCCCGTCGGATGCCGTTGGGTGCCGTCGGATGCCATGTTAAGTATGGCGTCGGGTCAGCGTCGGCTTTTTCCATCGCTTACGTCGTTTTACTAACTCGTTCGCGAATAGGGGCATTGCGTAGTGACGATCACGTCGTTTTTGACGTCGGTTTCAACGACGCTTTCCGACGTGAGCTGGAGAATGCGCACTGGGCTTTTTCCCCCCGGCCGGCGCATGCGCAGTTCGTTCGACGCGGGGGCGCGCTTAATTTAAATACAAGCCGCCTCATTTGAATTACGCGGGCTTACGCTGGGCCATTTTCGCTACGCCAACGCAAACTACTGAGCAAATGGTTAGAGAATACGGCACCTGCTCTAGTACGATGCGGCGGCGTAGTGCAAATGGCTTACGACACGCAAGCGAAATTCTATGAGAATCTGGCCCTTTATGTATGCTCTCTTTATTTTTTTATATGTATATTTAAAAAAACAATATTCAACAAGTAAGGAAGGTTAAAATAAGTGAGAACGTCCAATTTTTTCTGATGTTCCTTGTATAGGTAACTCCGAAGGATTATGCCGCCATGCTCGACGATGTCCCGGAAGGCGTTTTCTACAGGTTCCCGCTGTGCTTAGTTAACGGAGTGCCGCTAATGAAACATATTGCGGAGCAATGGGAGGGCATTGAAAAATTCCAAGCCAGACCAGACGATGTCCTCATAGCGACTTATCCCAAGGCCGGTAAGAGAGGTTGAGTCTATGCTGACTGATTGCGTGAATTATCTTTGTTACCCTTGTTGTCACCATACTTTTTCTAAATTAGAATCGTTGCAAACAAAAAGGCATTACGCAGGCCATGCACAGAGCAAATTTCAGCCAGTTCTTGATGAACCAGACGAAATTCGCTCTGTGGGTGGTCCTGTCCCACCGGACCTCCTTCAAATAATTTATTCAAGAGCAGAATTTTATTATCACAGTCCTTTCACATGGCCAAGATTAAGCTCAAACCAAGCGAAGGAAACAGGCCAAGATCAGGGCAGGCAACGTAGGGTAGGGTGACCAGACATCCCCGGTTTGTCCCCAGATTGGAGTGGCATGGGGAGGGGGGGGGGGATAGCCGGTACTCTTGCCCCCCAGTTGTAACATTAAGGAGGGGTGCAAAATTATTACTGTGCCCCGGCCATGTGCAGAATGCCTTCCCCCGGTAGGCTTACTAAACTTCCCCGGTTTGAAGTGGTCAGTGTAGGAATCAGGTAGGTTAGTGCAGTGGTCAGGTAGGTCTGTGTAAGGAATCAGGTAGGTTAGTGTGGGAATCAGATAGGTTAGTGTAGGAATCAGGTAGGTCAGTATAGGAATCGGGTAGGTCAGTGTAGGAATCAGGTAGGTCCGTGTAGGAATCAGGTAGGTCCGTGTAGGAATCAGGTAGGTCAGTGCAGTGGTTAGGTAGGTCTGTGTAGGAATCAGGTAGGTTAGTGAGGGAATCAGATAGGTTCGGTAGGAATCAGGTAGGTTAGTGTAGGATTTAGGTAGGTCAGTATAGGAATCAGGTAGGTCAGTGTAGGAATCAGGTAGGTTAGTATAGGAACCAGGTAGGTCAGTATAGGAATCAGGTAGGTCAGTGTAGGAATCAGGTAGGTTCGGTAGGAATCAGGTAGGTTAGTGTAGGATTTAGGTAGGTCAGTATAGGAATCAGGTAGGTCAGTGTAGGAATCAGGTAGGTTAGTATAGGAACCATGTAGGTCAGTATAGGAATCAGGTAGGTCAGTATAGGAATCAGGTAGGTCCGTGTATGAATCAGGTAGGTCAGTATAGGAATCAGGTAGGTCAGTGTAGGAATCAGGTAGGTCAGTGTAGGAATCAGGTAGGTCAGTGTAGGAAGAATCAGGTAGGTTAGTGTAGGAATCAGGTATGTCAGTATAGGAATCGGGTAGGTCAGTATAGGAATCAGGTAGGTCCGTGTATGAATCAGGTAGGTCAGTATAGGAATCAGGTAGGTCAGTGTAGGATTCAGGTAGGTCAGTGCAGTGGTCAGGTAGGTCAGTGTAGGAATCAGGTAGGTCAATACTATTGTACTAGTGGAAGGGACTCAGGGAGTGCTAAAAGTCTGCGGGTTAGTGGGCGCAAATTTCTTGCCTTGTCCTGGGTGCTGACAAATCAGGTAGGTCAGTGCATTGGTCAGGTAGGTCAGTGTAGGAATCTGGTAGGATAGTGTGGGAATCAGATAGGTCAGTGTAGGAATCAGGTAGGTTAGTGCAGTGGTCAGGTAGGTCAGTGTAGGAATCAGGTAGGTCAGTATAGGATTTAGGTAGGTCAGTATAGGAATCAGGTAGGTTAGTGCAGTGGTCAGGTAGGTCAGTGTAGGAATCAGGTTGGTCAATACTACTGTACTAGGCGGAAAGGACTCGGGGAGTGCTAAAAGTCTGTGGGTTAGTGGGCCCACATTTCTTGCCTTGTCCTGGGTGCTAACAATCCACGCTTCACCACTGACTGCATATATGATTTGAGGAAAATGTGTAAAAATAGTTTACCATTTGTCAATAGAAAAAAAAATGTCCCCGGATTTCATTTTAAAAATCTGGTCACCTTAATGTAGGGTCAAGGCAAGAGAAGGGAGTAGGACAAGGTCAGGACAGGTAATGTAGGCTCAAGTCAAGTGCAGGAAGTGGGCCTGGGTTAAGGGAGGCAATATAAGCTCATGTCAAGTACGGGAAGCAGGTTATGGTCAGGACAGGCAATGTAGGGTCCAGGTAAGTGAAGGAAGTAGGACAAGGTCAAGGCAGGCAATATAGGCTCAAGTCAAGTGAAGAATCTAAGCCTAGGTCAAGACATACAATGTAGACTCAGGTCCACTACAAGAGGAAGTCCAAAGTCAGGGAGAAGGTTAACATTAAGGTCAGGATGCAGGACAAGTTCCAGGCATCTAGTGTAGGCAATGTAGGCTCAAGTCAAGTACAGAAAGCAGGCCAAGGTCAGGGCAGGCAATGTAGGGTCAAGGCAAGAGAATGGAGTAGGACAAGGTCAGAACAGGTAATGTAGGCTCAAGTCAAGTGCAGGAAGTGGGCCTGGGTTAAGGGGGGCAATATAAGCTCATGTCAAGTGCAGGAAGCAGGTTATGGTCAGGACAGGCAATGTAGGGTCCAGGTAAGTGAAGGAAGTAGGACAAGGTCAAGGCAGGCAATACAGGCTCAAGTCAAGTGAAGGATTTAGGCCTAGGTCAAGACAGGCAATGAAGACTAATGGGCCACTACAAGAGGAAGTCCAAAGTCAGGGAGAAGGTTAAGGTTAAGGTCAGGATGCAGGACAAGTTCCGGGAATCTAGTGTAGGCAATGTAGGGTCAAGTGCAGAAAGCAGACCAAGGTCAGGGCAGGTAGTGTGGGGTCAAGGCAAGTGAAGGGAGTAGGATAAGTTCAAGGTAGGCAATGTGGACTCAAGTCCATTGCAAGAAGTAGTCCAATGTCAGGAAGAAGGTTAAAGTTAAGTTCAGGGTGCACAACATGATCAGGGCATCCAGTATAGGCTTAATTCAAATACAGGGAGCAGGGAATGGGGAGGGCTCAAATCAGAGCAGATAATGTAGGCTTAAGTCAATTGCAAAAAGCAGGACAAGGCCAGAATATCAAGTGTAGGTTCAAGTCAAATGTGAGAGATAAGATAAGTTCATGTCAATTGCAAAAAGCAAAGCAAGGTCAGGGCAGGCAATGTAGGGTAAAGGCAAGCGACAAAAGTAGGCCTAAGTCTAGGCAGGCAGTATAGGCTCTAGTCAAGTGCAGGAGGCCGGCCAAGGTCAGGGTAGGTAATTTGGGGTCATGGCAAGTGAAGGAAGTAGGACAAGGTTGAGGCAGTCAGTGTAGACTCACGTCCATTGCAGGAAGCAGTCCAAGGTCAAGGAGAAGACTTAAGTTAAGTTCAGGATACAGAGCAAGGTCAGGCCATCCAATGTAGGCTTAATTCATCAGGGCATGGGTAGGTAAACAAACAGGCTAAAGTCAGAGCAGTAGGTTAAGGTCAATTGCAAAAATCAGGGCAAGACCAGGACATCAAATGTAGGTTTAAGTAAAATGTGCAAGATAATACAAGGTTTAGATTCCGAAACTCAACTGATGTTCTAAGTATTCAAGACAAAAGAAAACAGTTTTGAATAGAGTTGGCCTTTAGGGTTTACCATTATTAATTTTTCTCTCGTTATAATTTTTGTCTTTTCCTGTGAGGTCTCTCCAGGCACCACATGGATGCAAGAGATTGTGGACTCCATAATGAACAATGGTGAATTAGAGAAGATCAAGCGTGCGCCCACCCATGTACGTTCTCCATTTCTGGAGATCTGCTCTCCACCACCCGTTCCTTCCGGTGAGTGTGGTTTCCCTATCACAGTGTTTGGGTCATGAAATGATAGACTCAGCACTGACGACTTCGCTCTTCTCTTCTCTTCAGGCGTAGCTATCTTGAATAATACTCCATCCCCAAGGCTGGTAAAAACCCATCTGCCCTTCGAGCTGGTGCCGGAATCTTTTTGGGAGCATAAGTGTAAAGTAAGAATCAGATAAATAGTGTGATGTATGAACATACCACAAAACGTGACCTAATTTACATGAGCTAATTAACCACAGCTGATAATTCAGACACCTGACCTTTAGGCTGTCTGTTAACTCATAATATACATTATCATCAATAGACCTTCACACAATGCAGGGTCACAATACAGGCCACAATGAAAGGTCCTTAGAAGCCATCCTAGATTCATTTACATCGCAACAGACAGACAGGTGGGCTGCAGTCCATGACATATTCTTCATGTCCATGATTTTCTGGATTCAATACACATTTATCAGACTTAATTACCACAGCAAGCCAACACACAATATATATACAATACATTCCGCATTAAATCTGACTAGCCCAGACCATAGTGGGGTTCTCATTCACCCTGTGCCCCTGTTAGAGACACAGGGTGATCTACACAAAAGAGGCATCGAGGGAGCTTCTGGATCCCACGGGCCCTTCCGTTATACCTCGGTTTGGGGTTCATCGGACCTCACAATCATCACAGTGACATTTTTGACTCACCAGCATAACTTGGTCACCTAGAACAGTACATTACATGGGAGACTCCCAGAACACAGACACTTTAGGAATACCTCTGAGCATGTGCAAAGATTTGATGGTGTGCCTTACTGTTTGCAGACAATTTACGTTGCTCGGAACGCAAAGGACAACGCGGTGTCATATTATTTCTTCGATCTGATGAATAAATCTCAGCCTGACCCTGGGACCTGGGATCAGTACGTGGAAAAGTTTCTAACGGGTGAAAGTACGTGAAAGTTTAAAGTTTATGTGAACTCAGTCACCAAAATCTGATGTGAGCTTTTAGATCATTTTACATTTTCAGCTCTCGTTCACGTAGTGCCTGGTGATCTTGGCACGATGATGAAGGTCCTTCATGAAGGTGCAGTAACTTCCTGTTACAAGGTGACAACCCTCACCTTGTAACAGGAAGTTACAACGCTCAAGTGGCCGTTTCAACACTTATTATGCAGGAACGGCCCACTGTTTTCACCATTAGGAAACCTAATTTCATGGCTTGAATTCCAATTTAAATATAATAGAATGCTTCATTCTTGGGAAAGAGTGGCCACATAATGGCTTCTATTCTTATATACACTTAGCGGCAGGGCCGCCATCAGGGGGTACAGGCAGTACATCTGTAAGTGGCCCGGAGGTCCCCAGGGTCCTTGATGGCAACCCCCTTTCTTTTCTTTTTACTTTTTTTTTTGTTTTGTAACGGGGCCCGGAGGTCCCCCATGGCAATCCGCCTTTTCAATAAAAATAATATATTATATATATATATATATATATATTTATTCTTATTAAAGGGTCCAGAGGTCCCCAGGGGCCCGGGAGGTCCCCAGGGCCCCCGGATTGCAACCCCCCCCCTTTTTGTTTTACTTTTTTTTTAATATATTTTCTTTTTCTTTTTATTAACCACTTCCTTACTGGGCATGTAAACCCCCTTCCTGACCAGGTGAAATTTCAGCTTGCGGCACTGCGTCGCTTAACTTTAACTGACAATTGCGCGGTCGGTCGTGCGACGTGGCTCCCAAATAAAATTGGCGTCCTTTTTTCCCCACAAATAGAGCTTTCTTTTGGTGGTATTTTTGCGCTATAAACAAAAAAGGACGACAATTTTGAAAAAAAATACAATATTTTTTACTTGTTGCTATAAAAAAATAGCCCAATTTAAAAAAAAAAAGAAAATTCAGTTTAGGCCGATACGTATTCTTCTACCCATATTTTTGGTAAAAAAAAAAAAAAAAAATCGCAACCTAAGCGACTGGTTTGTGCAAAGCGCCCAGTTATAGCGCCTACAAAATAAGGGACAGAATTATTATTTTTTATTATTTATTTTTTTACTAGTATCTGCGATTTTTATTGCGACTGCGACATCATGGCGGACACATCCTGGACACTTTTGACAAATTTTTGGCACCATTCACATTTATACGGATGCAATCAGTGCTATAAACGATATGCACTAATTACTGTATAGGGGTTAATGTGACTGGCAGGGAATTACTTTAAACTATGGGCCTGTTAACACTAAGGGGGTGAGGAAGGGGTTAATGTGTATCCTGCATTGGGAAGTTCTAACTGTGGGGGGAGGGGGGGTGACTGGGGTCACAGGTGACCGATCTGTGTCCCTATGTACTAGGAACACAGATCCGTCTCCTCCTCTCCCTGACAGGACGCTGTCATTGTGAGAGCCGGCAATGAGAGATGATCTCATATGTTTACATATGAGATCATCTCTCAGTCGCTGTACAGATCGCATCACAAACGGCCACTCTGATTGGCTGTTCGCGACGATCTGTGATTGGCTGTGTCCGAGGGACACGGCCAGTACACAAGTTCCCCGCTGCGCGCTCTGGAGCGCGCGCTGGGAACAAAGAAAGGGGCTGCCGTGAAAACACGGCGGCCCGGAGAATTAGAGCCCCCCTGCGGCCGCATATAGTCGTACGGCCGTAGGGAAGTGGTTAAAGAGCCCCGAGGTCCACAGGGCCCTCGTATTACAACCCCCCTTTTTTTATTACAACCCCCCTTTTTTTATATAAAAAAAAAATGTTTTCATTTTTTCTTAATAAAAATCAACTCAAAAAATCAAAAGCCAATTTTTTTCCTCAGTTTTGGCCGATACGTATTCTCCTACAATTTTTTGGTAAACAAAAAAAAATATTGATTGGTTTGCGCAAAAGTCATAGGGCCAGATTCTCGTGCGGCTGCGTAAGTACGAGCGGGGAGTAGCGTATCAGTATTTACACTACGCCGCCGCAACTCTATACGCAAGTGCCGTATTCTCAAAGCACTTGCGTCCTAAGTTACGGCGGCGTAGCGTAAATGGCCTGGCGTAAGCCCGGGTAATTCAAATGTGAAAGAGGTGGGCGTGTTTTATGCAAATGTGTTGTGACCCCACGTTTTTGACGCTTTTTTTGAACTGCGCATGCGCCGTACATAGACGTATCCCAGTGCGCATGCACGGAATCACGTCGCAAATAGTCAATGCTTTTGACGTAAACGTAACTTACACAAATCCCTATTCGCGAACGACTTACGCAAACGATGTAAACGACGTAAAAATCGATGCTGTCCCGACGTCTATACTTAACATTGCGTACGCCTCACCTACGCAAAGTTACCCCTCATATAGCAGGGGTAACTTTACGCTTACGCAAACGACGTAAAATCCGACGACCGGGCGCAATTACGTTCGGGAATCTAGCTCATTTGCATATTAAACGCGGCTAATCGACAGAAGCGCCACCTAGCGGGCAGCGTAAATATGCAACTTAGATACGACGGCGTAAGAGACTCGTATCTAAGCAAAATTCCGGCGTATCTTGTTTTCGGAATACAGAAAATAGATACGCCGGCGCTTCTTAGAAGTTACGCGGCGTATCTCGAGATACGCCGACGTAACTCTGCTGAGAATCCGGCCCATAGCGTCTAGAAAATAGGGGATAGATTTATAGGATTATTTTTTTTTTTTTTTTTTATCAGTAAGGGCGGCGATCTGCGATTTTTTATCATGGCTGCGACATTATGGCGGGACACATCGGACACTTTTGACACTATTTTGGGACCATTGTCATTTATACAGCGAACAGTGCTATAAAAAAATGAACCGATTACTGTGTAAATTACACTGTCAGGAAAGAGGTTAAACACTAAGCGGCGATCAAGGGGTTAAGTGTGTCCTAGGGAGTTATTCTAACTGTGAGGTGGCTGGGCTACCAGTGACATGACAGCGATCATTGCTCCTGGTGACAGGGAACAGTAGATCAGTGTCCTGTCACTAGGTAAAACAAGGAAATGCAGCTCCGGTCACGGAGCACGCGGCGGGCACACGCTATGCTGCGCTTAAAAAAGGGACGTACCTTTTGCGCAGCCGTGCCATTGTGCCGACGTACATCGTCGTGCGCTGGTCGTCAAGGGGTTAAAGAGAAAGAAAAACTTAAAACGTATGAAAACTGCATCAAAAACGCGGATTAAGAAATGCAAATCGCACCACGAAACGCGCTGAGAAAAACTCATCGACTTCAGTCGCATAGCTGTGAACCAAGGGTTAAGGAAGAATACACGTTGCTCTTATTTAGATTATATTTACACGTCTAAAGTTCAGTTCATTCTTCATGAATTTTCGCAAAAACTGAAAAGTTGTCCGACCACAAAATGTATTGCGGAGAAAGCGCGTCGTCGTTAGAAAATCATTTATTTATGAAGCTTAAAATGTGGACATGAATGGCGACAAAGTGCTGTGTCATGGAGGAGTTTGCATGCCTGAGAAACCTGTTCAGTGAATAAAGTGAGAGGTCTCAGATACGGTGAGAGAGTTTCGGCTTCGGTGACTCGTATTCCCTTCTTTTGTAGTTGCCTGGGGAAGCTGGTTTGATCACGTGATTGGCTGGTGGAACGCCAAAGACAAACACAACATCCTCTATGTGTTCTATGAAGATATGAAGGAGGTGACTACTACATCAGTCCCAGTGTCCCTGATCACTACTACACCAGTCCCAGTGTCCCTGATCACTACCACATCAGTCCCAGTGTCCTGATCACTACCACACCAGTCCCATGTCCCTGACACTGCCACATCAGTCCCATGTCCCTGATCACTACCACATCAGTCCCAGTGTCCCTGATCACTACCACACAGTCACAGTGTCCCTGATCACTACCACACCAGTCCCAGTGTCCCTGATCACTGCCACATCAGTCCCAGTGTCCCTGATCACTACCACATCAGTCCCAGTGTCCCTGATCACTACCACATCAGTCACAGTGTCCCTGATCACTACCACACCAGTCCCAGTGTCCCTGATCACTACCACACCAGTCCCAGTGTCCCTGATCACTGCCACATCAGTCCCAGTGTCCCTGATCACTACCACATCAGTCACAGTGTCCCTGATCACTACCACATCAGTCACAGTGTCCCTGATCACTACCACACCAGTCCCAGTGTCCCTGATCACTACCACACCATCAGTCCCAGTGTCCCTGATCACTGCCACATCAGTCCCAGTGTCCCTGATCACTGCCACATCAGTCACAGTGTCCCTGATCACTGCCACATCAGTCACAGTGTCCCTAATCACTACCACATCCAGTCACAGTGTCCCTGATCACTACCACATCAGTCCCAGTGTCCCTGATCACTACCACATCAGTCCCAGTGTCCCTGATCACTACCCACATCAGTCACAGTGTCCCTGATCACTACCACATCAGTCCCAGTGTCCCTAATCACTACCACATCAGTCACAGTGTCCCTGATCACTACCACATCAGTCCCAGTGTCCCTGATCACTACCACATCAGTCACAGTGTCCCTGATCACTGCCACATCAGTCACAGTGTCCCTAATCACTACCACATCAGTCCAGTGTCCCTAATCACTACCACATCAGTCACAGTGTCCCTGATCACCACCACACCAGTCACAGTGTCCCTGATCACTACCAGATCAGTCAGTCAGTGTCCCTGATCACCGCCACACCAGTCCCAGTATCTCTGATCACTGCCACACCAGTCAGTGTCCCTGATCACTGCACACACCAGTCAGTGTCCCTGATCACTGCCACACCAGTCCCCAGTGTCCCTGATCACTGCCACACCAGTCAGTCCCAGTGTCCCTGATCACTGCCACATCAGTCAGTCAGTGTCCCTGATCACTGCCACACCAGTCAGTGTCCCTGATCACTGCCATACCAGCCCCAGTGTCCCTGATCACCGCCACATCAGTCCCAGTGTCCCTGATCACTGCCACCACATCAGTCACAGTGTCCCTGATCACTGCCACATCAGTCACAGTCACAGTGTCCCTGATCACTGCCACATCAGTCACAGTGTCCCTAATCACTGCCACGCCAGTCACAGTGTCCCTGATCACTACCACATCAGTCACAGTGTCCCTGATCACTACCACATCAGTCCCAGTGTCCCTGATCACTACCACATCAGTCACAGTGTCCCTGATCACCGCCACACCAGTCCCAGTATCTCTAATCACTGCCACACCAGTCAGTGTCCCTGATCACCACCACACCAGTCAGTGTCCCTGATCACCACCACACCAATCAGTGTCCTTGATCACCACCACACCAGTCAGTGTCCCTGATCACCACCACACCAGTCAGTGTCCCTGATCACCACCACACCAATCAGTGTCCCTGATCACCACCACACCAGTCAGTGTCCTTGATCACCAACACACCAGTCAGTGTCCCTGATCACCACCACACCAGTCAGTGTCCCTGATCACCACCACACCAGTCAGTGTCCTTGATCACCAACACACCAGTCAGTGTCCCTGATCACCACCACACCAGTCAGTGTCCCTGATCACCACCACACCAGTCAGTGTCCCTGATCACCACCACACCAGTCAGTGTCCCTGATCACCACCACACCAGTCAGTGTCCTTGATCACCAACACACCAGTCAGTGTTCCTGATCACCACCACACCAGTCAGTGTCCCTGATCACCACCACACCAGTCAGTGTCCCTGATCACCACCACACCAGTCAGTGTCCTTGATCACCAACACACCAGTCAGTGTCCTGATCACCACCACACCAGTCAGTGTCCCTGATCACCACCACACCAGTCAGTGTCCTTGATCACCAACACACCAGTCAGTGTTCCCTGATCACCACCACACCAGTCAGTGTCCCTGATCACCACCACACCAGTCAGTGTCCCTGATCACCACCACACCAGTCAGTGTCCCTGATCACCACCACACCAATCAGTGTCCCTGATCACCACCAAACCAGTCAGTGTCCTTGATCACCAACACACCAGTCAGTGTCCCTGATCACCACCACACCAGTCAGTGTCCTTGATCACCAACACACCAGTCAGTGTCCCTGATCACCACCACACCAGTCAGTGTCCCTGATCACCACCACACCAGTCAGTGTCCTTGATCACCAACACACCAGTCAGTGTCACTGATCACCACCACACCAGTCAGTGTTCCTGATCACCACCACACCAGTCAGTGTCCCTGATCACCACCACACCAGTCAGTGTCCCTGATCACCACCACACCAGTCAGTGTCCTTGATCACCAACACACCAGTCAGTGTCATGATCACCACCACACCAGTCATGTTCCTGATCACCACCACACCAGTCAGTGTCCCTGATCACCACCACACCAGTCAGTGTCCTGATCACCACCACACCAGTCATGTCCCTGACCACCACACCAATCAGTGTCCCTGATCACCACCACACCAGTCAGTGTCCTTGATCACCACCACACCAGTCAGTGTCCCTGATCACCACCACACCAGTCAGTGTCCTTGATCACCAACACACCAGTCAGTGTCCCTGATCACTGCCACACCAGTCCCAGTATCTCTAATCACTGCCACACCAGTCAGTGTCCCTGATCACCAACACACCAGTCAGTGTCCCTGATCACCACCACACCAGTCAGTGTCCCTGATCACCACCACACCCCAGTCCCAGTGTCCCCAAATAATTAAATTCAAATTTTGGAAGATGGTTATAATCTTTCTATTTCATTCTATTCTATTGAATTCTATACTATTGTATTTTCTTTTCTTTTCTAATCTATTCTATTTTATTCTAGTCTATTGTTTTCTAGTCTCTTATTTTCTGTTCTATTCAAATCTATTTGAAATTAGAATTTTTTAAGATGGTTATATTCTATTTTATTATATTCTGTTCTTTTGAATCATAGGTGTACCGCGCAGCAATTGGCATTAGGGTGTGCACCCCAAAGCTCAAACACACTCTACCGATCACTCACAATGTTCATTCAGAAACGGAAGGGGTTGGTAAATGGCATATTTACTGGCCACTTCCCCCACTCATCCTAAAACATCCACAACAACAACCAGTGGGAGAGGAGGGAAGCCGGCAGTGCTGTAGGGGGAAGGAGGGGGAGCCTGGTCAGTGGGGGAATCTGTTCAGCACAGCGCAATTAGGGTGTGCCTGGGCACACCTGGCACACCCGGTGCACATGCCTATGTTTTGAATTCTATTCTATTGTTTTTTTCTGTTCTATTTTAATCTAGTCTTTTTTTACTAGTCTTTTCTAATCGATTCTATTTGAATTTATTCTTTTCTATTAAACTTTTTTTATATTCTATTCCTTTATTTTATATTCTATCTCATCCTATTCTTGTTTTCGCATTCGGATTTGTTTTAGAATTTAGAGCTCCATGTGTTGGATATTCATTCTGGTTGTCCTGAAAACTTCTTACCAAAACTTTTATGAACAGGACCCAAAACGAGAGATTCGAAAGGTGACGGAGTTCCTGGGGAAGAACCTCTCGGAAGAAGTTTTGGATACAATTTGCCACCACACCAGTTTCAAAGCCATGAAGGAAAACCCAATGGCAAATTATTCCACCGTCCCCAATATGCTGCTGGACCAGAACCTCTCGCCCTTCATGAGGAAAGGTGAGGAGGTTTTCTAAATTGGTTTATGATAATGGTGCATGTGGTAGAACGCCACTCCATTATCTGTATATATGTAGCGCTACCCCCACAAGGGCCGCTGATTTGTCCCAGGTCACTCTCTCTCTCTGTAGTGCCAAGCACACATTCCACTGGCTCAATTAAAGTGGAAGGAAACCCTCCTATCGTTTTCAGCCAAGGAAGCTGCCATCTTGACCTCTGTTTAATCTGCAACTGCCATGATGCTGTACATGTGACCTGTTATGAAACCAGCCATTGGATGGTTTGGCAGT
This sequence comes from Rana kukunoris, assembly GCA_029574335.1. Classification (NCBI taxonomy): domain Eukaryota; kingdom Metazoa; phylum Chordata; class Amphibia; order Anura; family Ranidae; genus Rana; species Rana kukunoris. The sequence goes on along the minus strand of CM056054.1, from coordinate 12,552,835 downwards.
TTGGTTGCAGAGCACAAACAAATGTGACAGCTAGCATTCCGGCATGTTGGAAATGTTAACTGTTTTCTGTAACTATCAAATTGAAAGGTTTACTTCCACTTTAATAATCTAGTGCAGCCCTCAAAATTTTGCGAGCGGAAAATGAGGGCTGGCGAGGAGCTGGGCTGCCTGGGAGCAGGGGGGGGGGGGGGGGCACCGCTGGTGGGCGGGGTTGTTCGAGAGCCATTCTCCCAGAGATCACCCTGGGGGAAGAGAGCGGAAGAGGAGAGACGCTGTTACAGCTAACATTACAATTGCCTCCGCTCCGGCCGCCGTCATACACAGCCCCACCCTCCTCCCGACCCTGCACCTGTAATAGACAGAAAGCCGGTCCAATGCTGTGATACGTTCTGTCTATCACAGGCGCTGGGTCAGGAGGAGTAATGTAAGCTGTAACAGCGGGCTATCCGTGCTTTGTGATCCCGCGGCTCTCCTCGTCCTCTAATCATGATCTGGCCACCCTCTCTCTTCCTCTGCCGAGGTCGAGGCTGCAATGGTGGTCACAGTGTGGCTGCAACGGGGCGCAGTGTGGCTGGAATGGGCGCAGTGTGGCTGCAGTGGGCACAGTGCGGCTGCAGTGGGCACAGTGTGGCTGCAGTGGGCACAGTGTGGCTGCAATAGGCACAGTGAGGCTGAAATGGTGGGCACAGTGTGGCTGCAATGGTGGGCACCGTGTGGCTGCAATGGTGGGCACCATGTGGCTGCAATGGTGGGCACCATGTGGCTGCAATGGTGAGCACAGTGTGGATGCAAGGGTGGGCACAGTGTGGCTGCAAGGTTGGGCACAGTGTGGCTGCAAGGGTGGGCACAGTGTGGCTGCAAGGGTGGGCATAGTAAGGCTGCAATAGTGGGCACAGTAAGGCTGCAGTGTGGCTGCAATGGTGGGTGCAGTGTGGCTGCAATAGTGTGCACAGTGAGGTTGCAATGGTGGGCACAGCGTGGCTGCAATGATGGGCACAATGCGGCTGCAATAATGGGCACAGTAAGGCTGCAATGATGGGCACAGTAAGGCTGCAATGGTGGGTGCAGTGTGGCTGCAATGGTGAGCACAGGCGTGGCTGCATTGATGGGCACAGGTCAGGCTGTGCTGAGGGGCACTGATAAAGTTGTTGTTAATATTTATTCTTTTAACTTAATTCTGCACAAAACATTTAAGTGTCATTTCATGAGATAATTTACAAAGGCGTGTTAAGGGGCGGAATTAGGGGCAGGGCAGGGTAGGTAGTGGGTGGGGTAAAACATGGATTTTTTTTTACCAAAAAACATGGTAGCAAAATACATATTGGCCTAAATTTATGAAGAAATTCGATTTTTTTATTTATTTTTTGGATGTTTTATAGCAGAAAGTAAAAAGGGGGCATATCCTGGGCAAGACGCCTGAAAAAATTGGGTTTTCAAGGTGCGGATGTGCGCCGCTGCACCCGAATAAAATTGACGTCCTTTTTTCCCCCACAAGTAGAGCTTTCTTTTGGTGGTATTTGATCACCTCTGCGGTTTTTATTTTTTGCTCTATAAACAAAAAAAGATCTCCATGTATGTTCCACGTTTGTTTCATTTTTTTCGATGTTCACACCCTTATGGTTGCTCTCTGTACTGTATTATGTTCATTTTTGTTCAATAAAACGTTAAAACGAAAAAAAATTAAAAAAAAATCTTGTTACAAGATTTGCATTGTTTTCATTTCATTTGTCGATTTTATTTTGGGCCTGTTTTTAATTAGGTGAAGTTGCAGACTGGATGAATTATTTCACGGAATCCCAGAATAAAATGTTCGACGTGGAATATGAGAAGAGAATGAAAGGGACAGACCTGAAATTCCGCACCACCATCTGAAGTCTGGGGATGATATAGAAAACTATACTCGTGTAAACACAATTGGACAATAAGGCCTACAGACCTGCATGAGGCCACCATCCTGTGAGGACTGAGGGAAGACCCAATCATTTTGTGGGTTTGGACCAAGGAAAAATGAATGGCAGATCTCAGGGGTTGGGTGGTGGGTACAGGGTGCCTTGGATTGCTTTGGGTCTCTGAAGAGAGCTTGTGTTTGTAAATCTGTATAGGGAGGCCTAAATTGTGTTGGTAAGAATCAGGAAAAAGTATATAGACTTAGTAACACCTTGCTATATATCTAATAATATATCTAATAAAATTATCCCACCAAGCCATAGAAAAATGCGTGTTCATCCTGCTCATCCATTATCCACACAGATAGCTCCTCCACAGACATGTTCAACTTTCCTTATAATAAAAAATAATAATAATAATAATAATAAAATAGGGATGCACCAATAATATATATTTTTTTTTGTACTGTATTTGCTGATACCAATTACAGATTCCTACCACAACTTTTTTGATTACACTGTCAGCAATGGTACAAAGCATTGAAAAGTTATTTACGAATTTAAATTATTTTTTTGGGGGGCTTTTTTCAATGTGAAACATGTAAATATATGATAAAGATTTTAAAATATTAATGAACAAAGCAAACCAAAAAAAAGTTGATTAATAATAGTTTATAAAATAGAAGTAAAAAAAGAAAAAGAAAAAAATAAGGAGAATAAGGAGTTAATAAGGCTGATTAGAGAAAACTAAGGGTCATTAAGGGGTTACACAGAGTAACAATTTATAAAAAAAAAAAGAAAAATACTTTTTTTACTTGGCAGGTTGCTTTAAACTGACTTCATCTGCAATTTGAGGTTCATCCCTTTGATCTGTAGATGAATAAACAGAAAGATACAAAAATAAACTATGTTACTTTTTATCTTTCAGCAGCTGAGCAATGTTGTTGATAAACACTTCATTTACACTTCAGCTGTCAACAGGGGAACCCCACTGACAGCTGAATGAGATATCTGTTAAACAGGGGAACCCCACTGACAGCTGAATGAAATATCTGTTAAACAGGGGAACCCCACTGACAGCTGAATGAGATATCTGTTAAACAGGGGAACCCCACTGACAGCTGAATGAGATATCTGTTAAACAGGGGAACCCCACTGACAGCTGAATGAGATATCTGTTAAACAGGGGAACCCCACTGACAGCTGAATGTGGCCCGCTCCTTAACAACTGGTAATTGGCAGCTTTTGTTAAAATGTTAAAAAATGTTTTTTTACATTTCAGCTGTCAGTGGGGGAATCCAGCTGACAGATGAAAGAACCGAGCCTGTAAGTACACCAAAACCTTGGTTTGTGAGCATAATTTGTTCCAGAAATATGCTTGTAATCCAAAGCACTTGTATATCAAAGCATTTTTTTTTTAAAGGGTATAAAAGAGAAGAGAGGAGCCTCTAAGGCCGCGTACACACGATCGGTCCAAACCGATGAGGACTTAAGGCCAGTTTCATCGGTCCAAACCGACCGTGTGTACGGCCCATCGGTCCGTCGTCCGTCGGACCAAAGTTTTAAAACTTGCTTTAAAATCGGACCGATGGACGCCTGACCATCGGTCCAAACCGATGGTTAGTACGCAAAAGCATCGGTCCAAAAACCCGCGCATGCTCAGAATCAAGTCGACGCATGCTTGGAAGCATTGAACTTCGTTTTTTCAGCACGTCGTTGTGTTCTATGTCACCTAATCTGACCCAATCGGATTTTGGACTGATGGTGTGTACGCACATCAGACCATCCGACCATTCTCATCGGGTTGGACCGATCGTGTGTATGCGGCTTAAGTGTAGCAATAAGTTGCTAAATGTTGTACCTTCATTAAATGTAACCATATTGCTACACTTAGAGGCTCCTCTCATCTTTTTTATACCTAGTTGTGACATGACACTACTCTTATATCAAGACGTCGCTTGTATATCAAGATAAAGTGTATTAAAACATTGCAAAACGCTCTCAAACCAAGTTACTCTCAAACCAAGGTTTTACTGTATTGGTTTCAGGTATCCTAGCATTTGATTGAGTATCGATACTCGTGCAAATGCTAATGCCGCGTACACACGATCATTTTTTGTGATAAAAAAACGACGTTTTCTGTGAAGTAAAAAACGACGTTTTTCACAAAAAGCGAGGTTACGTTCACCACTCTTTTCCATTGAAGCTCGCTTCATAACTAGCTTCTGGGCATGCGCGGGTTGAAAAACGTCGTTTTAAACGACGTTTTTGCTACACACGGTGACTTTTTGTGAAACAAAAAACGACATTTTGAAAAACGACACAAAAAATTCAAGCATGTTGTAATTTTTTTTTGGTCGTTTTTTTTTAAGACAAAAAACGACGTTTTGCCCACACACGATCAATTTAAATGACGTTTTAAAAAACGTCGTTTTTTTTCATCGCAAAAAATGACCATGTGTACGCGGCATTAGTATCGGCACAGATATCGGTATTGTGCAACCCTAAATAATAATAATAAAAGTGGCACCTTCACTTACAAGGAAGGCCTCCATGCTGTAAATATACATCACATGGTAATTCCCCCATGCTGCACGACTGGAGTTCTCCACTTGGAACCCAAGCCAGCCACCAGCTCCAAAGGTGAAAAGGTTCAGCCGCATATTTTTCAACTTCAAGATTTTCTCCTTCTGGTGCACACCTCCGCCCCGACTGGATTTTTATTATATCTGTGATGGACCCTGTTGGTGAAATATCTACATGAACAAAGTTTCAATTTGCAACTACCTTGTATATAGCCCCCATCATGATTTGTTTTAGTCAGTGTTGTAAGTAACGGAGTTACAATAAACGCAGTTACCTAACGGAGCCCCTTTTAAGGGTAACAAGTAATCTACCTGATTACTCTTCCCCTCACAGTAACGCAGTTCCCATTACTTGGGCGGAATTCCAACAATTACATCTACCGCCACTAGATGGCAGCAGAGTAATTGCTTCTGCCGGAGCTGTGAACATAAATATGGGTGGAACTCCGCTTTAGAATCATGTGACCGCTGTGATGGCCTGTCACAGCGGTCTGAAAACTCCCAATCGCAAGGAGCCCTGGATACAATGAGCCCCACCCGCCTCACACTGACCTATCACCGGGGAACAACTCACATCGATCACACACACTGTGTGCGCAACCTGATCAATGATCCGGGGAACACATGGCCGGAACAAAATGTTCTACAGAACAAACGTTCCCTATACAACACAGTGTACACAGCGACATCTAGTGGTCAACACCTATACAGAACAATGATCAGCAGGTTATTTTTGGTCAGTGATTTCATCTCTTCATCAGACAACAAAGAAAAATCAGACATCCCCATTCCAGACCCCTTGCATCTAATAAAGCTTGTATAAGATAAATAAAATAATAAACAATAAACTATAGAAAATTCTAATAAAGCCTAATATAAGATTTTAAATTACAGACTCTGTAAACGCCAAGGGAATGTATATTATAAACATTTTAATCCAGCTTATAATTTGGATGCAATATGTAGCAGATGGATAAGGGTTTTAAGTCCTTTTAGCTGCACATACATGGTGGGACGGATGCACCTAGGCTGGGATATACATGGTGGGACGGATGCACCTAGGCTGGGATATACATGGTGGGACGGATGCACCTAGGCTGGGAAATACACGAGATCACCATTTGTTTCCGATTTTCTTCTCTCAAGGATCTGCCATTCTTTTGTCTTGGAGTATTAACTCACTGCTCCCTGGCAAGGGCCCGTCATCTGCTTCTCAACAAAGCATTGTAGAATATTAAAAAAAAATTCAGTTACTTTGGTGAGTAACTAATTACTTTTTCAATGTAGTAACTGAGTCACTAACGCAATTACTTTTTTGGAGAAGTAATTTGTAACTGTAACTAATTACTTTTTTAAAGTTAGATGAGCAACACTGGTTTTAGTGTCTACACATTCTATATTGTAGATGTCATTTATAGAGAATGTTTGGTGTATGAATGTCTTTCTTTCTACCGGTAGTCATTTTCAAGCCTCTTGGAGACTCCATTGGTGAGATCTCTGCATGGAGTTCCCAGGTTTGTATGTGTGCTTTGCCTGTTATGCAATATTTAGGGAAATTAAAAAAATAATACTGGACCCATAAGGTTCTCTTATCTCTATTGCTATCTTTTTTTTGCATAGCACTTCATCCAGTAATAGTGCTTGTAGATTTGCTTGTTTCGGGCAAAACAATAATTAATTTTTTGCCTATTTCCTGGGCTGGTCGAAGGTTTTTCATTTGTTTAAAATGAAAATATAGAGGAACCTCGGATTACGAGTATAATCCTTTCCGGGAGAATGCTTGTAATCCAAAGCACTCACATATCAAAGCGAGTTTCCCTATAGAAGTCAATGGAAATTAAGATAATTTGTTCCGCATTGACTTCTATGGCATGCAATACCGCATGTGGCCAGAGGTGGGGGGGGCGTCGGAGCTGCCCCATTCGCAAACCTGCATGCACTGGGCAAATTGCTATGCAAAAATTTTACAAATACACTACAAAGTGTTTAAAACCTTATAGTTCGTTAGTACTTAAACATGTTTTCTTTCTTGTAACAATTTATTGTTTAAAGCGGGGAAAAAATTCTAACATTACATTGAGCAGACTCCTGAGAGTGAGAGTATGCTGCTCTTTTTTTTTTTCTTCGTACATACCGTTTTAGCGATATTTTCACCCCCGGCTTCCGGGTAGTGAATCCCGCGGGACTGGGCGTTCCTATTAACAGCCTAAGTGATTGACGTGCTTCGGACCGGCGCATACAGCGCGTCACGACTTGCCGAAAGAAGTCGGTGCGCAGGCGCCGTATAGCGCCATATAGAGCCGACTCGACGTTCGGCTTCTTTTCGGCAAGTCCTGACGCGATGTATGCGCCGGTTGGAAGCACGTCAATCACTTAAGCCGCTATAACGTCTGGGGCACATGCACACGCCTGCCGCCTGAGTGATTGGACAAAGCGGGAGCCAATCAGCAGGTCCGGGGAACTCGATGTCTGATGGGAACCCAGTGATCGTTCATTGAGAAGCAGAACGGCAGTCTTCCTATGTAAACAAGGCAGACCACTGTTCTGTCAGAGGGGAAGATGTAGGTCTTGTGTTTCCGCTAAGAAAAAACACGGATCTCTGTTTTCCTGTCAGGAACATCTAGTGCTCCTGCTCCTCATTCCAGCATCCAGGGTTTTGGCTATGGCACTTTAGCAGCTGTGTGGCACGTCAATTTCCATTTACATTACATTATATTACAAGTCAAGGAGACCATGGGATGTGGAAGCTGGTGTACAACCAAATCACCTATATTAACAAGCCCTTGGAGTCTTGTCTCCCAGTCCACTGTCTCATATTTCTTTCATTTGTTCTCCAACCCCAATCTCTGATCTCCTGCATGGTCCTCTTCCTGCACTCACCTTAAGATAGCATCTAAGCAGCTTTAGCAGCAGCAAGAGTGACAACACTACAGTAAGCATCGAAGCAGCAGCAGCAAGAGTGACAACACTACAAGACAGAATTTAAGCAGCTACAGCAGCAGCAAGAGTGACAACACTACAAGTCAACATCTAAGCAGCTTTAGCAGCAGCAATAGTGAGCATCTAAGCAGCTACAGCAGCAGCAATAGTGACAACAATACAAGTCAGCATTTAAACCGCTACAGCAAGAGTGACAACAATACCAATGAAATATCCACTTACCAACAATACATGAAACATTAAAGCGGATCTCCACCCTAAAGTGAAGATCCGCTGATCCGAACACTCCCCCCCTCCGGTGTCACAATTGACACCTTTCAGGGGGGAGGGGGGTGCAGATAGACAGGTATCTGCACCCACTTCCGGCCCAGCATTCACGGGCAAAAGACGGGCATTGCATCACATCCCGTCTGTCCCCCGTTGTGTGCTGGTAACACTCGGCTCCCAGCACACAGCTGGAGCCAATCGGCGGGCGCAGCGCGACTCGCGCATGCGCCGTAGGGAACCGGGCAGTGAAGCCGCAGTGCTTCACTTCCTGGTTCCCTCACCGTGGATGGAGCAGCAGAGAGACGAGCGATCGCTCATCCTCTGCTGCGGACGGCGCTGGACTCCAGGACAGGTAAGTGTCCTAATATTAAAAGTCAGCAGCTGCAGTATTTGTTGCTGCTGGCTTTTAATATTTTCTTTTTTGTGAACCATCCGCTTTAAGCATCCGTATCATGTATTGTTGATGAGTGGATATTTCATTGGTAACAATAGAATGTCTATAATGAGCTATTGCATGATTGTCGCACTAAAATAATTTTTATTTTATTGTACATCAATCTTTTCTACCTTTTGTAATAAAATAATTTTCTTATATCTTTTTTTTTTTTTTTGAAAAGCCTATGGCGTGTGAAACACACTCAAAAACTCCACCCGGTGCAGAAAAAATGTGCACACACATAAAGAGTGTTCACAAAAACGTGCAGACGGGTGCAACGTCAAGTGGTCCTTCTGTGCAGAAGGGACCCAAACCCTGATCCCCCGGGGCGTTAGGCTCCAGACGGGGACTGAGTTACTGTGGTCCGAGCAACCGAAGCCGACTCGGACCCAACTTCCCTGGAGAGACTGCCGAAACAGAACCCTCCAGGTACTAGGTGGGACTCCCCCTAAGGGAGACCCCATGAGAGCAGGTGAACTAAGCCAAAAGGCCATGTCCACCCACTCCCAAGACGTTCAGGGCTGGCCCGAGGACCGGCACCCTACTAATCACACTGTGTACAAAACGTGCACAACAAAAAAAGACAAAAAGGTGACAAACATAGGCTAATAAATTAAATAAAGTGGGGGAAAGGGATAGTGAAGAGGAGAGTGAAGAAGTGGTCATTGTGATGAACAATGACCAGGCCCTCCGGCCAGGAATAAAAAATTCCTCCGGTCCTGGCCTACAAGGAATACGAAGAGAGAATGAAAGGAATGGACCTGAAATTCCGCACCACCATCTGATCATGAAATATTAGGGCCTGGAAGGTCTACAGGAAATGGAACAAGATCTGTGCTATAGTCTCGCATCGGTTCACCTACAAACAGTATCCAATCAAATCTCTAGGAAAAAACAGCTCTTAAAAAGTCCATAGTCCTCATAAATAAATTCCTAAAATACCCTTTGAAATCTTTGTGTTAAATAAAGTGCATCAGTTGTATAACCGACACCTTTTGTCCTTGGGTTTCCGAAAAAAATTCACTCAACCAAGCATCCAATCAAGAAATAAAAACGATATGGTGTACTCCAGGGTTTGACAAATTTGCTTGGAATCTAGGAGCCAGCTAAAAAAAGTTAGGAGCCAGAAAACGCGCCCCGTCCCGCCAAGCTTGCGCGCAGAAGCGAACAGATACTTGAGTAGCGCCCGCATATGTAAATGGTGTTCAAAACACACATGTGAGGTATCGCCGCGATCGTTGGAGCGAGAGCAATAATTCTAGCTCTAGACCTCCTCTGTAACTCAAAACTTGCGTTGATTTTTTTAAACGTCGCCTATGGAGATTTTAAAGGGTAAAAGTTTGTCGTCATTCCACGAGAATTTTGAAGCTTGACATGTTGGGTATCAATTTACTCGGCGTAACATTATCTTTCACAATATAACAAAAAAAACTGGGATAACTTTACTGTGGTCTTCCCCCAAAAAAGTGCGCTTGTAAGACCGCTGCGCAAATATGGTGTGACAGAAAATATTGCAACGACCGCCATTTTATTCTCTAGGGTGTTAGAATAAAAAATATATATAATGTTTGGGGGTTCTCATTAGAGAGAAGGAGATGGCAGTGAAAACAGTGAAAAAATACATTAGAACTGCTGTTTTACTTGTAATACCAACAGCCACCACGAGATGGCGCCAGGTAACAGAAGGAAGCTTGGGCCTTCACATCCTGTGCCTCCGTGCGCCCCCACCACCCCTGCCGCGTGATCGCGACGGGCCCGCGACGGGCAGTAATTGAAGCTGCGGCTTCAATTACCGGCGGGTCACAATTTCTTGTTGCAATTGCAACCGGGCGCCCGGATTTTGTAGAGCCCTGGTGTAGTATGTTCAACTCCAAATGTGCCTAAAACTACTTTTATATAATGTGCTCACAATAAAATGGTGTACTCTAGGGATTATCGGCATTTTGCCGTCAGAAAAAAAAGGTGCCGATAATGGCATGCTGCATCCCATTGATGTTAATGCAAAATCGTGTCCCATTGACTTTTATGCAAAAGTGCCCCCTATTGACTCCAATGCAAAATTGTGGCCCATTGATCTCAATGCAAAAACACCAGTCACATTAACTGCTTCCCGACCGTCGCACAAACGTATACATCGACAGAATGGGCGTATATATACTTCCCCTTTAATTTGCAAGCCGTGTGGCCGCGAGCTCGATGTCTGCCGGTGTCCCGTGATCGGGTCAGGGCCGTCTTAATAGTATCATGGGCCCCTGGGCAAAGTAATGCTCGGGGGCCCCTACAATGATGACAGTGCAGGTAAACAGACATCAAGTAGGTAGGAGGCACACTGCCTCCCCTGTGTATCTATCACTCTCAGTGCCATTATGGGCCCCCCAATTTTGGGGCAGCGTGGGCTCTAAGACCAGCTGCTTTGGGGAAAGTGCAGGGGCCCCTCATGCAGCTGGGGCCCCTGGGCAGTGCCCAGGTGTGCCCTCTCATTAAGACGGCCCTGGATTGGTTCACAGAGCTCAAGAATGGGGAGAAGTCAGTGTAAACACAACATCTCCCCATTCTTCCTAGTGACATGTCACTGATCGCCTGTTCCCAGGCCCGTCGGAACCCGGCAGGCAAACCAAGCAATTGCCTGGGGCCTCCGAGCTGGCCAGGGGCCCCAGCAGGGAGGGCCCTTGCCGCACCGCTGCTTCCTCCTGCAGTCCGGTCGGCCGTGTACCATAACTGCGCAGTACAGGAGAATCAGGTTCCTGTTCCCGGCCGGACTGACAGGAAGTGCACACAATGAGTGTTCACTTCCTTTCAGTCCGGCCCCGGGAACAGCAAACAATCTCCTGTACCGCGCGGTTATGGTACACGGCCGACCGGACTGCAGGAGGAAGCAGCGGTGCGGCAAGGGCCCTCCCTGCTGGGGCCCTGTGCGGACACCAGGATAGAGGTAAGCCGACAACCGACAAAAACAAAAATTTTTGTTTTGTTTGCTTGGGGCCCCCTAATTTCTTCAAACGGCCCTGCCTGTTCCCTGTTCCCATCAGTGATGTGTCACGGCAAGCCACACCCCCTAACAGTTAGAAGCACTCCCTAGGTCACACTTAACCCCTTCACTGCCAGTGTCATTTTACAGTTATCAGAGCATTTTAATAGCACTGGTCGCTGTATAAATGACAACATGGTTCGGATCCCGGTCTCGGCTACATGTGAATTGAGTTTGGTGGTCTCAGCCCAGCTCCTGGTGGGTGTGCTATGCAAGGTACGCCTGTGCTTAGTACGCCCACCCACCCCCCCCCCCCCCACAAAAACCACCACACTTGCACGCACACAAAATTGGTTTCACACACACGCACTTTGGCCATGCGGTCTCCTAAAATAAATAGAGGCGAAGGACCTATGGGGCTGGCTGGGTGGGCTAGGCCCCCTCACTCCCTCATAGGGGGAGTCCCTCTGACCCATTGGGGTCCCATTGGGCTCCCAAGCGGAGCAGGTAGGGCGGGGTGAGTGGGAGGCCCCCCCTCACGCCCGCCATTGCCACCAGGGGCATAGAGAAGGATGCCGATTGCCTCCGGGGGGAGGGTCTGCCTACTCCCAACTCCTTCAGTCCGGCTCCTCTCTCTCGAGTTCACGCACAAAAATACACTTTAAAAATAAAATAAAAATAAATAAATAAATAATAATAAAAAAAATGACAATGGTCCCAAAATAGCATCAAAAGTGTCTGATGTGTCCGCCGCAATGTCGCAGTCACGATAAAAATCCTGGGCACAGTGACTGTGTTTGATGGGCACAGTGAGGCTGCAATTGATGTTTTTTTAATTTTTTCAGTTTGTTTGTGCCCCCCAAAAAATTTGAGCACCAGCCGCCACTGCTTTGAACCCTCTAGTATTTTATTGTAGTGTAGCTGTGTAACTGTACTGTCTCCATTGTATATTGTAAAGCGATGCGTAAACTATTGGCGTTATATAAATCCTCTATAATAATATTATTATGTTAAATTTGATATGGGTCCTCAGTTACATGAGCAAACCTATATTTTCCTCTCTTCTAGAGATGGACTGCAAGAGCTGTGAGTGTAAAGTACGATTCAGGGGAAAGGTTGTGCTCCCTGGGTCTAAATAAATACACCAGGTTTCCATAGACACTTCGGCCCTTTTTTCTGCTGACCCGTTCAGTTCCCGGAACTCCGAGGAAGAGCACATTAACGCTTTCACTGCCACAGCCGGTTTTTTCATTACTTTTCTTTTTTTTTCTTTTTTGCACACGTATAAAAAAAAAAAAAAAATTGGGACCCTAAGACTAGTTAAAAGGCTTGTAAAGGTTTTTTTTTTGTTTTAATAGGTTCCTTTAACCACTTAATTACCGGGCTTTTATACCCACCTCCATACGGGGCCTATCCTGGCACTTCTCTCCTACATGTAATAATCATCATTCTTTTGCTAGAAAATTACGCAGAACCCCCCAAACATTATATATGTTTTTTAGCAGACACCCTAGGGAATAAAACGACGGTCATTGCAACTTTTTATTTTGCACGGTATTTGCGCAATCATTTTTCAAACGCCTTTTTGTTTTGGAAAAAAATTGTTTCATGAATTAAAAAAATAACAAAACAGTAAAGTTAGCCCAATTTTTTTGTAAAATATGAAAGATGATGTTACACCGAGTAAATAGATACCCAACATGTCACACTTTAAAATTGCACACGCTCATGGAATGGCGCCAAACTTCGGTACTTAAAAATCTCCATAGGCAACGATTTGAATTTTTTTACAGGTTACCAGTTTAGATTTACAGAGGAGATCTAGTGCTAGAATTGTTGCTGGCACTCTAACGCACGCGGCGATACCTCACATATGTGGTTTAAACGGCGTTTACATATGTTGGCGGGACTTACGTGTGCGTTTGCTTCTGCGCGCGAGCTACCGGGACCAGGGGCGTTTTAATTTTTTTTTATTGTTCTTTTTTTTGTTTTTTATTGTTTTTTTGTTTTTTTTACACTTTTTTTTACATTTATTTTTATCACTTTTATTCCTATTACAAGCAATGTAATTCCCTTGTAATGGGAATAGTGTGTGACAGGTCCTCTTTATGGAGAGATGCGGGGTGGTCAATAAAACCTCACATCTCTCCTCCAGGCTGGAAAGAATGAGATTGTGAATAATAATTTACCGATCTCATGATCAGTGTTGCTTACTAGCCGCAATCGTGGCTTTGTTTACTTACGGGTATCCGGGCGTGACGTCATCACATCGCGCCCGGGTCCTCCGATGGTCATAGAGGTGACTGGTGACCATCTGGTCACCAGTCATCTCTATGCTTCCTGCCTGTGCTAAACAATTCCTTCTCCGGCCCCCGATGGCACAGGAGAGCCCGGAGAAGCACTGGATGGCGGCGGGTGGTATGTCCCCTCCCGCCGCCTATAAGAACGATCAAGCGGCGGAACCACCGATATGATCATTTTTATGGTGCGCAGGATCGCCAGCTGAAGAAATGGATATCTGAATGATGCTTCTAGCTGCACCCATCATTTAGATATCGCCGCACAAAGCCCAGGATGTCATATGACGTCCACCCAGGAACGGAGATCCCATCTGTGGACGTCATATGACTATGGGCGGGTATAAATAAAAATTGAACCTTTGCAACCCCTTTAAAGCCCTCAAACAGTATATATTTTCTAAAAGTAGAGACCCCAGGAATGTCAAACTCAATTTCATTGCGGGCCGCATCAGCATTATGATTTTCCTCAAAAGGGCTGGTTGTATCTGTAAGATTAGATGTCCAGGGCATCCCATACCTCCCAACCGTCCCGGTAAATCCTGTGGTCCCGCGATCAGGGCTAGAATACCGCGATTCCGCGTCACCCCCTCCTGCGGTTACCGCAGTCCCGCGATTCGCGGTAAACCCCCCGCTCAACAACTTTGATCCACGGAACCCCCCCCGCTCAACAACTTTGATCCGTAAAACGCAACCACACTCTGATCCGCGCCCACCCCTGCTCACAACTCCAATCCGCGAACCCCCCCACTGAACAACTTTGATCTGCCAACTCTGATCCGCGGAAAACCCCCCCCCCCCCCCCCCCCCCCCCCGCTCAACAACTTTTTTCTGCGGAACCCCCCCCCCCCCTGCTCAACAGCTCTGATCCGCGGAACCCCCCCGCTTAACATCTCCGATCCGCGGCACATACCCATCCCCCCCCCCCCCGCGCGCGTAACAACTTTGTTGGGAGGTATGCTCATTTGTTCCTCATTCTGAAGTTGAAAAGTTGGGAGGTATGCATCCCCTCCCCTTACATTAGATGTCAAGAACCACCCCACCATCAGAAGTTGAGTCCCCCACTCTCCCTTACATCTGTGCAGCCCCCTTTCCTTACGCTGCTGCAGGGAAGAAGCTGGATGCATTCCTTGAAAGCAGAAAGTAAGGGTCAGGAGGAGGACCAGAGGAGGGCTGGAGCTCTCCTGCAGCAGGAGAGGTGCGAGGGCCAAATGAAATGGCCCACAGGCCTTGTGTTTGACACTTGTGCCCTAGAGAATTAAATAGTATAAGTTCTTCATAGCACCCGGCTTACTAAGGAGGCCCCTGAAAGAGGAAGAGACGATTTTGCCCCAAATTTGAATGTGACCTAAAGCAATGCCTGTGTATTCTTGAGGTCTATGGACCGCAAGTCGCATCAAAGTGTGACCAAAGTAGTGCAGGGACTACCGTGAAGTCGCACAGATATGAACAGTACTCATTGGAAATCATGGGTTGCGACTTGTCATGCGCCTTTGCACGTCACATGAAAAGTCGCACCAGTGGAAACCTAGCCTTAAGGCACACTGGAGTCTGGTCGTTGAGGAGTTAATGCACAAACAGTAGCGAAGGGTGGATTATATTGTGGGGCGGTGCAGGGAGATATGGAATGAGGAACACACATGAAGAAGAGTGCATGAGGAAGACAGGCTGAAACATGGAGCTCGAGCAACTGGTGAGTGCAGCAAAAGGGGGCACTGAACACAGGCAACACATAGCCCAGGAGATCAGGGATTGGGGATTGTAGAAAGTGGTTGAAGGAGGGAAGGTGAGACAATGGGCTGGGAGCCGGAAATCTTTGGGTGCATTCTGACATGCCGCAAGGACTGCCACTCCTCTGAAAAGCAATACACATTCAGATCGCTTTTTAGAGGGCATTTGACAGGCAGTGAGGAGGTGTTATATTGCCTCCTTAATGCCTGATTAAAGCCTATAATGCTGCACTACCACGCAGCAATTGTGGGCATTGCCACCTGTCAAACTCTGCCCCCTGTGGCTTGTAGACAACCCTGTCCAGCTGTATTAGCATTCTGGTGGGCGGCTGGGGAGCTGTAAAACTGCAGCTCTGCCTCCTGTTTTTATTATCCCCCCAACCCCCAGCTGCCCATGTATATAAAGCCCTACAACGCCTCCTTGTTGCCCTTAGGTTCGTACACACGCAGCCAGGGGGTGGTAAAACCAAGAGGTTGAGCCACGGTTTTACCTCCCCCACCACCAGTGGTGACTTGCAGCCGCTTTACACATGATGTGGCTGCGATACTGCGCTTCCTGGGCACGGCAAAAATCAGCACGTTTCTTCCCGCCGCTAAACATGACTAGTGCAGGTCTATGGGGCTGCACCACAACCACCTGCAAAGCATGCGATGCGGCATGTCGGCATTTAAAGGGTCAAATCAGGTGGGGATGAGCCAACATATCGCCTTCTCTTCAGGATTGTTATTGCTGTCTGTGTCCCAGAGTCCGGAATCCAGGTCCGCCATCAGGGGGGTACAGGCAGTACACCTGTAAGGGGCCCGGAGGTCCCCAGGGGCACTGATGGCAACCAACTTTTTTTTTTTTTAAGGGGCCCGAAGGTCCCCAGGGCCCCAGATGGCAATCCCCCCTTTTTTTAATATTTTTTTTTTTTTGTTATCAATTTCTTTTGTATTATAAAAGGGCCCAGCGGTCCCCAGGGCCTGGGTGGCAATCCCCCCTTTTTTTATATAAAAAGCCCCCACTTCTCTTTTTTTCGTTTTGTTTTTTTGTTTTTTAGTTTTTTTATTAAAGGGCCCAGAGGTCCCCAGGGCCCCCAGATGGCAACCCCCCCTTTTTTTTAATATATTTTATTATATATATAGATATATATATATATATATATATATATCTATATATATCTATATAGATATATTCATATATCTATATAGATATATATAGATATATATAGATATATATATATATCTATATATATCTATATATAAAAAATGTAATTATTTTTTTTTATTAAAGGACCCAGAGGTCCCCAGGGCCCCGGATGGCAACCCCCCTTTTTTTGTATATAAATATATATATATATATATATATATATATATACAGTATATATATATATATATATATATATATATAAAAAATAATTATTTATTTTTTTGTTTTTATTAAAGGGCCCAGAGGTCCCCAGGGCCCCCAGATGGCAACCCCCCCTTTTTTTTAATATATTTTATTATATATATAGATATATATATATATATATATATATATCTATATATATCTATATAGATATATTCATATATCTATATAGATATATATAGATATATATAGATATATATATATATCTATATATATCTATATATAAAAAATGTAATTATTTTTTTTTATTAAAGGACCCAGAGGTCCCCAGGGCCCCGGATGGCAACCCCCCTTTTTTTGTATATAAATATATATATATATATATATATATATATATACAGTATATATATATATATATATATATATATATATAAAATTTAATTATTTCTTTTTTTGTTTTTATTAAAGGGTGCAGAGGTCCCCAGAGCCACAGATGGTAACCCCCTCTTTTTTTTATATATATTTTTGTTTTATTTCTTCTTCTCAATTCGCAGCAGCCCCGCTTCTCAATTTGATAATTTGAGGTGGCAGCAGCGGCGGACTGACCATTGAGGAACTCGGGCACTGCCCGAGGGCCCCAAGCCACATCAGGGTTGCCAGGCTCATTAAAACCAGGGACAGTATGTAAAAATCTGTGTTTTTTTTACATCTGTCCCTGATATGTGCAAAACCTACATGCTTTTGATGTGAAAATTCCGAGATTTTATCTTCCCCACCTCTGTACTCCCACCTGGCTTGGTGGCCATCTGTAAGCCCGGGGGCCCCATAATATTCTATTGCCCGGGGGCCCCATGAGTTGTCAGTCCGCCCCTGGGTGGCAGCACCCCCGCCCCCGGTTCTCTGCTCCAGGGGGCCCATGCCTGAAGCTGTGTAAGGGGCCCCATAATTCCTGATATAGCGGCCCTGCCGGGTAGAATGGACAAACCAGCAAACATCCCTTCTCAGATTTACCCTCTGAGTGAAAATAAAAGGAAATCACAAATGTTGGGGTCGTCACCTAAACAGGAATAGAGGGGACATCTTCCAATGGTGACACTGGTTCTGTTGACCGCCCAGGCTTCTCTACTTTTGGAGGAATTTCCTCTCACTTCCTGTTTTGGCTACAAGAACAGGAATTACGGGAAATCTCCTTGAGTTTAATTTTACCAAATAAAGAAAATAAGTGTCATCATCTAATTTTTTGATGTTTCTTGGATAGCTGGCTGACGAGGATTTTGCCGCCATCATCAACAACCTCCCGGAAGGTACATTCCACAGGTTCCCGCTGTGCTCAGTCCATGGAGTACCGCTAATGAAACCCATTGCAGACCGATGGGAAGATGTGGAAAATGTGCAAGCCAGACCAGATGATATCCTCATAGTGACTTATCCCAAGGCAGGTAAGAGAGGCCTGGGTCTGCACAAATCATTTTCCGACCCCTTGTCATCAATACAGTTTTTAAACTAACATCATTATTCCTAAAAAAAGGGATATAGGTTTTTACTGATTTGGTTGTTCAAGAGAGCAGAATGTTATGATGAAGGATCTTTCACATGGCTAGCTCACACTTAGAAACTTAGACTAGTGCAGCTCAAACCAAAACCCTGCTCATGGTCAAGACAGGCAATAAAGTCAAGTCACAAGCAGGAATTAGGTTACTATCAGGGCATGTAAGTTAGGCTCAAGTGCAGGAAGCAGGCCAAAGTAAGGACAGGCAATGGAGGCTCAGGTCAAGTACAAGAAGCAAGCCAAAGTCAGGACAGGCGATGTAGGATCAAGTCAGGAACATGAAGCAGGCTAAAGTCAGAAAGGGCAATGTAGGCTCATGTCAAGTGCAAGAAGCAAGCCAGGGTCAGGACAGGCAATGTAGGCTCATGTCAAGTGCAAGAAGCAAGCCAGGGTCAGCAGTCAGGACAGGCGATGTAGGCTCATGTCAAGTACCAGAAGCAGGCCAGGGTCAGGACAGGCGATGTAGGATCAAGTCAGCAACATGAAGCAGGCTAAAGTCAGAAAGGGCAATGTAGGCTCATGTAAAGTGCAAGAAGCAAGCCAGGGTCAGGACAGGCGATGTAGGATCAAGTCAGCAACATGAAGCAGGCTAAAGTCAGAAAGGGCAATGTAGGCTCATGTAAAGTGCAAGAAGCAAGCCAGGGTCAGGACAGGCAATGTAGGCTCATGTCAAGTGCCAGAAGCAAGCCAGGGTCAGGACAGGCGATGTAGGATCAAGTCAGCAACATGAAGCAGGCTAAAGTCAGAAAGGGCAATGTAGGCTCATGTCACGTGCAGAAAAAACAGACCAGAGTCAGGACAGGCAATGGAGGCTCAGGTCCAGTACAAGAAGCAAGACAAAGTCAGGACAGGCGATGTAGGATCAAGTCAGCAACATGAAGCAGGCTAAAGTCAGAAAGGGCAATGTAGGGTCATGTCAAGTGCAAAAAGAAAGCCAGGGTCAAGACAGGCAATGAAACTCATGTCAAGTGCAAGAAGCAAGCCAGGGTTAGGACAGGCAATGTAGGCTCATGTCAAGTGCAAGAAGC
Source organism: Rana kukunoris (assembly GCA_029574335.1). Classification (NCBI taxonomy): domain Eukaryota; kingdom Metazoa; phylum Chordata; class Amphibia; order Anura; family Ranidae; genus Rana; species Rana kukunoris. The sequence continues at coordinate 12,533,819 of CM056054.1, read as the reverse complement.
AAGCCAGGGTCAGTACAGGCGATGTAGGCTCATGTCAAGTGCAAGAAGCAAGCCAGGTTCAGGACAAGCGATGTAGGCTCATGTCAAGTGCAAGAAGCAAGCCAGGGTCAGTACAGGCAATGTAGGCTCATGTCAAGTCCAAGAAGCAAGCTAGTGTCAGGACAGGCAATGTAGCCTCATGTTAAGTGCAGGAAAAAGGCCAGTCAGGACAGGCAATATAGGCTCAAGTCAGGATAGGCAATGAAGGGTCAAATCAGGAATAGGAAGCAGGGTAAATTTAGGACAGGCAATGTAGGCTTATGTCACATGCAGGAAACAGGCCAGAGTCAGGACAAGCAATGTAGGTTAAAGTCAGGAACAGGAAGCAGGCTCAAGTCAGAACAGGCAATGTAGGCTTTAGTCAGAAACAGGAAGCAGGTTAAAGTCAGAACAGGCAATGTAGGCTCATATCAAGTGCCTCAAAGCCACTATGTTTCTTTGACTGCTATTGAGCCTGAATGTGAAATCTACATTAATAGCTCTACTAGTGATATGTTAGGGTTCTGTATCCCTTTTGGATTTCCATAACCAATCTCAAATGTTCAGTGTGTCTAGTTTGTAATGTCTTTGGAAGCATTGCTGGTCATGGGAGTAAACCCTTTCCTTTAAAGAGACCCGGTCACCAGACCATTCATTTCAATGTGATCACTTTGACCATTCTCCTCTTGTTTAGGGCTACGATTTTTCACCCCCTTCTTCATACTTCACCAGTTGTGCCTAGTATATAGATTTATTCTGAGAAATACAGATTATTATAGTCAAAGATTTCACAAATTCTGTGGGCTTCCCTATGCTTTAGTGAGAAGATCCACAAAATGAGCAATGTTGATAGGGCCTGGAGCTAAGACCGTGGACCTTATTTGACAAGTCTACTTTTTCTCTTTGTTTTTACCCTTTTGAATTGTTATTTTCTTCTGAGATGTCTTTAGGCACTACATGGATGCAAGAAATTGTGGACTCCATAATGAATGGTGGTGAGGTAGAGAAGACCAAGCGTGCTCCCACCCATGTACGTTCTCCATTTCTAGAGATGTTCGCCCCACCTCCCTTGCCTTCTGGTATGCTTGAGTTACGTTCCAAACAGCTTGGTTCATGAAAAATTCTGAACTTGGTATTGACAACTTCACTTCTTTCTGTAGGTATAGACGTTTTAAATATGACTCCATCTCCCCGAAAAATAAAAACCCATCTTCAGTTTGAGCTGGTGCCGAAATCTTTTTGGGAACAGAAGTGTAAGGTAGGAGTGAGGATGGGACAATTGGGAACACCACAATGAAAAGTGTCATTTATAAACATTCCATCATCTTTTGGGGTCAAGGGGAGAAAGTTTTGTTTGATTCAACATTTCCCAGACCTTGATCTGCTACTGGGTACTATTATTAGAGCTTTGTAAAATCCGCTAGAAAGACATCGTCTAGTCAGGTGCTGTGCTTTCCATAATTGCCATTGGAACTTATGAGAATAGACATTTCTGGTGAACGGTAATACATAATAAAGGACATAATAAAAGGTCAGTCTGCAAAAAGAGTTTGTCTACCTAACTCTGATCTGGTAGATTCTGAAGAGTTACTTGACAGCTTGTATTCAGGAATGAGCTCAGTGTTTGGAATTTGGACAGAATACTGGCTGTTCGGATGTTCTTCCGAATGTTCAGGGCATTTGGTGTGGATCTACAGCTGACAATGGTTGCTAGGGAAGCAACAGGTGCTTGCATCAGCCATCTCCTTACCAACCACTGACATCTGCCCATTCACTTACCTTGCTAGAAATCCCTGGCCACGTAAGCAGGGCCATTGTTAAAATCATGGGTCCTCCTACAGCCTACCTAGTCCTCCCCTGATCCCGCCTGGAAACAAAGTGCAGGTTTCTCTTCAAGTGATATTTATCTTTCTACAGCCTGTTTTCAGGTCCTGCATTCACTTCTATAGAGCGGTGAATGTAAATGGACTATCCACCAAAAAAAACAAAAAAAACAAAGGGGATCCATTCCACTTCGTCTGGGTGGTTGGGTTCAGGGTTGTATCTACCACAAGGCAAACATAGCATTTGCTTTGGGTGGCATATTTCAGGGGGGCTGCCCCCCCCCCCCCAGGCAGAAGGAACATGGTCATGTCCAGTAGCTCAGGGTAGATGACGTCATTGTCCTGTTCCCCAGGCAGTCAGTCGATCTAGCTGAGGATGTGTCCATTCAATTGGTCTGGCTGATTGAGGATGCGGATATTGCTAGGCTCGATGCCCCGGAGGAAGGGACAGGTGGGAAAGTATTTGCAGTGCTCAGTGTCAGGCCGGTTCCCGGGCTCCCAGCTCCAGAGGATACCCCACAGGAGTGGCACTGTCCCGCCCCTCTATGCAAGGATCTGCCAATCTGTTACGGGGTCCTGCCCCTTCATGCCAAGGTATCTGCCCAACTGTTCGGAGGTTCTACCCTTCTTCCTATAAATAGTGGCGATTGTGGGTGTGAAAGTGTCATCTCTTCTCTTCTCTCTCCTGCCGCAAGATGATAAGCAGGACGGGGGGTTGGTTGGTGCAGACGAACAAAACAAAGTCAAGTCAAGTCTTCTCTTCTCTCTCCTGCCGCATATTGCTAAAGTCAAACGGAAAAAAAAGGGGGGCGGGCCCCTGCCGCGAGTTGCTAAAGGTGGGGGGGTCAGACGGGAAAAAAAACAGGAGGGCCCCTTACACCTGATGGCGGCCCTACTGGTGGCCATCAAATGGCTATCAGGTGTTTTTGCCTGTACATTCTGAATAACACAGAGTACCACTAGTCTCTGGGAAATACTGGTTTGACTAATAAAGTTTTTGACTCCCCAGTATAATTTTTTTCTCCAGACCATATGTAGATAGATCAAAAGAAATACTTCCCTAACACTAAAGTTTACAAAACAATGATGTTGTATTCGTCTTCCACTTGCAGGTAGTTTACGTTGCTCGAAATGCAAAGGACACAGCGGTGTCATACTATTTCTTTGATCAGATGAATAAGACTCAGCCAGATCCCGGGACCTGGGATCAGTATGTGGAAAAGTTCATAAAGGGCGAAGGTAGGTGTTTTGTTTTTTATTGCAAAACAGGTATTTTCAAGGCAAATGGACATGTCACCTTTCATAAAATAAATGCTATTGACCTATTTTTAAATGGCAAATGCCAATAGGAAGCTTGATTTCTCCTGTGCTGGGGGAGGTAGGAGGGACTAAGCAGGTATTCTACATAATTCCCCTAATTCCTTTAGATAGAACAACCTGCTGTCAATCTAAAAGTCTGTACATGAAGCCAGGTGAGATTTTTTCCCTGGCAGCGCTATCAACAATACCAGCATCTAAGCAGCTACAGCAGCAGTAAGAGGGACAATGATGCAATCACTATCTAAGCAGCTACAGCAGCAGCAAGAGGTACAATGCTGCAATCAGTATCTAAGCAGCTACAGCAGCAGCAAGACGGACAATGATGCAATCACTATCTAAGCAGCTACAGCAGCAGCAAGAGATACAATGAAGCAATCAGTATCTAAGCAGCTACACCAGTAGCAAGAGGGACAATGCTGAAATCAGTATCTAAGCAGCTACAGCAGCAGCAAGAGGGACAATGCTGCAAGCAGCATCTAAGCAGCTACAGCAGCAGCAAGAGGGACAATGATGCAATCAGTATTTAAGCAGCTACAGCAGCAGCAAGAGGGACAATGCTGCAATCAGTATTTAAGCAGCTACAGCAGCGGCAAGAGGGACAATGCTGCAAGCAGCATCTAAGCAGCTACAGCAGCAGTAAGAGGGACAATGCTGCAATCCGTATCTAAACAGCTACAGCAGTAGAAAGAGGGACAGTGCTGCAATCAGTATCTGAGCAACTACAACAACAGCAAGAAGGGCAATGCTGCAATCAGTATCTAAGCAGCTATAGCAGCAGCAAGAGGGACAATGCTGCAATCAGTATCTAAGCAGCCACAGCTACAGCAAGAGGGACAACGCTGCAATCAGTATCTAAGCAGCTAAAGTAGTAGCAAGAGGGACAATGCTGCAATCAGTATCTAAGCAGCCACAGCTACAGCAAAAGGGACAACGCTGCAATCAGTATCTAAGCAGCTAAAGTAGTAGCAAGAGGGACAATGCTGCAGCCAGTATCTAAGCAGCTACAGTACAACAGCAGCAAGAGGGGTAATGCTGCAATCAGGATCTAAGCAGCTACTAATCAAAAACTTACACACCAAGTGCTAAAACCATGAATCCATATGATTACATGGGTGAAAGTAGTATAGAGAGCCCCAAGCAGCTGTCAAAGCACTAGGAGTGGTAGCTGGACAGATCAAGGAACATACACACAGCGCTTGAGACCTCTAATTGGAATTATTGTGGTCAGTCAAAGTTCTATGCCAGATGTATGATAGGAATGGAGGAAAGAGGAACTGCCATTGAACTATCCAAAAAAACATTGCATTTATTCAGACATAAAAATAATCTTTAACCTCTTAATTCCTGGAAGATTTTTTTGCGATGGTGGGGGAATCCCACTGACAACTGAAAGAACGGACTCTGAAAGTATGGGTTTCTGGTATTGGAGCATGAGTACCGATGCCTGTGCAAATGCTTAGTATCAGCACCGATACCGGTATTGGTGCAACACTAATTAGTATTATACAGGATTTATATGGCGCCAACAGTTTTGCGTGTTTTAGGTCCTGCCTGGTTCATATATATATATTGGGGCGGGGGCAGGCTCAAGAGAGAGTGGGGACCACATGGGAGCCAGAGGGTCCATGTCACCTGGAATGATGTCTCCTTCATCTGTCACCCCAAGGGAGTGACTAGTAATGGATAATATCAGTTAGGGACTCACACTTTCAGGCCGGGTACCCACGACTAAACAAATCCGATGAAAACGGTCAGGCCCCGTACACACGGCCGAGGTTCTCGCTGAAAATCAGCGAGAACCTCGCTGGAATGCACATTCCAGCGAGGACCTCGGCCGTGTGTACGGTCTCAGCGAGCTTCCCGTCGGGAAGCCCGTCGAGCCGAAATAGAGAGCACGCTCTCTATTTCCTCGACGGCCCGCCTGGAAGAATGGCTGGTTGCCATTCCCGACGGGCGGGTCGCCGAATCCGACGGCCGGGAGAGAACCTCGACGGGCGGAACGATGTGTTCTGCCCGTCGAGGTTCTCTGCCGTGTGTACGGCACCTCAGACAGACCGTTTTCATCGGATATGTCTGCTGGGCTATTTTGGTTTGATCAGTGTACACACGATCAAACCAAAATCCCCGCGGACAGACAGCGTGGTGACGTTGACGCCGCCACGTCACCACTCAAGGAAGTAAAATACTTCCACGCATGCGTCGAATACATTCGGCGCATGCGGGAGATTTTTGTCCCCTGGTTAGGCGTACTAACCAGTGGACATGTCGGACGGACGGGTTTCCAGCAGACAAGTTTTAAAGCATGCTTTAAAACTTGTCTGCTGGAAAAACCTGTCTGCTCTCCCGTACACACGTACGTCGGACCGGTTTCAGCAGATAAATTTGATCGTGTGTACGCGGCCTAACAGGTATGACTTGGTAGCCACAGAATAGTTAGCTAGGAGTTGGACTGAGCAGCATCATGGACCCCTGGGCAAAGTAATGCTCTGGGGCCCCTACAATGATGGTAAACAGACATTAAGTAGGTAGGAGGCAGGCTGCCTCCCCTTTGCATCATTCTCAGTGTCTTCATGGGGCCCCCAATTTCAGGGCAGTGTGGGCTCAAGGACCAGCTGCTTTGGGGAAAGTGCAGGGCCCTCCATGCAGCATGGGGCCCCTGGGCAGTGCCCAGGTGTGCCCTCTCATTAAGACAGCCCTGGGACTGAGATGCACTTATGCTGGCGTAGGTGACAGGCAACTACTGCACACAGTGTACGGCTCATCTCTAAGCCGGGGTATCACCATAATTTTGATTTTCACATAAACACAGCCCCAGAAAGGTACCCCCCTTGTGCAAGACAACTGGCCCAACCAACAAGGGGTTATACCACTGAAGTAATGACTGCATGCCTGAAAGACCCTTTAAGCAGATCAAATGCTCTTAGCAGTCTCACTACTCGGAAAAAGTGATAGCAAATTTTACTACCATGCATATTTTCTTCTTTTGTAGTTCCCTGGGGAAGCTGGTTCAATCATGTGACTGGCTGGTGGAATGCCAGGGAGAAGCATGACATCCTCTATGTGTTTTATGAAGATATGAAGGAGGTGAGGTGGGGAATAGAGAGGTAATGGTATTAAAGTCTTTCCTGAAAGCTAAAGGTCTCCTTCTGCAGTATAAGAAATATGCTGATAGGAGGAAATTGCAGAGTGACAGAGAGATAAGCCCATGAGTGTTTGGCGTCTCCTCTTACTCTCCAGTCGCAGGGTGGAGAGAAGACCCATGAGTGAAATGGATGCAGCATAAAAGTGTGATGTGGGGCACAGTGTGTACATTTCAGGACAAGATGGGCAAAAAAAAATTCTTTAGTGGGTAAAATGGCTGACTTATAGATTTGGATTTATCTGTTTGCTTGGAGTTCAGCTCTAAAAATATCATGGACCTCATACCTGTGCTAATGCCTCTGTTACTGCAAATAATCCCAGTATTGTGTCTAATATCATGATTTCCCATGATCGTCAGCTCCATCTACTGGCCATAACGTGGTATGAAATGTCACAATCAGGAAAATACCACATTATGACCACTAGATGGAGCTGACGATTGTGGGAAACAAATGTTTGACGCATTACAATTTTGTGTTATGACTATGCGAATGCTTAAAATGAAATGTTGGAGGAGGGGGAGGGTTCAGCCTCTTATCAGTTGGTTATGTTCATGATAGTTGTCCTCAAAGCGTGTTACATAAATGTTTTTGAACAGGACCCAAAACGAGAGATAAGAAAAGTGATGGAGTTTCTGGGGAAGAACCTCTCAGAAGAAGCGTTGGATAAGGTCTGCCACCACACATCTTTCAAAGTAATGAAGGAAAACCCAATGGCAAATTATTCTACTGTTCCTGATATAATTCTGGACCAGGCCCGTTCATCCTTTATGAGGAAAGGTAAGGTTCTTGCCAACTAAAAAACATACTGATTGAAGTGTTTGTCTACTTTTTAAAGACAAAGGATATTCAGAGAGTGAATTTGGTGGAGCTCGGTTTCTACTAATTTGGGTGAAACCTGATTTTTGGATTTCCTCACAATGATTTCACTGCCAATGGCAATATAACAGGCTTATTACAAGGGCTACCGTCAGGAACACTAGGGGTCTCCTAGCCATATTTTCAAAATGTTGTGACTTCAATGAAGCCCAATGCCAAGGCAGAGTGGCAAGTCCAGAGATTTGTGTTTTCTGTGTTAATAGAGGTAGATAGAAGGCTCCCACTAAAGTTTGATATCCAGCTAGTCCTGATCTTCTTTAAGAGATTTGGACTGTGATGTGTTATATTCCAAGGTCAGCACCAGGTGCGTTGCTAGGTGGCAAAAAGACCAGGGGCTTCAGCCCGAAGTCCGAGCCTGGCACAGGGTGTGGAAGGGGGGGGGGGGGGGTTTGGTGGTAAACCTAAAGGTGAGGTTTGTAATGACACTGGGTTTGGGTAGTAAGGCAATAGACAGGCAATAGACAGGCAATGTACTAACAATGAAAAGAAGAATGATTGTTTAATGGCCAATTGATAGTCAAGACAAGAGTTGGTAGAGTATTGAGTTTTAGACAAGAGCCAGGAAGTCGAGACTAACACAGAACTAGCAATAAGGAAAAGAATAATGATCGTTAAAGGCCCAAAGGGTAGCCGGGCCTAGGCTTGAGAGAGAATGGAGTTAGAGACTAGAGCCAAGAAGGAGTGATAATTAACACAGAATCATCAGTAACATAAGGAAGAATTGTCATTAAATGCCCAATGGTTAGCCAAGACTTGGCTTGGGGGAGTAATTGGTGTGAGACTAAAGCCAGGAAGGTGTAAGGACCAAGGCAGATCACACAACAATGGGCACAGAGAAGATCTAGAAGACAGACAAAGAGGTAATAGAATCAAATCCAAGTATATGAAACCAAATCAGACTAATTATGAGGACTTAAGCCATGTACACACGATCGGTTCCTCTGATGACAACGGTCCGATGGACCGTTTTCATCGGACGAACCGATCGTGTGTGGGCCCCCATCATTTTTTTTCCATCTGTAAAAAAACGTAGAACCTGTTTTAAAATTATGTGATGGTTAAAAAACCGATCGTCTGTGGGCAAGTCAATCGGTTAAAAATCCACGCATGCTCAGAATCAAGCTGGCGCATGCTCGGAAGCATTGAACTTCATTTTTCTCTGCACGTCGTTGTGTCGTTGGACATGATCGGGTTTTTAACTGATGTTGTGTAGGCAAGACTGATGAAAGTCAGCTTCATCAGATATCTGATGAAAAAATCCATTGGTCCGTTTTCATCGGATGAACCGATCGTGTGTACATGTCATTACAGGTTTTTTTCGGTCAACCTCGTGGGTTAAATGAAAAAAAAAAAAACTGTCAGCTCCAGTCAGAGCCGCTGTACTAACCATGCAAGGTTAGTTTAGAGATCTCCCCTTCTGAGCTGTTGTGTTCTGACAGGGGGGAGCCCCCCACCCGCCAAAACACTCCATTGGCTGAGAAAATATAAAGAGTTGGTGATAGGGGAGGGGGGGGGAAAGGGAGAAAGTGGGGGGACCAGGATATAAAGATACACAGGGAATGCACTCACATAGGCCACATCCGTGTATGTAGTAGAAAAAAGGGGGAAACCAATAACTATGAAAAGGTATTGATGGTCTGACTGAGGCCAAGGAAGTAGTTTTGTTTAAAAATTCAAAATTTTAATATCATCAGGTAAAAAATAAAACATAAATTACAATACAGTTACAAAAATAAAAAGAGGTACAAGTATATGGATTAACCACTGTGCACAAAAAGGTCCTTAAAGTCGCCGACGCACGTTTCGCCGTGAGGCTTCTTCAGGGCAGTTTGGTAAGGACTTTGTAGCGATAGTATATAACAAAGCACACGTAGTTTTCTGCAGAGATACAGGGTTATAGATTACAAATATTATTCATTATAAACAGAACAGATGAGAGCTCTGATCGGGAGTCGGGTGGGTGCTGGTTTTCAAGCATGCTCAGCCGGCTTCTGTTGGAAGGACCGACATACACATGGGCAGAATGTCTGACTTTTTTGTTTTGAAGCGTCTGTTGTCTCCTGACATTTGGCCCCTTGTACAAGGCTTAAGACAAAACACAAAACAATGGGTACAGAGAAGAACCAGAATCACAGATAATATATGACCACAGATACCAGAGGTCAAGGCAAGGGCTAAACAAAAAAGTCAGGCTTCTACAGACCTCGGTGCTCGGTAGCAGGCTAGTCAGGTGATAGACACGTAATGTACCCACAATAACAAAAGGAAGAATGATCGTTAAATGCCCAATGGATAACTAAGACTAAACTTGGTAGAGTATGGAGTTTGAAACCAGAGTTAGGAAGGATTGAGGATCAGCACAGAACCAACAGTAACAAAAAAGGTAGAATGGTCGGTAAATACCCAATGGAAAACCAAGACTAGGCTTGGGAGAGTATGGTACTCAAGCCTAGGAAGCCAGGAAGGAGTGAGGTCTAACACAAAACACACAAGAATGGAGAAGAACCAGAAGACATAAAGGTAAAAACATCGAATCCAAGTTTGTGAAACCATCACATCAGGAGTCCACCATCCACCATCCGCAGACAAGAGTAGGACTGGAGATCTGACGCCTACATACAAGGATCCTGTCGATTTTTACTAAAGTCACCTCAGTTCTATTTCTCTTCAAGTATCTCCATATCTTTTTCTAGTTGACGTTACTATCTCTCCACTTTTAATTTAGGTGAAGTTGGAGACTGGATGAATCATTTTACAGAATCGCAGAATAAAATGTTTGACGAGGAATATGAAAAGAGAATGAAAGGAAAGGACCTGAAATTCCGCACCACCATCTGAAGATGAAATGTGGAGCCTGGAGATGAAGCAGAAAACCGAACAACAATGTCTGTGTTATCGTCATTCATTGGTTTGGGTAGGAGCAGTATCCGCTAAACCAGTGCTTCTCAACCTCAGTCCTCAAGTGCCCCCAACGGTCCACGTTTTCAGGTTTTCCTTTACTTTGCACAGCTGCTTTACAACCCTTTACAACCACTTTATGCTACAGGTAATCCTATATTAAAGGGTCACTAAAGGCAAAAAAATTTTAAATAACAAACATGTTATACTTACCTCCACTGTGCAGCTCTGGGGTCCCTCGGCGGCTGTCTCGGCTCCTCCTCGCAAAAGCCTTCTACCTTCATGCGAGCTCGCATGGTAGAAAGCTTTTGCGAGCGCGTTCCGGTGATACAGTGGTGGGCATAGCCGCCGACTGTATCACTCGGCCCCGCCCCCCAGCGCGCCGTGTCATCCGCTGTAATTGACAGTAGCGCCAGCCAATGGCTGCGCTGCTGTCAATCCGCCCCGCCTAGCCAATCAACGGCCAGGCTGGGAACCCAAGAATATCACATGGACACGCCTGGGACTTTCGAAGGGTCAGGTAAGTAAAACGGGGGCTCGATACTTTTTTCCATGTACTAGCCGATACCGATTACCGATACTTTTTTTTAAATGTCCATGTGTTCCCAAATGCAGCCTTGTCCCCCCAAAAGCAGCCTTTTGTCCCCCAAACACAGCCTTTTGTCCCACAAATGCAGCCTTGTCCCCCAAACGCAGCCTTGTCCCCCAAACGCAGCCTTGTCCCCCAAATACAGCCTTGTCCCCAAAGAGCCAAGCCCCCCCCCCCCCCCCGCCGCTGCCACCTAGTTGTTCAGCTGTAATGTTCCCCCGAGCGCCGAACAACTAGACGGCGGCGGGGGGAGGTCTTAGTTTTCTCTTTGGGGACAAGACAGGGGACTCAGCTCTCTCCGCCCGATCCCCGCCCCCTCTCCACCTGCTCTCCGAAAATAAAATATTGGTGAAGCATCGGGAGCATTTGCGCGAGTACAAGTTCTCGCGCAAATGCTCAGTATCGGTCTTTACAACCCCTGTAGCTACCCAGGATATCTCCTAAACCTGCACGGTTTAGGAGATATCCCCCTGTCCATGTCCCCTGTCCCTGAGCACATGTGCACTGGGGCAAACTGAAGTCCTTGTGCCATTACCGGCGGCTCCATGGGAGTGACGTCATCGCGGCTCCGGTCAACCACAGCGCAAAAGCCACGATACCCAGAAGTGAGCCCGGGAGAGATGTCGGCGGCCGGAGGGGGAGACGAGGATGGCTGCGGGGGCTTCGATCTAAGGTAAGTATTACATAATGAGCTAGCTAGTATGCTATGCATACTAGCTCATTATGCCTTTGTCTTGCAGGTTTAAAAAAAAAAAAACAACAACAACTTTAAATCGATATCAATGACATGGTATTGATAAGAGCTATTTTTCTAAGGGAAGTTCCCAAAACATGGCCCGTTTGGGGGTACTTGAGGACTTAGGTTAAGAACCAGTGCACTAAACCACCCAAAAAAACTGCTGCTGGACTGCGGCTTCCACTATACAGAGTGCAAGAACTGTTCTTTAAATCATCATACTAAGGTGCAAACTGTACGAACATCATATACCGACCAATGATGAATAAACAATTAAAAGCAAAGGTGTAAAGTGCAATCGTTTATATATATATGGAAAAATAAAATGTCTAGATTCACGTAGAGCGGCTTAATTTTATGCGGTCGTAGCGTATCTCAGATACGCTGCGCCGCCGTAAATTAGAGAGGCAAGTGAATAACAAAGCTAATTTACGGCGGCGTAGCGCAAATGGGCCGGCGCAAGCCCGCCGAATTCAAATGTGTTTGATGTGGCCGTTTTTTATTTACATTAAGTGTGACCCCCACGTAAATTACGTTTTTTACTAACGCCGCCCGTGGACGTATCCCAGTGCGCATGCTCCAAATTACGCCGCTAAGACTCATTGGTTTCGACGTGAATGTAATTTACGGCCAGCCCCATTCACGGACAAGTTACGCAAACGACGAAAAATTTGACGCGGTCCCGACGTCCATACTTAACATTGGCTGCGCCATCTTGTTGCAGCTTTATCTTTAGGCTGCATTCACACCTAGGCGTTTTGTCTCCCTACGCCTAACTCTGTAGCAGCCCTAGATACGCTGGAGGGGCGAATTAACATTGTCGGCTATGGAGATGGTTCACATCTCTACGCCGAACGCCGAAACGCCGTACGCCTGAAGCTTGAAACAAGTCCCGGACCCTTTTTTTCAGGCGTATCAGGCGTTTGGCAATAGCCGACAATGTTAAAATCACCCCTCCCAGCGAAATCGCGGAGACAATACGCCAATGTCGTATCGCGGCAATACACCGGCTGCCGCCTACGCTCAGGTGTGAATGCAGCCTTACGCCTGAAAACGCCTTACGTAAACGGTGTATCTTTAGGTCCCTTTCACACTTGTAGGACTCCAAAGTCGCGCGATTTTACCGCGATTTTGCCGCGATTCGCGGCCGCGATTTCAATGAATGCCTGTGTAAGTGGCATCAAAATCAGACCAAAGTAATGCAAGGACTTCTTTGAAGTCGGCACTACTTAAAGTCGTGCCAGTATGAATGGTAGTCATTGAAAATAATGAAGAATGACTTGTCATACGATTTTGCAGTCCAAAATCGTGGGACAAGTCGCATAAGTGTGAAAGGGGACTTACTGCGACGGCCGGACGTACGTTCGCGAATAGACGTATCTCGCTGATTTACATATTCTAGGCGTAAATCTGCGTACATGCCCCTAGCGGCCAGCGTAAATAGGCAGCTAAGGAGACTTACGCCGGTCGTATCTTAGCAACATTTAGGCGTATCTAACTTTGAGAATACGCTTAAAGATACGACGGCGCAGATTCTGAGTTACGGCGGCGTATCTACTGATACGCCGTCGTAACTCTACATGAATCTGGCCCATTGTTCTTGTGACCACAATTAAATGTGCAAACTCAATCCACAAACTTATAAATGTCCATATCAAGCGCCAAAAAGTCCATCAAAAACCACCCCGCAATGTATTGTATTATTTATTTTATATAGTGGGGGGGGGGGGGGGGGGGGATACAGGAAATACAGAGATACAAATGTCACCCCCACCTTCCCTCCGATAGGTCATAAGTATCACCTAGCATTAGACTTAACCAATAAGCATTTACTCAGATTGAAATAATTAGCATAGAGTAAAGTTAGCCTTCCAGAGAACGGAAGCCGACTCCGATCATATCCGGACGCCGACTCCGATCATATCCGGACGCCGACTCCGATCATATCTTATGAGGCCATCTTGAGTCCCATGAGCAGACATTCCAGAGAGTGGGGCCCGGCTTAAGGTTTGGCCCCCGCCTTAAATGCCAGTGTGGGGCCCCCGCTTGTCATTGTCAGAGAAAGTCACGCATTCAGAGTCAGCAATATTATAACGTCACAGAGCTATGAGAATAGCTAAAGAGGAAGCTCCCACAGTGCACATGCACAGTAAAGGGGTCCTTGAGGAGTTTAATGCACATATCATTTAGTCTGGTTATTGGTGAGTCAAAGTAGAATTAAAGACACTTTTTATTTTGGATAGAGTAAGGGGAGGTATATCAGGGCCGGTGCCACCACTAGGCAAACTAGGCGGCCGCCTAGGGCTCCCTGCTGCCTAGGGCACTTGGCCACTGGAGTTCCTACTCTCTTCTCTCTGCAGCAAGCAACTAAATTCAGCATCAGCAGGCGGAGGATTGTGTCTGTGTCCCGACTCCAGAATGAATGGAAGCAAGCAAACATTCGGTGATGAGCACTGGTAGGCTGCCTTTAATGCGCGCTGGTGAGGCTGCATTTGATGGGCGCTGGTGAGGCTGCATTAATGGGTGCTGGTGAGGCTGCATTTGATGGGCGCTGGTGAGGCTGCATTGATGATCGCTGGTGAGGCTGCTTTGATGGGTGCTGGTGAGGCTGCTTTGATGGGCACTGATCAGGCTGCATTTGATGGGCACTGGTAGGCTGCATTGATGGATGCTGGTGAGACTGCATGTGATGGGCGCTGACGAGGCTGCATTTGATGGGAGCTGGTAGGCTGCATTTATGGGCGCTGGTAAGGCTTTATTTGATGGGCGCTGGTGAGGCTGCATTAATGGGTGCTGGTGAGGCTGCATTTGATGGGCGCTGGTGAGGCTGCATTGATGATCGCTGGTGAGGCTGCATTGATGGGTGCTGGTGAGGCTGCATTGATGGGCGCTGGTGAGGCTGCTTTGATGGGTGCTGGTGAGGCTGCTTTGATGGGCACTGATCAGGCTGCATTTGATGGGCACTGGTAGGCTGCATTGATGGGTGCTGGTGAGACTGCATGTGATGGGCGCTGACGAGGCTGCATTTGATGGGAGCTGGTAGGCTGCATTTATGGGCGCTGGTAAGGCTTTATTTGATGGGTGCTGGTAGGCTGCATTGATGAGTGCTGGTGAGGCTGCATTCGATGGGTGCTGGTAGGCTGTATTGATGGGCGCTGGTGAGGCTGCATTTGATGGGTGCTGGTGAGGCTGCATTTGATGGGTGCTGGTAGGCTATATTGATGGGCGCTGGTGTGGCTGCATTTGATGGGTGCTGGTAGGCTGCATTGATGGGTGCTGGTGAGGCTGCATTTGATGGGTGCTGGTAGGCTGTATTGATGGGCGCTGGTGAGGCTGCATTTGATGGGTGCTGGTGATACAGCATTCAATGGGTGCTGGTAGGCTGCATTGATGGGTGCTGGTGAGGCTGCATTTGATGGGTGCTGGTAGGCTGTATTGATGGGCGCTGGTGAGGCTGCATTTGATGGGTGCTGGTGATACAGCATTCGATGGGTGCTGGTAGGCTGCATTGATGGGTGCTGGTGAGGCAGCATTCGATGGGTGCTGGTAGGCTGTATTGATGGGAGCTGGTGTGGCTGCATTTGATGGGTGCTGGTAGGCTGCATTGATGGGTGCTGGTGAGGCAGCATTCGATGAGTGCTGGTAGGCTGTATTGATGGGCGCTGGTGAGGCTGCATTAGGGGGTGGAGCCAAGGGGGCAGCAAAATTAGGTTGCACCAGCCCTGAGGGTTATTACCCCTGTCAGTTTTCTGTTTTGTTCTTCGCCATCTGTGTCCCATTGGGGAGATTTCCCCTCACTTCCTGTCCCATAGCCAAAACAGGAAGTGAATGTACATCCCTCCAAAGTGAGGAAATCCCTGGTTGTCCCTATTGGAAGACTTCCCCCTCTATTGCTGTTCTGTTCAATATTTTGGATTTTTTTTTTCCACATTCATTCTCCGTGATAACAATAAACATGATAAATAGGACGAATCCTCCTAATGGGGGGGGGGGGGGGGGGGGGGGCATTGACAGCAATAAAAACCTAGCAGAAAACAAGACGCTTCCAAGTGCAGTAATAAAACACTTTAATAAAGGGTTAAAAACACTTACAAGATGGAAGTGAAAAACAAGAGTCTCAATCTATAACGTCCAGTGAGATGCAGGTCCACTGGAGCCTGAACATTGAGGGATAAATGCACTTATACTGGAGTCTGGCCATTGTGGGGTTAATGAGCACACACTGGAGTCTGGCTACTGAAGGGTTAATGAACTTACGCTGGAGTTTGGCCATTGAGAGGTTAATGCATCTATACTCGAGCCTGGCTATTAAAGGGATTAATGCACTTACACTGGAGTCTGGACACTGAGGGGTTAATGCACATACACTGGAGTCTGGACACTGAGGGGTTAATGCACTTACACACTAATGATGGGAGGATTGTGGTTGGGGCGTTGCAGTGCAGTTTGGAAGAAGGAAAACTTAGGAAGGAGAAGAGAAGGACAGGCTGAAGAATAGAGCAGGATCATCAGGTGAGGGGGACCAGGGATGAGGGAACACATATTAGAGGGGCCGGGAGATCAGGGAACACATATTAGGGGACGGGAGATCAGGAAACACATGGTGGGGGGCCGGGAGATGAGGGAACACATATTAGGGGGACGGGAGATGAGGGAACACATATTAGGGGGACGGGAGATGAGGGAAACACATATTAGGGGGCCGGGAGATGAGGGAACACATATTAGGGGGCCGGGAGATGAGGGAACACATATTAGAGGGGGCGCGGGAGGTGAGGGAACACATATTAGGGGGCCGGGAGATGAGGGAACACATATTAGGGGGGCGGGAGATGAGGGAACACATATTAAGGGGGCGGGAGATGAGGGAACACATATTAGAGGGGGACGGGAGATGAGGGAACACATATTAGGGGGGCGGGAGATGAGGGAACACATATTAAGGGGGCGGGAGATGAGGGAACACATATTAGAGGGGGGCGGGAGATGAGGGAACACATATTATAGGGGGGCGGGAGATGAGGGAACACATATTATAGGGGGTCAGGAGATGAGGGAACACATATTAGGGGGATGGGAGATGAGGGAACACATATTAGGGGGGCGGGAGATGAGGGAACACATATTAGGAGGGACGGGAGATGAGGGAACACATATTAGGAGGGACGGGAGATGAGGGAACACATATTAGGAGGGACGGGAGATGAGGGAACACATATTAGGGGGGACGGGAGATGAGGGAACACATATTAGGGGGGACGGGAGATGAGGGAACACATATTAGGGGGGACGGGAGATGAGGGAACACATATTAGGGGGCCGGGAGATGAGGGAACACATATTAGGGGGCCGGGAGATGAGGGAACACATATTAGGGGGCCGGGAGATGAGGGAACACATATTAGGGGGGCGGGAGATGAGGGAACACATATTAGGGGGGCGGGAGATGAGGGAACACATATTAGGGGGGCGGGAGATGAGGGAACACGTATTAGGGGGGTGGGAGATGAGGGAACACGTATTAGGGGGGTGGGAGATGAGGGAACACGTATTAGGGGGGGGCGGGAGATGAGGGAACACATATTAGGGGGGCGGGAGATGAGGGAACACATATTAGGGGGGCGGGAGATGAGGTAACACGTATTAAGGGGGGCGGGAGATGAGGGAACACGTATTAAGGGGGGCGGGAGATGAGGGAACACGTATTAAGGGGGGCGGGAGATGAGGGAACACGTATTAAGGGGGGCGGGAGATGAGGGAACACGTATTAGGGGGGGCGGGAGATGAGGGAACACGTATTAGGGGGGGCGGGAGATGAGGGAACACGTATTAGGGGGCCGGGAGATGAGGGAACACATATTAGGGGGATGGGAGATGAGGGAACACATATTAGGGGGGACGGGAGATGAGGGAACACATATTAGGGGGCCGGGAGATGAGGGAACACGTATTAGGGGGCCGGGAGATGAGGGAACACATATTAGGGGGCCGGGAGATGAGGGAACACATATTAGGGGGCCGGGAGATGAGGGAACACATATTAGGGGGCCGGGAGATGAGGGAACACATATTAGGGGGGGCGGGAGATGAGGGAACACATATTAGGGGGCCGGGAGATGAGGGAACACATATTAGGGGGCCGGGAGATGAGGGAACACATATTAGGGGGGGCGGGAGATGAGGGAACACATATTAGGGGGGGGCGGGAGATGAGGGAACACATATTAGGGGGCCGGGAGATGAGGGAACACATATTAGGGGGCCGGGAGATGAGGGAACACATATTAGGGGGGCGGGAGATGAGGGAACACATATTAGAGGGGGCGGGAGATGAGGGAACACATATTAGAGGGGGCGGGAGATGAGGGAACACATATTAGAGGGGGCGGGAGATGAGGGAACACATATTGAGGGGGGCGGGAGATGAGGGAACACATATTAGGGGGGGCGGGAGATGAGGGAACACATATTAGGGGGGGCGGGAGATGAGGGAACACATATTAGGGGGGGTGGGAGATGAGGGAACACATATTAGGGGGGCGGGAGATGAGGGAACACATATTAGGGGGGCGGGAGATGAGGGAACACATATTAGGGGGACGGGAGATGAGGGAACACAATATTAGGGGGACAGGAGATGAGGGAACACAATATTAGTGGGACGGGAGATGAGGGAACACAATATTAGGGGGACGGGAGATGAGGGAACACAATATTAGGGGGACGGGAGATGAGGGAACACATATTAGGGGGACGGGAGATGAGGGAACACAATATTAGGGGGACGGGAGATGAGGGAACACAATATTAGGGGGACGGGAGATGAGGGAACACAATATTAGGGGGACGGGAGATGAGGGAACACAATATTAGGGGGCATTATTAACTGGAAATAAGGAATAAAGCTGGATGGACAAATCTCCCGCCAACTGTCCAATACCTGCATCTGATTGGCTGCTGCACAGATAACACTGTTACGCCCGGTTCCATTAATCACTTCTCTACCGTGGGTGTTTTTCGGATTCTGTGTTTACGAGACTAAAACAGCTAGAAAATTACTTAAAACCCCCAAACATTATATATATTTTTTTCTAACACCCTAGACAATAAAATGGCGATCATTGCAATACTTTTTGTCACACCATATTTGCGCAGCGGTCCTTCAAGCGCACTTTTTTTTGGGAAAAAATTAACTTTTTTGAATTAAAAAATAAGACAGCAATAAATTTGGCCCATTTTTTTTTATTTATTGTCAAAGATAATGTTACGCCAAGTAAAATGATACCCAACATGTCACGCTTACAAATTGCGCCCGCTCGTGGCATGGCGTCAAACTTTTACCCTTAAAAATCTCGATAGGCGACGTTTAAAAAATTCTACAGGTTGCATTTTTTGAGATACAGAGGAGGTCTAGGGCTAGAATTATTGCTCTCGCTCTAACGATTGCGGCGATACCTCACTTGTGTGGTTTGAAAACCGTTTTCATATGCGGGCGCTACTCACGTATGCGTTCGCTTCTGCGCGCGAGCTCGTCGGGACAGGGCACTTTAAAAAAAAAAATGTTCTTATTTATTTTATTTTATAATTTTTAACACTGATTACTTTTATTCCTATTACAAGGAATGTAAACATCCCTTGTAATAGAAAAAAGCATGACAGGTCCTCTTAAATATGAGATCCGGGGTCAAAAAGACATCACATCTCATATTTAGACTTAAATGCAAAAAAAGAAAAAAAAAATTGAAACTGTAATTTTTTCAAAATACAAAAAAAATAAATGTTTCTTTAAGACGCTGGGTGTTTTTTTGTTTTTTTCCTCACTCGCATCCCCAGTCAGCCGCCGTACAGACCCTATCGCCTCCGCCGCTACCGACGGCAACGGTAAGCGGCGGAGGGCGGCGGGAGGGGGGGTCCTCTCCCGCCACCGATAACGGCGTTCTCGCGGCGAATCCGCCGCGGAGACCGCCGTTATGTTTTACAGGACCGTTGGCACTAAACATGGATATCTCGGTTGTGGCAGCTGCTGCTGCCGTTACCGAGATATCCACCTTCAAAGTGCCGCCGTTCAGCGGTCGGGAAGTGGTTAAAGGATGTCGGGCAGAAGCCGCCCACTGAGCGGATTGCAGTCGGTTTATAAGGAACTGACCATAATTTGCTCCATGTGTGGCCAGCTATGGAAACTTCTACCAAGTACCAACAGAACTGCTGCAGAGAGACTCCGGGGGGGGGGGGGGGGGGGGGTGGTGGAGGAAGACCAAAGCTGGTCATACAAAGTTTTTAGCTGTAAGAAAGTTCATTCATCTTACAAATTGTTAGTGAAGTCAAATCAATGTTAATTTTCTATAACAGTGCCAAGAAAATTGGAAGGAGCAGGATGGCAAAATCAAACAATCTACCTGCACCCCACCCGGTCGGTCAGTCACCAGCCCTGCACTTACCCCATCTAGATCGCTGGCAGGGCTTCCTCCAGGCGGCGGCTTCACCCTGCGTCTCCTCCTCTTGGTGCTTCACGACGGCTTCCGCTGTGTCGCCTCCCCCTCCTCCTTTTTCGGCCAATAGGATCGCTTCCCCTCTGCCAATCAGGTGATGGGTCTCAGGACCCGCTTCCAGGTTCGCTGGGAGGAGAATCGGGAAGACAACAGGGAATATTTATTTGCTATTGTCACACAACTGGGTGGGCGTGGGGCGCAGTGCTCTGTGCCCCAAGCCCACCCTTTTTTTAAACCAATTAGAGCCTCTGGCTCTAATCACATGCTTCTAAAAATAGAAACCTTATTGGAATCCATGCGTCCGGTGCCCCGCATGTAGCTTAGGGGTCCAGACGCATAGATTACGGGGGCGGGCCCCAGCGTCCTATATGGATGGGCTGCCACTGGTCCAACCTTTTGAATGTACAAATAATTTTTGTACAAAGTATTTATGGGGTCATATTCGGATTCCCCCCCCCCCCCCCGCCAGCACATGCACCGACACACCATAGACCCCCATCCATGTCGTTTCTGCACATGCATGAGATCCTGGGATCTGCCTCCTGGGATGAGTGATGTAGAAATCCCAGGAGGCAGTTCACCAGACCGTGCGCATGTGCTGAAACTGCGCAAAAGATCCCAGCGTGACCTGTGGCGTTCTGCACATGCACAGCGTCCAAGTACATCACTAACCCAGATCTGAGGTTTAGAGCTCTGTATATGGACTCCTTTTTTGCTCAGCAGGGTTCGCTCCGTCGATCCCCCACTGAGCAGGCAGATGACATTGTGCCGGGACCGACCTATCAGAGCGCCGCTCTCTTCTATGGGGGATCGGCCTGTCCATTTTCATCCAATCCGCCCGACGGATCACATGTACACTGTATTCTTTTAGATGTTTGCATGAGTGTTTACTGTATGTGCTTTCGCACGTTTGCTATTAATGCATTCTATTCGGCATTCTATTGGGCAGAATTTTAATGTATAGAATGTTTGAATGGGCGAACACTAGGGTTGTCCCGATACCACTTTTTTAGGACTTGGTACAAATACCGATACTTTTTTTTAATGTACTCACCGATACCGAATACCGATACTTTTTTTTTAAATGTGTCCCCCCACAGATTGCAGCCATGTCCCCCCACATATTGCAGCTATGTCCCCCCCACATATTGCAGCCATGTCCCCCCCACAGATTGCAGCCATGTCCCCCCCACAGATTGCAGCCATGTCCCCAAACATATTGCAGCCATGTCCCCAAACATATTGCAGCCATGTCCCCCCAAATATCCAGCCATGTCCCCCCACACATGCAGCCATGTCCCCGTACCTAAATGATGCCGCCGCTGCGTTAATCACCGCGTGGGGAACATTACAGTCAGCTTTAGTTTGAATAAGCAGTTTTCCCTGCCGCACTGTGTATAGAGACACTCCCCCTTGCTCGGGATTGGACAGATCCGTCCAATCCCGAGCAAGGGGGAGTGTCTATCCGCGGCAGGGAAAACGGCTATTCAAACGCAAGCTGACTGTAATGTTCCCCGCGCGGTGATTAACGTGGCAGCAGCGGCGGCTTTGCAATATGCGGGGACGGCGGGGGGGGGGGGGGCAAGTATTCTATTTAGGAATCGGGGGTATTTGCGGGAGTACAAGTACTCCCGCAAATACTCGGTATCGGTCCTGATACCGATACTGGTATCGGTATCGGGAAAACCCTAGCGAACACACATAAACAATCCCCAGGACAACGACAACGTCATTTGTGACGAAACAGGTAGGGCGGAGCAACGCGCTGACGTCACCATCGCTCTTCTCGTGTTCCCGACAGACAGGTTGTTTCTGTAGTGTGTTGGCCAACACTACAAACTTAAGGCTTTTAATCTACTCGCTGTTGTGAGTGAGATTTTAATCAATCCAGTAAACCCAAGGATTTTATACTATGTGGAGCCTTTGGTTTCTTTTCCATATCCTGAGATGCAGCGAAAGGCCCCTGCTGGGTTTAAATCCAAAAGCGTTCATTGAACCTTCCCCCAACCCCCCCCCCCCCCCCCTGGATAAGGGGTCCATTGGAGTTATAAGCGGTGCAACACCAACTTTGTGGTGCCGCACGGATTTGAAAAAGTAGTACATGCACTACTTTTGGCTATTTTTGGAGGTGCGGCTTGAATAGACATGTGACATGTGAATAGACATGTGTGCATGAAGCCGCACAGATGTCTTCAAAGTCGCACCTGAATGTCGCACTGAGATATGGCATTGAAATGCGCGATTTCACATAAAGTCGCACAAATTCAAAAGCGGCAGTCAATGTGAATTAGAAGCAAAAATGAAAACTGCGGATGGAGGAGAATCAACGTCAGACAAGACCTGCTGTCATTGGTACTCTGTACTCAATCAGTAGGCACTCGGTCTAGCAGACGGACGTGTGCCTAAGAGCTCCTCTCAGTGTGTAGTCAGTGTGTAGTCAGACATCGAGAGAGCAGGACGCTCTCCCACGAGTCACTCTCTCAGGGATAGTGCAGGGTCCTCCCACTGTGCGGCTCCGGCCTCACAGACAGGCAGGCAGGGTTTCCATCTCCCTGTCATCCACCCGCCATCCATCTGCCACCACTCGGACTAGCTGCTCTCCCCCCCTCCTGGATTTCCACCTGACCTGGTAAGCCACTTCTTGGGAGCTGCAGGCGGCCGTCCTTCTCAGGACAAGCCACAGCAGCCTCCCCCAATCCCCACGGCTTCTTCCCTGCTCCTCGCTCCCATACCTCTACCCCTGCTCGGGCGTCCTTTCCGCCAGCCATCCCCACAAGCCACCGCTACCCACCGCTACCCTCGGGCGTTTTTTCTTGGGGTTCCCTCCGCGCCGATCAGTGCCGATTCGCGGCAGCCGCGACTTAGGAAAGGCCGCGGCTTCACCCGCGGCCTAGCGGCGCGCCGCTCCTCACTCCCCAATTAGTCGGCTTCCCCCAATCCCCACGGCTCCTCCCCTCCGCTCCTCACCCCATACCTCTACCCCCGCTCGGGTGCCCTTTCCGCCAGCCATCCCCACAAGCCACCGCTACCCTCGGGCGCGGTGTTTTTGTTCCCTCCGCGCCGATCAGTGCAGATTCGCGGCAGCCGCTACTCAGGAAAGGCCGCGGCTTCACCCGCGGCCTAGCGGCGCGCCGCTCTCCACCCCCCCAATCAGCCGGCACCACCTAATCAATCGGGCCATAAAGCCCCCCCCACCCCAGTAGAGCCCCTTTGCCCTCTGATCATCTCCCTTAGCCCACCAGGCACCACTCAGCCTGATACCCCCCAGCCTGGATCCTGCTGCCAGGTCGGCGGCCATCTTCCTCCACCCAGCCCTATTCACTATTACTTGATCCAGGGCTAATACCCGATCGCCTCTTCAGGGGTCAGGAAGGAATTTTTTTCCCCTACCGCAGCATATTGGCTCAGCGTGGTGAGGGTTTTTTTGCCTTCCTCTGGACCAAGCACTGGATCTGAGGATTCAGTTATCCTTGTGAATCCACCCCACCCCCCCCCCCCGCCCTTGATTCCACGGCGGACATGGTTAATCGGCAATACTCGGCGGAGATCATTTGGGATCTGGGTCGATTTGCCGCCATTCTGCCGGCCGCCACCAAAAAAGCCCTAAGAAATCTGCGACTTTTGAGGATCGATCGACGATCGACTGCCAGAAATCGCAGCCATTTACCCCAGCCCAAGCACATATCATGTGCATTGATCAACACTAGATCGGCAGTAAAACACCGATTAGAAATCCATGATTTCTTATTACAACATGACTTAGACTGCCTCTTTATTACAGAGAGCTGGCTCACAGCCGACTGTAACTCCATTCTAGGAGAATTGGTGCCAGAAAACTACCGTATTATAACGGAAAACAGAATAGGGCAAAGAGGAGGAGGACTGGCGGTGATCCATAAGACGCGTCTTGCGATCACAAAACCAAGCCTCCAAAATCCTCTTCCATTTATGGAAACCCTTACTCTTCAACTGCAAGTAAATGGCCAGGAGACCGTCCGGATTCTACTCTGCTATAGGCCACCCGGCCCCAAGTCGCAGCTGCTCCCATCTTTGACGGACTTTGCCTCCACCTATACCCTGAACAGCAAACACCTTTTGCTGCTCGGGGATTTCAACCTCTGGGCCAACTCCCCGCAAGACCCCATTGCCGACGCCTGCATCGACCACTTGGAAGGATTAGGGCTTCAGCAACTAGTATGTGGGCCCACACATGCTTCAGGTCACACGCTCGATCTTATTTTCAGACAAGATCTGGAAATAAAAATATTGGATAATGAACCATTGCCATGGACAGATCACCATGCAATAAAGTTCATTATTTCTGAATTCCCCCCCCTAACAAAAACATCAAATCCAGTGACAACACACTGGACCAGATGTCAGAAGAAGCTCCACTCGGAACTCTTCAAAGCCACGTTAGGGGAAAAATTAAACACAATTCAACCGCACCAAACAGCGGAAGAAACTCTGGAGGCCATAAACACAGCACTATTGCAGTCAGCTGACTTGATAGCGCCGAAACGAAAGACTCTGATCAGGAAAAATAACTCTGGCTGGTTCAACAACCAGCTGGCGCTACTGAAGCAAGAGCGCAGAAGGGCAGAAGCAGCCTGGAAAAGAAGCTCTTCAGATGAGAACCTCTCGATCTACAAGGCAAAAACCAGAAAATACTACAAGCAAATCTTCGAAGCCAAGAAAAACTATTTTTCTGAGGCTATCAACGGTGCCCTAAATCGACCCCGCGAACTCTTCAAGCTGGTCACTCAGACCATGAATCCACGATGTCTGGAAGCCCCCAACTTGGATACACAAGAATTTTGCGATGAGTTGTCGGATTGCTTTATTAACAAAATTGAGGCTATCCGGCAAAGCATTCAGCAGAACAATTGCTCTCCCAGCCCCCCCCGTAGTCATTTACACAGCACCGGCAGCAATTCACCACAGTTAGGTGAGTTCACGCTGGAATCCATCTCTATTCAGACCACTAAAAATATCATCGGCACTCTGCGCAACAGCACTGCGCCAAATGATATTATCCCCACTAAACTGCTCAAGGAATGCGCCGATATCCTGGCACCTCCTGTCACGCAGCTTATCAACCAATCCTTCAGGGAGGGCATAATGCCCTCCCAGCTGAAGGAGGGTTTCATTCAACCCATCTTGAAGAAAGCCACCCTGGATCCCAAGGATCCACTCAACTGGCGCCCCATAACAGGCCTAAATGTTCTCTCCAAGGTAATGGAGAAAGCTGTGGTACAGCAGCTGCAACTGCATCTAGATACCCACAACTTACTCGACCCACTTCAATCAGGATTCCGTCCCGGTCACGGGACGGAAACAGCATTGCTTAAGATATGGGACGACGTTCTCGAGGCCGCAGACGAAGGAGAATCTTCTCTTCTGGTTTTGCTGGACCTAAGCGCAGCCTTTGACACAGTTGATCACAAGCTGCTATTGACGCGGCTGGCTAAAATAGCCAAAGTCGCAGATCTATCCTGGTTCTCCTCTTTTTTGGAAAACCGTTCGCAAATAGTGAAGCTAGGACCCTTCACTTCTGAACAACGCACATTATCGTGCGGGGTCCCTCAAGGATCTCCCCTGTCGCCGATGTTATTCAACATCTATGTGCGTCCTCTTTTCGAAATCATCAGCAGCCAAAAACTGCTATATCACTCATATGCAGACGACACGCAACTGTACTTCCGCATTTGCAATAAAAAGGATCACCCACCTCAATCTAGAGACATGCCTCTCTTTGATAGAGGACTGGATGACAAAGAGTTATCTCAAACTCAACGGAGCGAAAACAGAACTCCTTCTGTTTCACGCCAAGCGTAGGAATCAATCGTCAACAACCTGGATCCCCCCGCCCATTCTGGGCAAAATCATCACCCCTAGCGCCAAAGTCAAAAGTCTTGGGGTCATCTTTGACTCCGACATGACAATGAACGCACAAATAGGGGCAGTAGTCAGCGGATCTCACCATCTGCTGTGCCTACTACGCAGACTCACGCCTTTTATTCCCAAGAAAGACATAGCGGTCGTGGTGGGAGCAATTGTAAACTCCAGACTGGACTATGCAAATGCCCTTTACCTCGGACTCCCCAAGTACCAAATCGCTCGTCTTCAAGTCGTTCAAAATACGGCCGCCAGACTTGTGACTGGGAAAAAACCCTGGGAATCGATCTCATCTTCACTGAGATCCCTTCACTGGCTACCAGTTAAAGACAGAATCACCTTTAAAGCTCTCTGTCTAGCGCATAGATGTATCCATGGGAATGCTCCCCATTATCTATGCGAAAAATTAAAAATTCACAATCCCAATCGTATTCTACGATCCACCAATCAAAATCGGCTTCAGATACCGAAAGCCAGATACAAGTCCAAAGGAGACAGGAGATTCGCTGTCCAAGGTCCCAGACTATGGAACGCCTTACCAGCCTGCATTCGGCTGGAGGAGAACTACTTAGTCTTTAGGAGAAAGATTAAGACTCATCTCTTTTGATCTCAAGAGAGACAGGAACAACAAGCGCCCAGAGGCGATTTACTTCGCATGTGCTGCGCTATATAAGTTCCCATTCATTCATTCATTCAAAAAGACAGCCATTTTTGGGCACAAGTTTGCATGAGGCCTAAAATAAATAAAATGTTTGCATTTCTATTTTCGTGAGGGGGAGGAGTCGGGGGGGGGATAGCAATGTTAAAAAAAAGGGGCTTTAAATTTAAGGGATGAGAACTCAATAAAGAAAAGGTAATAAAATATATATATATATATATATATATATATATATATATATATATATATATATATATATATATATATATATACACATTTTTGTTTACAATTCTATTTTTGGGAGGGGGAGGAGGCAGGGCATATCAATGTGTTTTTTTTTTTTTTTTAAGGGGGGGCATAGGGGCTTTAAAAGTAATTAAAAATAAAGTGAATAAAAAAAATGTTTGCAATTCTATTATTGGGATAATAGTAATAATTAAAAAGACAGGCATTTTTGGGCTCAAGTTTGCATGAGGCCTAAAATAAATAGTTAAGATGTTTGCATTTTTATTATTGGGAGGAAGCAGGGGATAGTAATGTTAAAAAAATAAATTAGAAAAAAAGATAAAAACTCAATAATAAAAAGTAATATAAAAAAATAAAAATAAAAATTTGCAGTTCTATTATTAGGAGAGCAATGTAAAAAAATAAAATAAAAAAGGGAATTAAAAAGGCTCAAGTTTGCACGAGGCCTAAAATAAATAAATAAGATGTTGGCATTTTTGCATTTTTATTATTGGGAGGAGGCAGGGGATAGTAATGTTAAAAAAAAAAAAAAGGATAAAAACTCAATAATAAAAAGTAATATAAAAAAAAAATGTTTGCAGTTCTATTATTAGAAGAGCAATGTAAAGAAAAAAAAAAAAAAGCTCAAGTTTGCATGAGGCCTAAAATAAATAAATTAATAACATTTTTGCATTTCTATTATTGGGAGGGGGAGGCAGGGGATAGCGATGTTAAAAGAAAAAGGGGGCAAAGGGGCTTTAAAATTAAGGGATGAGAACTAAATAATGAAAAGTAATTAAAAAAAAAAAAAGCTAAAATGTTTGCTCTCCTCTCTCCCTATAATAGAATTGCAATGTTTTAAAAAAAAAAAAAAAAAAAAAAAAATATATATATATATATATATATATATATATATATATATATATATATATATATATATATATATATAATATATAATATATTTTTTTTTTTTGTTTTAGGCCTCATGCAAACTTGAGCCCAAAAATGCCTGTCCTTTCTAATTTATTATTTATTTATTTATTTTTAAAAACATTGCTCTTCCCTCTCCCAATTAAAAAAAATATATATAATAATTAAAAAGACAGGCATTTTTGGGTTCAAGTTTGCATGAGGCCCAAAATAAAATGAATAAAATGTCTCTCTCAATAATAGAATTGCAATGTTAAAAAAAAAAAAAAAAAGTGGGTGAAAGTCCGCTTTAAAATTAAGGAATGATTTCAATTCTTTCTCCTTTTTCTATCTTTTTTTTTTCTTTTTGTTTCTTATGTTTTCTCTCACATTCCACATATTTTTATCTAGCCTATGGCAATTTTCTATTATTATCTAACAGTTCACACTATGATTTAGCAATGACCCTGAACCAATTGCTGCTACAATGTGTGTACTGGCTATTCCCCAGTTCTACTGTTACCTGGAATTTACTGCATTCTGTTCTATGTTCTTTTACATGCTGAGATAACAAATTTTTTTTTTTATAAAAAAAATAATTAAGGGATGAGAACTCTATATAATAAATAGTGATAAAGGGGGGGGGGGGGAGTGTTTAACAACAAATTGCAAATAACAAGGTTAATAATAAAATACAAAAGTAATATAATATTTAAAAATAAGTGTGAGTGTTTCAGCTTTTGTAGAAAGATGCGTGCGAGTGTATGGCGTGTATGGCGTGGGTGTGGGTGGGTGTGTTGCAGAGTCACGCAATCCTACTACAGAGGTCGGTGACATTGTGTAATCTGAATCTTTGTCTAGTTTCCTTGTAGAAGAGGGGGATGGGGGGGGGGGGTAAATTTAAAGGTTAGCTCCACTTTCGTGGGAAAAAATAAGCCAAGAACCGTCTTCCTATAAAATGTTGCTTATACACAATATACACTTATATACAATACAGAATATCTCACAAGAGTAACTGCACCCCTCACATTTTTGTAAATATTTTCTTTTCATGTGACAACACTGAAGAAATGACACTTTGCTACAATGTTGTGTAGTGAGTGTACAGCTTGTATAACAGTGTCAATTTGCCATCCCCTCAAAATAACTCAACACACAACCATTACAGGGTCACTAAAGGAAACATTTTTTTTTTTTTTTGCTGAAAGGACTGTTTACATAAAAGTTAACTGATTCCTTTTCAAAATGATTAAAAATAGATAAAAATCAATCATATAATGTGCCTGAAGGTTAGTTTCACTTTTGAACTGGCTTCGTGTTTCTGTGAAGTAGAAATAGACACACAGAACAAAAACAAACAAATCCAGGGCAGTGTTTTGTTTTTAAAATGAATCTGATTGGTTCTGGGAAGTTTTAGACACACAGTAATGACAGCTCAGACCACCGTGAGAAAGCTCCCAGCACTGTGGTTATAAGGAAACAGACAAGCAGGAAGTGTGGAGAACAGAGCAGGATACAGCAACTTCAAAGCAAAAACGAACAATAAGGACATGAAACCAGGACTGCAGTAAGGTAAAGGAAGCTATTTAGCTAAAAAAAAAAAAAATTCCTTTAGTGGCCCTTTAACTGCTTCAGTCCCGGAAGATTTTACCCCCTTCCTGACCAGAGAACTTTTTACAATTTACGCCATACCCCAAAATAATTGATGTCTTTTTTTTTTTTTTACACAAATAGAGCTTTCTTTTGGTGGTATTTGATCATCTCTGCTGTTTTTATTTTATGCGCTATAAACAAAAGAACAGCGACCATTTTGAAAAAAAAAACACATTGGAGGTTATTTACGAAAGGAAAATCCACTTTGCACTACAAGTGCAAAATGCACCAGAAATTGCACTGAAAGTGCTGTAAATCCAGAGCTTTTTTTCTCAGAAAATAGGTGCAGGAACTCAACCACGACCCATTCAGATTTCACAAACAGTAGAAGGGTCTTAAAGGGGCATTAAATACCAGAATTGCATTACATACAGTGTGCAGAGTTCAGGGGGTTACAAAGCAGTCACTTGTAAACACAGAAACCAGACTTCTGTGTTCACAAGTGATTGTGGTGAGCGGACACCAAAGGGTCTGAGCCAAAGGTGGTGGAACTGAGTTCCACCAAGTTCCCCCAGAAAAAAAGCCCTGTGTAAATCTCAGGGGAAAGATCTGAAATGAGGGGAAGCTCTGCTGATTTTATCATCCAATCATGTGTAAGCTAAAATTCGTTTTTTTATTTTCCTTGCATGTCCCCCTCAGATCTACAGCAACTGCACTTCCAGGTGCAATTTCAAGTGCACTTTGCACTTGTAGTGCAAAGTGGATTTACCTTTTGTAAATAACCCCCGATCAGGGGCGGACTGACAATTTATGGGCCCCCGGGCAATAGGAGATTATGGGGCCCCTCGGGCAATAGGAGATTATGGGGCCCCTCGGGCAATAGGAGATTATGGGGCCCCCCGGGCAATAGGAGATTATGGGGCCCCTCGGGCAATAGGAGATAATGGGGGCCCCAGGCAATAAATTATGGGGCAACACAGTATACATACACACAGAATACACATACACACACTGAGAAGGTACTGGAGAGGCGGGGCAGCTACAATCTTGAGATTTTTAGACCAAAACGATGTTGGTAAGGGACATTTCTGGGACAGATGTAAAAAATACACAAATTTGTACATACTGTCCCTGGTTTTACTGAGAGTGGCAACCCTGATGGGGCCCCCTAGTGGCATGGGGCCCTCGGGCAGTGCCCGGGTGCCAAAATGGTCAGTCCGCCCCTGCCCCCGATATCGTTTACTTTTTGCTATAATAAATATCCCACATTTAAAAAAAAAAAAAAATCCTCAGTTTAGGAGGATATGTATTCTTCTACATATTTTTTGGGGAAAAAAATCCCAATAAGCGTTTATCGATTTTGATTTGCGCAAAAACTATAGCGTCTACAAAATAGGGGATCAATTTATGGCATTTTTAATTTTTTTTACTAGTAATGGCAGCGATCTGAGATATATATATATATTTTTGGGGGACTGCGACATTATGGCGGACATATCGGACACTTTTGACTTATTTTTGGGACCATTGACAATTTTACAGTGATCAGTGCTATACAAATGCACTGATTATTGTAAAAATGTCACTGGCAGGTAAGGGCTAACACTAGGGGGTGGTCAAGGGGTTAACTGTGTTCCCTTCCAGTGTTCTAACTGAAGGGGGGGTGGGACTGACTAGGGGAGATTACAGATCGCTGTTCATACATTGTATGAACACACAATCAGTAATTTCTCCCCTGAAAGAACCGGGATCTGTGTGTGTACACACACACACACACACACACACAGATCCCGGTTCTCACTGTGTCACGAGTGATCGTGGGTGCCCAGCGGTCATCGCGCCCGATGAGTACTCGCATCGGCTCCGGGGGTGAGCAGCGTGTAGTGGCCACACACTGGCCACTACACGCTGTTTTGTGACCGTCCAGAACTAGTGTTCTGAGCATAGGTGTGTCCGCCCAGAACTGATGTGTCTCTGACCATCTCCTGTACTATGTCTGCAGTCTCTGACCATCTCCTGTACTATGTCTGCAGTCTCTGACCGTCTGTTTATACGCCGCGTAAGTTCTAGGATGCGCCGGCGTATCTTTTTTCTGTATTCAGAAAGCAAGATACGAGCGGCGTAAGTCTCTTACGCCGTCGTATCTTAGTTGCATATAACGCTGGCCGCTAGGTGGCGCTTCCGTCGATTTACACGTCGAATATGCAAATGAGGTAGATACGCCGATTCAGAAACGTAGTTGCGCCCGGCGTATCTACTTGCGTCGTTTACGTAAGGCTTTTTTTGGCGTAAAGTTACCCCTGCTATAGGAGGCGTATGCAATGTTAAGTATGGAAGTCGGGACAGCGTAGAATTTTCCGTTGTTTACATAAGTCGTTCGCGAATAGGGCTGTTCGTAAGTTACGTTCACGTCGAAAGCATTGAGTATTTGCGCCGTGATTTCGAGCATGCGCACTGGGATACGTCCATTACGTGGGGTCACAATTCATTTACATGGATCACGCCCCCTACCTGCCTATTTTGGTTTGCGCGCCCATTTACACTACGCCACCGTAATTTAGAGCGCAAGTTCTTTCTGAATACGGGACCTGACGCTCTCGGTTAAGGCGTTGTAGTGTAAATGAGATACGCTACGCCGCCAGGAAGATACGAAAATGTATCTGAATCCGGCCCAATGTGTTCAGGTTTCAGGAGGACCTGGATACATAACTAAAAAACTTGACTGTCCAGGTTGCAACCCTGACCAGATCCCCTTGTGGTGAGGCTCTACAATCAGCTTCTATCACAGTCCATTCAGGTCCTTAGTCCTGACCCCACTAAGGCCTCTAGAAGAGCTACACAGTCTATAGGCTGCCCAAGGGCAACAGCCCCTCAGGCTCTAGAACTCTCCTGAGGCAGGGCTGTCTTAATGAGAGGGCACACCTGGGCACTGCCCAGGGGCCCCAGCTGCATGGGGGGGGGCCCTGCACTTTCGAGATGATGGCACTGAGAGTGCTGAGGGGATATCTGGGGTGTAGAGGGGTCAGAGTGCTGGGGGAGGCATCCATCTAGCAGATATATTATATACACAGGACAGCTTTGTTACTTTATGTATGTAGTATTTTCCCCACTGTTTCTTTGCTGTACACAATGATTGTTCATGTAGTCAATGCAGAGCTCCACCCGAAAAGTTCCTCCTACCTATTTGATGTCTGTTTGCCTGCACTGTCTCCATTGTAGGGGCCCCAGAGCATTACTTTGTCCAGGGGCCCATGAGGCTATTAAGACGGCCCTGTCCTGAGGAGAAGGAATCCAACTCTCCAGTAACTCAGGACCCGTACACACGGCAGAGAACCTCGACGGGCGGAACACATCGTTCCGCCCGTCGAGGTTCTCTGCCGGCCATCAGAATCGGCAACCCGCCAGTCGGGAAAGGCAACCAGCCATTCATCCCGACGGGCCTTCGAGCAAATAGAGAACATGTTCTCTATTTGCTCGACGGGTTTCACGACGGGCGGGGCTCGCTGAGAGCGTACACACGGCCAAGGTTCTCGGCAGAAGGTTCTCGCTGGTTTCTGCCGAGAACCTCGGCCGTGTGTACGGGGCTTCAGACTTTTTTTATCATCCTTCCAGCCCCCTTCTGGACACTCCTTTTCAGGGATTGGCTGAAGCATGATAAATATTCAGGCTGGTTATTTGAATCTCCCACCCTAAACTCTGGAAGCTTCTTCCAGAATCAGGAGAAAGTAATCAAACCCTGAACAGGCCAGAACAAGCGAATACTGCTCCCTTGATTACAGAAGAAGCCAAAAACTAGATTTACCGATCATCATACGCTAGTAGGGTGCTACAGTGTGTTTTCAAAATATCTGCTTAAAGCCGATCTGTACCTAATAGGAGGTTACAAAATTGCCAGCCCTTTATTTATCTGATGTTCCCTTTTATAGATAACTGAGGAGGATTTCGACGCCACCTTCAAGAAATTACCAGAAAGTGCGATTTCCAGACTTCCTCTATCTTTAGTTCATGGAGTGCCACTGATGAAACCTATTGCGGACCAATGGGAACGGGTGGAAACCTTTCAAGCCAGACCAGACGATATCTTCATAGTGACTTATCCCAAAGCAGGTAAGAGAGACTTGGAACTATGCTGGTTCGTGACCCAACTAATTTCCCTAACCCATCGTGATCACCAAATTTCCAAATTAAAAGGAGCTCCTTAACCACTTCCCTACCGCTGGACGTCATATGACGTCCTGGACTTTTTGGGTGGATGTCTGAAGGATGGGTGCAACTACTGGCATCATTTAGATATCCTTCTTTTCAGCCAGCGATTCTGCGCACCATTAGAATGATCATAGCGGCAGTTGATCGTTCGTATAGGTGGCGGGAGGTGACGTCCCCTTTGTCCCCCCCCCCCCCCCCGCGCCATCCGGTGATGAGAATAGAGATTTCCTATCATCTCTATGACCATCGGCGGCCGGGGCGTCACGCTCGTGTACCCTGAATTAATCAAAGTCGCATGAGATCGGTGATTTTTTTTATTTTATTTTTTTTCCCCGATCTCGTGCTTTCCAGCCTGGAGGAGAGATGTGAGGTCTAATTGACCCCCCCACATCTCTCCATAAAGAGGACCCGTCACGTCACCATAGATTCCTATTACAAGGGATGTTTACATTCCTTGTAAAAGGAATAAAAGTGATACATTTTTTTTTAACCAGTTAAGGACCCCCGCACGCCTATGTACGTCCACAACATGGCTCGTACAGGCACTAGGGCGTAAATTTACGTCCTCGCCTTAGTGCGGTTCGGGGGTCCCATCGGGACCCCCTCCGCGGCGTGCGGCGGTCCCCCTGGCTCTGGGAGCGATCGCCGACGAGCGGGCGGATGTCCGTGTTTTCCGCCCCCCCCGCGATCGCTCCCAGCCAATGGGAGCGCGCTCCCAGCCTGTCACTTCCTCCTCCTGTGTTTACACAGGAAGGAGGAAATGATGTATTCTCTCATCGCAGCGCTGTTTCCCAGCGCTGCTGATGAGAGAAGACATCACAAGTAAGTGTGCACCAACACAACACTGACACACACTCACATAGGCATATTAACCCCTTGTGATCGCCCCCCCCCCACCCCCCTGTCACAGTGTTACTGAATGCAGTGATTTAATCACTGCATTTAGTGTCAGTGTGACAGGCACTGTAAAAAACAGTTAGTGTTAGGTTCAGGATAGCCCCCCCACCCCCCCTAATAAAGTTTTAACCCCCTGATCACCGCCCTAGTTAACCCTTTCACTCCCTATTGCCAGCGTCACTAAGCGATCATTTTTCTGATCGCTGTATTAGTGTCGCTGTTCCCGCTAGGTAGCTATTTTTTTTATTACGATTTTTTTTTTTTACTAAAGACATGTGGCTAAATAAATTTTGGCCTAAATGTTTTACTAAAATTTAGTTTATTTGATTTTTTTTATAACAAATAGTAAAAAAATAGTGATTTTTTTCAAAATTGTCGCTCTATTTTAGTTTATAGCGCAAA
This sequence comes from Rana kukunoris, assembly GCA_029574335.1. Taxonomy (NCBI): domain Eukaryota; kingdom Metazoa; phylum Chordata; class Amphibia; order Anura; family Ranidae; genus Rana; species Rana kukunoris. The sequence goes on along the minus strand of CM056054.1, from coordinate 12,499,139 downwards.
AAATAAAAATCGCAGAGGCGATCAAATACCACCGAAAGAAAGCTCTATTTGTGGGAAGAAAAGGACGCAAATTTTGTTTGGGAGCCACGTCGCACGACCGCGCAATTGTCTGTTAAAGCGACGCAGCGCCGAATTGTAAAAACACCTTGGGTCATTTAGCAGCGTAAGTGTCCGGGTCTTAAGTGGTTAAATAAAAATGTAAAAAAAAAAAAAAAAAAAAAACGCCCCTGTCCCCGGTAGCTCGCGCTCAGAAGCGAACACACACACGCCCACATATGTAAACGCCGTTCAAACCACACATGTGAGGTATCCCTGCGTGCGTTAGAGCGCGAGCAACAAATCTAGCACTATACCTCCTCTGTAACTCTAAACTGGTAACCTGTAAAAAAAAAAATTCAAGCGTTGCTTATGGAGATTTTTAAGTACCGAAGTTTGGCGCCATTCCATGTGTGTGCGCAATTTTAAAGTGTGACATGTTGGGTATCTATTTACTCGGCGTAACATCATCTTTCACATTATATGAAACAATTGGGCTAACTTTACTATAGTGTTTTTTTTTTTTTTTTTTACTGCATAAAACCGTTTTTGGAAAAAAAAATTAAATACCGTGCGAGATAAAAAGTTGCAATGACCACCACTTTGTTCCCTAGGGTGTCTGCTAAAAAAACATATATAGGGCCAGATTCTCGTAGGGTGGCGTAACCTTGAGCGGGGCGTAGTGTATTGTATTTACGCTACGCCGCCGCGACTTTGGACGCAAGTGCAGTATTCTGAAAGCACTTGCGTCCTAAGTTACGGCGGCGTAGCGTAAATGGGCCGGCGTAAGCCTGGGTAATTCAAAGGCTTGGAGTGGGCGTGTTGCATGGTAATCAACCATGACCCCGCGTAAAAGACGTTTCTAACAAACGCCGCATGCGCTGTCCGTGGACGTATCCCAGTGTGCATGCTCAAAATTACGCCGCAAATACTCATTGGTTTCGACGTGAACGGAACTTGCGCAAAGCCCTATTCGCGAACGTTTTTACGTAAACAACGGAAAATTCGACGCTGTCCCGACGTCCATACTTTACATTATGTACGCCTCATATAGCAGGGGTAACTTTACGCCAGACATACGCTTACGCAAACGACGTAAAAAAATGCGCGGGGCGCAAGTACGTTCGTGAATCGGTGTATCTAGCTCATTTGCATATTCGACGCGTAAAACGACGGAAGCGCCGCCTAGTGGCCAGCGTAAATAGGCAACTAAGATCTGACGGCGTAAAAGACTTACGCCAGTCGTATCTAAGCAAAATTCCGGCGTATCTTGCTTTCTGAATACAGAAAACAGATACGCTGGCGCATCCTAGAAGTTACGCGGCGTATCTCAAGATACGCCAACGTAACTTCTTTGAGAATATGGCCCAGAGTGTTTGGGGGTTCTGAGTAATTTTCTAGCAAAAAAATGATTTTTCCATGTAGGAGAGACGTGCCAGAATAGGCCCGGTATGGAAGTGGTTAATCGTAAAACAGGGAGATACATTTCTAAATGGAATAATTTGGTATTTAAAAACGGAGTTTTATGATGATAGTTCTTTCACATAGCTAGAAAAAAGTGAGGGAGATATAAAGAGTTTTTTTATTTTTGGGTCAAACTAAGAGCAGGGTGTAGGCCAAGGTTAGGGCAGACCGAGAAGATTCTCCTGTACTCTTGTGAGGAGATCCACAGATTGTGCACTGCTGCTGGTGGAGCCCAAGGACATGTTTTTCAAACTTGGGCTTCAGGTCTAATTTTTTTTTCCCCTTTTTTAAATTGCTATTTTCTGAGGTCTCTCTAGGCACTACATGGATACAAGAGATTGTGGACTCCATAATGAATGATGGCGAGCTAGAGAAGAACATGCGTGCTCCCACCCATGTACGTTCTCCATTTCTGGAGCTGTTCCCCCCGCCTCCCGTTCCTTCCGGTAAGCTTGGTGTTAAGTGTTCACCAGCTTGGTTCATGAAACGCTGGCCTTGATGTTGACGATTTCACTCTTTCCTTTAGGCGTAGATGTCTTGAATATTACTCCATCTCCCCGACTAGTCAAAACCCATCTGCCGTATAAACTGGTACCAATATCTTTTTGGGAGCAAAAGTGCAAGGTAAGAATTAGGATGGGATAAATGGTTACACCTGAAAAGAAGTGTGAAGATATTTACAGTACCTACAGGTAAGCCTTGTTATAGGCCAGTGGTTCTCAACTGGTCTAGTGCCGTGACGCCTTGATAAAATTTCTCAAGTTGTGGGGACCCCTAACAGTAAAAATGTTCGTAGCGTGGGTTGTCAGCACCCAAGGCAAAACAAGTAATTTTCACCCCTAACCCTTACATTTGTGAAGTATTAAAACCCCTTATGGTACATTTTAGTATGTACCACTCGTTGTTCTCCTTTCTTTCCCTTTTATCTCTCTATCCTAATTTCTTCTTTTTTATTTTCCCCATCCCTCAATCTAGCCGTCTTTCTTGATCTTTCTCTTAATCATTCTCTCCCTTTTTTATTTGTTGTTCCCCCTTTTTTTCCTTTCCTTTCCACGTATTCTCTATTTTTATTCCTTCCCCTACTCCTTGGGGGTAGGAGAGTTGGGATGAGCGGCAGTGCTGGTGGGAGAGTTGGGATGAACGGCAGTGCTGGTGGGAGAGTTGGGATGAGCGGCAGTGCTGGTGGGAGAGTTGGGATGAGCGGCAGTGCTGGTGGGAGAGTTGGGATGAGCGGCAGTGCTGGTGGGAGAGTTGGGATGAGCGGCAGTGCTGGTGGGAGAGTTGGGATGAGGGGCAGTGCTGGTGGGAGAGTTGGGATGAGGGGCAGTGCTGGTGGGAGAGTTGGGATGAGGGGCAGTGCTGGTGGGAGAGTTGGGATGAGGGGCAGTGCTGGTGGGAGAGTTGGGATGAGGGGCAGTGCTGGTGGGAGAGTTGGGATGAGGGGCAGTGCTGGTGGGAGAGTTGGGATGAGGGGCAGTGCTGGTGGGAGAGTTGGGATGAGGGGCAGTGCTGGTGGGAGAGTTGGGATGAGGGGCAGTGCTGGTGGGAGAGTTGGGATGAGGGGCAGTGCTGGTGGGAGAGTTGGGATGAGGGGCAGTGCTGGTGGGAGAGTTGGGATGAGGGGCAGTGCTGGTGGGAGAGTTGGGATCAGTGGCAGTGCTGGTGGGAGAGTTCTGATCAGCCAACTTAGGTGCTCTTGATCAAGGTCATTTTCTGATCTGAGAACTGTAGTGGGGACTTTTAATGGGAACTATTCACGGGCAGTGTTACTTACTATGTCTCACACTTCACATTCCTCATCAGTCAGCTGACCTAGAGTCTCTGCCCCCCCAGCCATGTTGTGAACTGAATGGGCGGCTGCAAAGAGGCTGTGGGCTCCAGCGACAGCCCTGCTGGGTGGCTGCAAAAGAGGTGCATGCTTTAGGAACAGCCCAGGATTTGGTGACCCCTGGCAAATCATCATTTGACCCCCGAGGGGGTCCTGACCCCCAGGATGAGAACCACTGTTATGGGCTTACCTGTAGGTACAAGTGGTGTAACTAGGTTTACAACCACTTTACACATGACCTGTCTTCCTGTCTGGAAAAAAATTATGGTTTTCCCGACGGAATTCCTCTCAAGCCTGCCTTGCATACACACAGTCACACAAGTCTGAACGTTTGTCTGCCAAGAACGTGGTGATGTAAAAGACTACGATGAGCCGACAAAAGATCCTGCTCTCTTTTTTTTTTGGCAGTTTTCCTGCAGTTTTTCCAACGGAAAAGCCGGTCGTGTGTACGGGGCATAAGGCTGATATTTAAACTTTTGGTAGATGCTGGAGCGTTAAACCTCCTGATAGTTCTTATGTCGGGTCGGTGGGATCTCTGTAGGCTTCAAGGTTTGTGGCCATTATGAGGTCTTTCCAATCAACATGCTTCCTCTAGTCTTGGACACTGATGGCCCTCCCTTCTTCTATTTGGTATTATTGCCCATTAATTCTGACTAAGATGGAGTACCACCACCAGTCTCCCGGAAATACTGGTTTACCCCAATAAAGTTTTGACTTCCAAACATAATTTCATTCCCCAATACAAGGATTCTGTTGTTTTGCAGACGATTTACTTTGCTCGCAACTTAAAGGACAACGCAGTGTCGTGTTACTTCTTCGACCAGATGAATAAGTCTCAGCCCGACCCTGGGACCTGGGATGAGTACGTGGAAAAGTACCTTAAGGGTGAAAGTAGGTGTACATTTAATACTGATTTGTAAATTAAAGGTTGATGATGCAACCAGAAACCCAATGGTGTAAGTCTTGGGTGTATCTTGCAAATAGTTAGTCAAACTCTCGTTAGCCAGGGACTATAGCTGATAAAATGTTAAAATAGTGCTAAATGTTTCATGCTGGAATCAGTTTATTGTTGTTGCTTTTTTTTTTTAATTTGCGAATAAAGAAAAAACAAAGAGAGATAATGAATTAAAGCCAACATTGCAGAAAAAAAGGAAGGCCTACTTAAAATATCAGGGCCCCTTCCCTATAATAAATAACAGTTTAGAAGTTAAAAAGAAAAAACTGTCAAGGATAAAGTTATTTGTGATAGACTCGCCCGGGACAGAGGCTTTTGGAGGGGACTGAATGCTAGCCTCTTGCCTACCGATCATTGTCCCTGGAATTTGGGGAGACGGTGCTCTTTGTGAGCTGTATGCCGGGGGACCCTTGAGGTGGTGGTACTTTGGATTTAGTTCCATGTCCCCCTAAGACACACAGACTCTGGGAACCCAGTATATGCCATATTAGAAATGGTGACTGATTCATAATGTTGGGACACATATTAGATGCTGATGTCATCAACTCCAGACACCTGTCTGTCTGTTATAATGTAAATGAGTCTAGTATAATGTCAGGTCACCTGTGGCCAGGTGACAGATGCACCCCGTTGGGAGTCAGGAGTGCACCACAAGGTAGTGAACCCTATGGCAGACTGCTGCGGATGGACCACAGAGTAGATATGGAGGACAGGTCCACTGGAGCTAAAACAGGGATCCCACAGGAAGCTTGAGCCCAAGATTCACTAGGGTGTGAAGTCTAAGATCCAGCTTGTAGTCGCCAGAGCCTCTAGTTGTGGGGGATGGCCTTAGCTGCAACTGAATCCAGGTCGCGGCCCCCAGGGTCCCCTAGGTCACGCTCCTTAGGGAGAGAGGGGAAGCAGCCACTCGGGACACAAGAGATAGTGAAGGGTTAAGCCAAGGTCAGGGGGACAAGCAGACAAGGATAAACAAGGGACAGGCCAAGGGTCAGGGTCACAGGCAAACAAGAGTAGTCGGAGAAAAGCCAAGATCGGTACACAGAGATAAACGTAGCACACGGCAAGCAGGAACCCAAACATACAATGCTTAACAAACAACGTTGATCAGCACGGCTGGCTTGCAGTGCACAGGTAAATATAGAGTTCCCTGATAGGCCCTGGGGTGGAGCCTTGCTAGAGGAGAGATTATTTAGACAGCCAGGTGAGAGTGACTGGCCTCTAAGGTGAACACATGGAGGAGGTAAGCTTACACACAAACATTACTGCATATCCATGACATATAACTTCTAAGGGCCAGATTCAGGAACAGTTAGGCTGGCGGATCCAGTGATCCGCCAGCCTAACTGTGACTTTGAGCCGGCGTTTTTGTTTTCTGTAACCAGAAAACAAGAAACGCCGGGTTGAAGCTCCGATGCGATCAGCGTAACTGAGTTTCGCCATCGCATCGTTACTTCAACTTAAAAATGGCGCCGGGGGCGTTCCCGCCGATTTCCGCTCAAAAAATATGTTAATGAGCAGAAATCGGCAATTCACGAGCGAATTCCGGCGCGACGCAATGACGGTAGGACGTTTCCGGACGGGATACGCGGCGCGAAGATATACCTACATGGGGTTGGAGTATCCTATGTTAGGTATAGGCGTTGTCATCGCGTCGGGAAAAAAAAAAATCACGTCGCTTGCGTAAAAAGTTCATGAATGGGAATGTGACGTCATTGACGTTCATTCACAGAATTTGGAGCATGCGCACGGGGATGTTTTAACACTCGACGCATGCGCAGTACGTTCGCGGCGGGATCGCGCTTCGTTTAAATACTACACGCCCCGTACCCGCCCAATTTGAATTCCGCCGGCTCATTTGCGATGCGCTGCCGCAACTTTAGGAGCAAGTGCTTCTTGAATAACAGCACTTGCTCCTAAAATTTCTGCAGCGTAACGCAAATGAGAAGCGTTACTCTGGAGCAAAGATGCTCCCATCTACCTGAATCTGGCCCTAAGAGTCTTTCACCCATTGTTGCTTGTGCTAATTAACCCTGCAATTGTATGAAGGAGTTCTGTGTTGATATGTAGGATAATGTGTATTGTAGTGAGGCAGTCGCATCGGCAGCTTTAGGGGATCAGCTTATGTTAATTTTGTTTCTGTGTATTGTTAGAGTAATATGAGCAGGAGGTAGGAACCTCCTACTCCTTACTGTATATAAGACTGTATTCTGGTTCTAATAAACTGTCTGATGTTTTATCCCTCACCGAGCTACGACTAGTGAATGGGAAAGCTAAGGGGTCTTGGATTGTGTGGTTACCGGACAGAGGAGCGATGCAGCGGCCAGACTCATCTTGAGTACGTGGGTCCGTCACATTATTAAATATACTTAACTTACTCCAGATTCCACCAGAGATGCCTAGACAAGGATAACGTCACCATCGCTCCGGGTAACACTAAATCCTATGAGAAGACACCACAGCCAAGTGCAGATTTGATGTACTCACCATTCCCCAGAATCACCCTGGAAGGATTATGACCTCATTATTGGCTAGCCTGCTCAGGCTAAAGCTGGGGTTAAGGAAGGGAAATAATATTATAATAACTTTTTTTTTTTCCCAACAGTTTTCTTTTTCTTTACCTTGATAATGTTACTTTGTATGGGGCCATTCAAAGAGTTTTCTTTATTTTCATGTCTATGAAAATTGTAGATACACACTGAAGGCATCAAAACTATGAATGTAACACATGTGGAATTATATACATAACAAAAAAGTGTGAAACAACTGAAAATATGACATATTCTAGGTCCTTTTGCTTTGATTACTGCTTTGCACACTCTTGGCATTCTCTTGTCACCTGAAATGGTCTTCCAACAGTCTTGAAGGAGTTCCCAGAGATGCTCGGCACTTGTTGGCCCTTTTGCCTTCACTCTGCGGTCTAGCTCACCCCAAACCATCTCGATTGGGTTCAGGTCCGGTGACTGTGGAGGACAGGTCATCTGGCGCAGCACCCCATCACTCTCCTTCTTGGTCAAATAGCCCTTCCCCCGCCTGGAGGTGTGTGTGGGGTCGTTGTCCTGTTGAAAAATAAATGATGGTCCAACTAAACGCAAACCGGATGGAATAGCATGCCGCAGCAAGATGCTGTGGTAGCCATGCTGGTTCAGTATGCCTTCAATTTTGAATAAATCCCCAACAGTGTCACCAGCAAAGCACCCCCACACCATCACACCTCCTCCGCCATGCTTCACGGTGGGAACCAGGCATGTAGAGTCCATCCGTTCACCTTTTCTGCGTCGCACAAAGACACGGTGGTTGGAACCAAAGATCTCAAATTTGGACTCATCAGACCGAAGCACAGATTTCCACTGGTCTAATGTCCATTCCTTGTGTTCTTTAGCCCAAACAAGTCTCTTCTGCCTGTTGCCTTTCTTTAGCAGTGGTTTCCTAGCAGATATTCTACCATGAAGGCCGGATTCACACCGGAGTCTCCTCTTATCAGTTCTTCTAGAGATGTGTCTGCTGCAAAAGGTGGCTACTTTGAAGAACCTAGAATATGACATATTTTCAGTTGTTTCACACTTTTTTGTTATGTATATAATTCCACATGTGTTACTTCATAGTTTTGATGCCTTCAGTGTGACTCTACAATTTTCATAGTCATGAAAATAAAGAAAACTCTTGGAATGAGAAGGTGTGTCCAAACTTGTGGTCTGTAATGTATATATACAGTATGTTGCCCAGGCAGTTTGCATTCAGTTTGTTCACAGGTCATTCTTGATTTATTATTGCAAAAAAGTCTTATTTTGTGGCAGAAAATATGTTGCAGAGGAAGTGTGTCAATGGAAGGCCAGGGATGTATTATTTATTTATAAAGTCTTAAAATATTCACTTGACGTAAATGGGAACAATGGGATATAACAGTGAACACCGGACTGTACGCCAGAAAGCTCTTTTCAGGAGATGAAGAGCACTTAGAGGTCTCTGTACCCAGAAAAAGTTTTGACTTTGGCTCACATTCCTTTCTTTCATAGTGTCCTGGGGAAACTGGTTTGATCACGTGATCGGCTGGTGGAATGCGAAAGACAAGCACGACATCCTCTATATATTTTATGAAGATATGAAGGAGGTAAGCTGAGGGGGAAAGAGATTTAAAGGGATAAGTCTTTCTTTTATTTTTTTTATTTAAGGATTTGGCTGCCCAAAGACCAGGCCGTATTAATCGATTCGACACTGCGTCGCTTTAACTGACAATTGCGCAGTCGTGCGACGTGGCTCCCAAACAAAATTTCCGTCCTTTTTTTTTTTTTTCCCACAAATAGAGTATTCTTTTGGTCGTATTTGATCACCTCTGCGCTATAAACAAAAAAAATCAACAATATTTTTTTTTTCCTCAGTTTAGGCTGATACGTATTCTTATAGATATTTTTGGAAAACAAAATCGCAGTAAGTGTATATTGATTGGTTTGAGCAAAAGTTATAGCGTCTACAAAATAGGGGATAGTTTTTTGGCATTTTTTTTTATTGGTAATGGCGGCGATCTGTGATTTTTATCGATCGTGATTGCGGCAGACACATCGGACACATTTGACGCTATTTTTGGACCATTGTCTATATACAGCGATCAGTGCTATAAAAATGCATTGATTACTGTGTAAATGACACTGGCAGGTAATGGCGGACTGACAACTCATGGGACACCCGGGCAATAGGAGATTATGGGGCCCCTGGGCAATAGGAGATTATGGGGCCCCCAGGCAATATATTATGGGGCCATACAGTATACACACAGTATACATGCATACATACACACACACACACACACTGAAAAGCTACTGGAGAGGCGGGGCAGCTATAATCTTGGGATTACACAGATTTTTACATACTGTCCCTGGTTTTACAGAGGCTTGCAACCATGATAGGGGGGCCCTAGGACAGTTTCCCGAATGGTCAGTCCGCCCCTGCTGGCAGGGAAGGGGATTAACCCCTAGGGGGCAATGGAAGGGGTTAAGTGTGTCCTAGGGAGTGATTCTAACTGTGTGGGGGCTGGGCTAACAGTGACACGACATTCATCACTCCTCCCGATGACAGGGAGCAGTAGATCAGTGTCTTGTCACAAAGCAGAACAGGGAAGAGCCTTGTTTACACAGGCAGCCCCCCCCCCCCTGTTCTGCAGCTTCGTGACCCGATCACGGGACATCGAGTCCACGGGTCCCGCGGGCACGGCCACGGAGCTTGCGGCAAATTCAAAGCGACGTACAGGTACGTCCCTTTGCGCAGCCATGCCATTCTGCCGAGGTACATGTTCATGAGGCGGTCGGCAAGCGGTTAATGTGGTACAGTAATGTATGGAGAGGGATCATTCCATTTACATGGATCCTCATGGTTATGAGAAATAGAAGAATCAATATACTTGGTGGTTATGGGGAGTTCTCCTCTCTTGGTTATGTTCATAATAGTTGTCCTTTTTAAAGCTTCTTACTTTTTATGAACAGGACCCCAAACGAGAGATGCGCAAGGTGATAACGTTTCTGGGGAAGAACCTTTCAGAAGAAGTGTTGGATAAGATCTTCCACCACACAACGTTCGAAGCCATGAAGGAAAACCCAATGGCAAATTATTCCACCATTCCAAATATTGTGTTTGACCAGACCATCTCCCCCTTCATGAGGAAAGGTGGGTAATCGGTGTACCCGCAAAATAATTATGGTTTGAAAGAGCGATGGAACCCAATGATAGGGCATAGTGAGGAATCCAGAGACAGAAATCAGTTCCAAAGCCGGAGAATTTCAGCAGACGGGGCATTTGTAGACTTTTTTTGTAGGCAGGAGGCTCATACCAAGTCATAAAGTGATCCAGATCTTTAAGGACCACTTTATGGTCCGTAGAGATTTGGCCTGTGTTCTATGATTTTCCCAGCCTTGGTACTTGGGTCCGTTACACTGGCAAGGTAAAGAATTCCAGACAGAGGAGTAGTCTTGTGACTTGTGAAGACAAATGGGTCAGGGCAGGCAGTGTGCCATAACGATATACAGGGATCAGGGCCTGTTACGTACCTGTTAGGAGACTGAGGTGATGGGTTCGGCCTCTCTTGTATCTCCAGCCCAGGACCCACTGAGGGTGGAACATATAGTGCCAGAGGACAGGAGCATACTTCCCAACAGTCCCGATTTTTCGGACCCTCCTCCCGATTGGAGCCCGTCCCGATAAATTTCCCAAGATTTTGCTTTTGTCCCAGGAAAATCAGGAATGTTTTTTTAGGCAAAAAATGGCCACCGGCATACAAAAAGATGGCCGCTGCATTTCCCCTAGTGTTCAGTTGAGAGCCGATCGGGCTGCTCTCTTCAGTGTACAGTGGACAATTCTCCTGTATACCTATTGGCTGCCCCACCCCATAATTATAACAAGACTCCGCCCACAGCCAAAAGTATCCCTATAATTGGCTACAGAGGCAGCTGAGGTCAGTAGCAGGCAGGAAACAAGGTACAGAAGCATAGGCAGAAGCTTGGTCAGGAGTAGAGCCGAGGTCAAGAACAGGCAGGCAGAAGTACAAGTCGGATTCAGGGTCAGGTCTGTAATAAGCCGGGTCATCAATGGAGATCAAATACAGGATATACACCGGGCACAGGAAGTATCTGAAGACCAGTCAAATGATCAAATCGGAGGTGTTATCCATCTGATTATCATTGGCCCTACTCCCTAGGGCAGTGACGTGGAACCTTGGCACTCCAGATGTTTTGGAACTACATTTCCCATGATGCTCATGGACTCTGCAGTGTGGATGAGCATCATGGGAAATGTAGTTCCAAAACATCTGGAGTGCCAAGGTTCCCCATCACTGCCCTAGGCTGACAGTAGGACTGAAGATCTGATGCCTACAAGGTTCCATAGGAGGACCCTGTTGATGGTAATGTGATGGCAATTATATTTTTCTGCAATGATCTCCATATCTTTTGCTGGCTAACTTTATTATCTTTAGTAGAAAGTGGTGGTATAGATAAGCGACAATGTCAGAAAAATGGCACCAACATCCCTGTAGATATGTATAGACAAGGGAGGTTTTTTTTGGGGGGGGGGTGGATTTTTAGGGGTGTCGGCAGTAAAAAGTACTTTCAATATTCCAATACATAAAGTATAACAAAGATTTGATTACAAAAAAGACATAGTTAAAAAGTTACGTAACTTTACGTAAAGTGCACAGGTACAGGAGAACATCTAGAAATCAAAACGGATTGAAAAATTGGTCATTCAACAGTAGCATTGGAGTGACTTATCCCGACGTGTTTCGCCGCTTAGAACTTCCTCAGGGGATGTTTTGAAAACAGTTAGATGTGACACTGCATAGAACAAAATACAGTTCGGAACATTACACTATCTTTATATACATCACCGAGATATCTTTACACTTTTAATTTTAGGTGAAGTTGGAGACTGGATGAATTACTTTACAGAATCCCAGAGTAAAATGTTTGACACGGAATACGAAGAGAGAATGAAAGGAACCGACCTGAAATTCCGCACCACCATCTGAACTGCGCTATTGGAGTCTGGAGATGTAAAGAAAATGATTCTCGCTATACCACAAAAAGGCTTAACCCAGGGACCTGCATTGGTTTGGATATAAACAGTATCCAACCAGACATTTGATCTCCAAGTGTTCAAATCCACAGCCAGTAATGTACTGAAGGTGTTAAAAAAAAAAGATGTTCTAGATGGATGCACCAAAGATCGAAATCTTTTTTTTTTTTCTCAGGTTAAATTTTCAGGTTAAGGCCCAGGACTTCCTCTTTCTGGTTCAAATTCATTTTGCTTGTTACATATCAGAACCATCCATTTCTGTCCTCCGTGGAACGGAAAAATAGCAAGTCTTGACCTGAGCCAGGGTTCACGGGAAAGCTATATTTCGCCAGCAAATCAGATTTTCTTTGTGAACTGGTCCAAAGAACTGCGTATCCATTCCCTTCCTTGATGCCATATATACAGTATGTCCTTCTTTAGGCCTCCTGTAGCCTGCTGCTGGTAAACGGAGCAGTTGGGCATTTTTTTTCAATTGCCCCTAACTCTCCTCTGTTATCTTATCAGTACATGTACACAGGGTAGTTTACAATCGTGTCTAGGCAGTTGAGTTTAGAGGCTTTTTTTTGGAAAGCAAAAAAATTAGTCCAGACGCTGAGTTTAGAAACGCTTCTAGACGCGGTAACTCGCATTTAGCCACGTTTCGTTTACAGGGGTTTTTTGTGTTTGGCTTTTGTTTGTTTTTTAAGTAACGCGTCTAAACGCAAAACGCAGATAAACGCAGCAAAACTGAAGTTTTAAACGTGGGTTACTATCTGTCAAGTTCAATCATTCAGGAGAGGTTGTAAAAACATCCCGTGTACATTAAAGGGGTTATAAAGCTTTCACTCCCAGGTGCCCCCCCCCCGGTTTGACTGACCTAAGCCACAAAACTCTGTGGGCTCGTTCCCTCGATGGTTTCCCCCATTTGAGGCGGCTCGTCATTGGAGATTGATAGCAGCACAGCCGTTGGCTCCCGCTGTTGTCAATCAAATTAATGACGGGTCGTGCTGGGGGGGCGGGGGCCGAGTAATACAGTCGACGGCTATACCCGCCGGCTGTATGACGGGAGCACGCCCACAAGCTAACTCCCTTGGGAGAGAGCTTCCCATGAAGGGGGTTAGCGGTTGCGGGGAGGAGCCGAGACAGCCGCCAAGGGACCCCAGAAGACCAGTATCAAGGCCACCGTGTGCAAAGTATATGTATAACATGTTTGTTATTTAAAAAAAATAAAAACCAAAGCCATACAACCCCTTTTAAATCATGCAGGAGAGGTTGTAAAGATGTTCCGCGTACATTAACAACTGGAAAAGGTTGGGACTTTATATGAGATGCGATTTTAGCAATATGCAATTAAATATAAACATGGAAAATAAATTATATATAACCAGGTGACCAGGCTCAGAGTTGTCAACCAAAAAGCACTAAACCAAATTAATCTGTCTAACTCAGGGATCCTCAAACTACGGCCCTCCAGATGTTGTAGAACTACACATCCCATGAGGCATTGTAACACACTGACATTCACAGACATGACTAGGCATTATGGGAATTATAGTTCCTGAACAACTGGAGGGCCGTCGTTTGAAGACCCATGGTCTAACTGATGTAAGTAAAAACAGAGGTTTAGTTGCAAGCATTTGCAAATACCTGGGAAGCTGCAGCGCCAACTCCACGGCACTCTGCATGGCTGCAGTCCTATCTATAAATTTAGGGTCTCCTGAAAGGGAGCTCAGGTGTGCTAATCACCAGGCAGAGGACAGGTGATGACCTAAAACCCGCCCCTACCTAGAGTTGGTATGGCAAACGAGAGCACTGGAAAAAAAAAAGAAAAGTAGGAGTGGAACAAGGACCGCCCAACAAACCAACATACCACCAGACTACAGGTTCCGTGTACATTAAGCCTTATAAGTATACAACTTTATTTAGTTAGATGGGGATCCCCACCCCATCCCACTGAAGAGTTAAAGCATAGTACCTTATTGGATGTGGACCCCCCAGTAGTGTCTTCTGTTCCCTGCACACCCCCCCAGTAGGGAACCGGGCAGTGAAGCCACAACGTTTCACTTCCTGATTCCCTCACCGAGGATGGCGGCGGGTGCAGCCAAGGGACGAGCGATTGCTCTGCCTCAGCTGCCGACATTGCGGGCGCGCTGGGCAGGTAAGTGTCCATATTTGTAGCTGCTGGCTTTAAAAAAAAAAAAAAAAATGTTGGCGGAACCTCCGCTTTAACGTTCCGCTGTAGTTTGTGTATCTTTTCCTTTCTAATACACGTGGTGATGCAGTATCGCCACCCAGTGGACAAATGTAAGATGTGTTGCTGGAATTCCTGTTGCATCCTCAGATTATTGTTGGCCATTTCCCTTTCTCTCCCACATACACAGGGCCGTCTTAATAGCATCATGGGCCCCTGGACAAAGTAATGCTCTGGGGCCCCTACAATGATGACAGTGCAGGTAAACAGACATCAAGTAGGTAGGAGGCAGACTGCCTTCCCTGTGTATCTATCACTCTCAGTGCCATCATTGGGCCCCCAATTTCGGGGCGGCATGGGCTCAAGGACCAGATGCTTGGGGCAAAGTGCAGGGGCCCCCCCAATGCATCTGGGACCCCTGGGCAGTGCCCAGGTGTGCCCTCTCATTAAGACAGCCCTGCACATACAGTCAGCGAAGGTCAAGTGAACATCACTGTCTGTGGGGTTGATTTACTAAAGGAAGAAAAGACTGTGCATTTTGCAAAGTGCAGTTGCTCCAGTAAATTAGATAAAGCTTCACTTTGCAAAGAATATCAAATCGCATGCAAAAAAAAATAAATGCAGTTTTGCTTGCACATGATTTGGATGATGAAAGTCAGCAGAGCTTCAGCTTATTTACTAAGCTCTGCAGCAACTGCAACTTGCAGAGTTCAAATGAAATTTGTAAAGTGCACAGTCTATTTGCCTTTAGTAAATCAACCCGAGTGTATCTATGTAGCGAGCTGTGATTGGCTGCTCTCCTACAGACACGTCCTCCTCTCTTCCCCACCATTATATGGGAGTGGAGGGAGGGGATTTGTAGTTTACAAAGGATAGCCTGTAAAGAGGATAATGTTGTTTGTGATTTCCAGCAATATCAACGGGGTGTTTTTTATGTTTTTGCTAAACATGGTTTAAGCCTGAAAAATGAAAACAAATGCAGCCATCACACTAAAGAGCTGGTGAGCCACAATATATTTAACCACTTGCATACTGGGCACCTAATCCCCCTTCCTGCCCAGGCCAGTTGTCAGCTTTCAGCGCTGTCACACTTTGAATGACAATTGCGCGGTCATACAACACTGTACACATGTGACATTTGTATCATCCCCTCCCCACAAAAATAGAGCTTTCCTTTGCTGGTATTTAATGTCTGAATATGGGATTTTTTAATGGCATTAATAGTATTTTTGTTAAATAAAATTAAAGTACCGGAAAAAAAAACTGTTAAATAGTTTGTTAAAAAACGGGTGATTTTTCTCCTTCACTGATGTGCACTGACATTCCTCATTTCTCTTCCTCATCGATATTAGCGGAAATTCGCGAATATTCTTCTATATATTCGCGCAATATCGCGAAATCGAATATGGCGTATTCCGCTCAACACTACTGATTATGAGACACTGGCATTGATAGTTGGCACTGGTAGGTGACAGTGGTGGGCACTAGTAGGTGGCACTGATAAGCAGCATTGATCAGTGGCACGGATTATGAGACACTGGCATTGATAGCACTGGTAGGTGGCACTGGTGGGTACTGATAGGTGGCACTGGTAGGTGACACTGTGGGCACTGGCATTGGTGGGCACAGAAAACACAGCCGCGGCTCTGTGTGATGGACCCTCTGACTTGAACCAGTGGTCGGATTTTTTTTCCCCCTCATGCTGACCGCGCAAGGGTAAAAAAAAAAAGATTACCAATCGTCTGTTTACATCACGTGATCAACCATCATTGGCTGACACTTGATTTATGTGGCAAGGGGCCGGGATCGACCCCCCCCCCCCCCCCTTACTCTGATCTGCGATCAGCCGAGTCTCGTAGAGCACGCCGGCCGTGACCCGTAGGGACGCACAGACAGCGCTAACTCGCGAGGACGTCCATGAGCGCCCTCCCTGCATTTAACCCCGTGCTGTAGCTGTCTTTCAGCTTTAGCGCGGGCGGGAAGTAGTTAATTTCTGCTTCTCGGGGTTGGATACACTTTGACCGGCGGCAGCACAGAGGCTGCTGATTATAAAGTCGGAGGTGAAGGTGCACAAGGATAATCTTCTCACAGAAAGGTCAGCAATGTGTAACGAAGGGACGGCGCTTTACCTGTTCGCTGACGATAAAACAATTTGTTCAGGAGCTTTGATGACACGCAAGCCGTAGTCCGGGTACAACAACACAGACAGGGGCGGGGTCACGTGAGGGCGTCCCAACCCTCCGATCATTTCTGAGAGGATCTTCTTTTACAAAAAAATAAATCACTGATATCTAATTCCACCCTGAGGTAAGGTGGTGGACAATTTTTTTTTTAAGAAAAAATTTTCCTAATCGGAAAAAGAATAAAAAGTGCGCACGACTCTGAGGTCAAAGAAGACGCGATGCAGGCGGCGTCCTACACAGGATCCGTAATTTGGGGTCATATGAAGAAAAAAAAAAAAAAAAACATCTCAAACGCAAGAAAATCCGAATTTAAAGGAGTTGTAAAAACATTTTCTTTCCTAAAATGAATGTCTGCAAGGTAGACAGACAGAATAGTGTAATGATTCTGTTAAAAAAAACAAGTAAATACCTATTACATTCCTTCATCTATATCACCTCCGGCGTTCTAGTTTCTGTTCTCTCATTCACTTCCTGGTTTGCGGCGCTCGTTCATGTAAGAACTACATTTCCCAGTATGCATTGCGGCACGCCCCAGTAATTCACACCTCCTTGAAGTCTCTAACACGTAGAGAGCGTCCTGCCACACAGATGTAGTTCCCAGGAGGGGGCGAGCACATCACTGACCACCGCAGTAAAACCTCCCTTCACGGTGGTGAGTAACAATCAGACAAGCAGGAAGTGAACAGAACAGAGAAGAAATAGAGCAACTTCTGAGCAAAAATCAACAATGAGGAAGTGAAAAGAGGAATGTCTGCAGGTAAAGGATGCTTATTATGAAAAAATACAACCCCTTTAAGAAAGAAAGAAACATGAATATAAATCATCCAATCAAAGGGTTTACCTAACATCGTCATATCCGCAGATATACTTTGTTGAGTCGCACCAGATGAGTACTAGACGTGTGCAGAACGCAAAAATTTGTTTGGTTTCGATTCGTTATTTACCGTATTTATCACGGTATAACGCGCTCCCGCGTATACCGCGCACCCCTAAAGTGACCCCCAATCCTGTGGAAAAAAAGTGATTTTTGTACTTACAGTTTTGGTGTCTTGCGCGGCGGCCTCGGCGGGTCCGGTGTCCTCCTGCGGCGGGTCCGGTGTCCTTCTGCGGCGGGTCCGGTGTCCTCCTGCGGCGGGTCCGGTGTCCTTCTGCGGCGGGTCCGGTGTCCTCCTGCGGCGGGTCCGGTGTCCTTCTGCGGCGGGTCCGGTGTCCTTCTGCGGCGGGTCCGGTGTCCTTCTGCGGCGGGTTCGGTGTCCTTCTGAGACGGGTCCGGTGTCCTTCTGAGACGGGTTCGGTGTCCTCTTCGACGGGTGCGGCGTCCTCCCCGTTCGTTTCCCGCGCCGAGTTTTGAATACTCCGCCAGCATATAGCCAGCGCAGTACACTCGAGCAGGCTTGGCAACTGTCGCGCTCACGTCCAGGACGTGACCGCGGAAGAAGCCGAGACTGGCCGAATATACCCGAGTGTACTGGGCTCGGTATATGTCGGCGAAGTATTCAAAACTCGGCGCGGGTATCGGCGTATATCGCGCACCCACGATTTTGCCCTGATTTTCGGGGCAAAAAAGTGCGCGAAATACGCCGATAAATACGGTACATCATTTTTTTTTTTTAGTTAACCACTTTATCCCCGGACCATTTTGTTGCTGAAGGACCATGCCCCTTTTTGCGATTCGGCTTTAACTGACAATTGCGCGGTCGTGCGACGCGGCTCCCAAACAAAACTGGCGTCCTTTTTTCCCCACAAATAAAGCTTTATTTTGGTGGTATTTGATCACCTCAGCTGTTTTTATTTTTTGCGCTATAAACAAAAATAGAGCGACAATTTTGAAAAAAAACAATATTTTTTTATTTTTTGCTATAATAAATATTCCCAAAAAAATATTGAATTTTTTTTTTCCTCCGTTTAGGCCGATACGTATTCTTCTACATATTTTTGGTAAAAAAAAAAAATCGCAATAAGCGTTTATTGATTGGTTTGCGCAAACGTTATAGCGTCTACCAAATAGGGCATAGATTTATGGCATTTTTATTAATATTTTTTTTTTTTCTATTAATTCTGCGGCGATCTGCGATTTTTATCGTGACTGCGACATTATGGCGGACACATCGGCCAATTTTGACACCATTGTCATTTTCACAGCAAAAAGTGCTATAAAAATGCACTCATTACTGTGAAAATGACACTAGCAGTGACGGGGTTAACCTGTAGGGGGCGCTGAATGAATGAATGAAAACGTATATAGCGCGGCACATGCGAACTAAATCGCCTCTGGGCGCTTGTTGTTCCTGTCTCCTTTGATATCAAAAGAGATGAGTCTTGATCTTTCTCCTGAATGCTAAGTGGTTTTGCTCCAACCGAATGCTGGCTGCTAAAGCGTTCCATAGTCTGGGACCTTGGACCGCGAATCGTCTTTCTCCTTTGGACTTGTAGTTGGCTTTCGGTATCTGGAGTAGATTTTGATTGGTGGAAGGGGTTAAGTGTGTGCTAGTGAGTGATTCTTACTGTGTGAGGGCGTGGCTTGGCGTGTGACGTCACTGATCACCGTTCGCTATGTCAGGGAACAGACGATCACTGACACTCTCACTAGGAAGAATGGGGGAAGGTTTGTTTATATTCACCTCACCCCGGTCTTGAGCTCTGTGACCCAATCGCGGGACACCGGCGGCGATCGGGTCCGCGGGTCCCACGGGCGCGGCCACGGAGCTCACGACCGGGTCGCGAGCGCGCCACCCGTGGCTGGGCTCTTAAAGGGGACAGACCTTGCGTCCTTTTGCCCAGCCGTGGCACTCTGTCGACATATGTTGGCGTTAGGCGGTCCTTAAGCCGTGAGCTCCGTGGCCGCGCCCGTGGGACCCGCGGACCCGATCGCCGCCGGTGTCCCGCGATTGGGTCACAGAGCTCAAGACCGGGGAGAGGTGAATGTAAACAAACCTTCCCCCATTCTTCCTAGTGAGAGTGTCAGTGATCGTCTGTTCCCTGACATAGCGAACGATGATCAGTGACGTCACACGCCAAGCCACGCCCTCACACAGTAAGAATCACTCACTAGCACACACTTAACCCCTTCCACCAATCAAAATCTACTCCAGATACTGAAAGCCAACTACAAGTCCAAAGGAGAAAGACATTTAAATTATTTGTATTTTGTATAAATGCCAATGGTCCCAAAATGGTGTCAAAAGTGTCCGAAGAGTCCGCCATAATGTCGCAGTCACGATAAAAATCGCTGATCGCCGCCATTAGTAGTAAAAAAAAAAATATGAATAAAAATGCCATAAAACTGTCCCCTATTTTGTAGACACTATAACTTTTGCGCAAAAAAATCAATAATTGCGTTTTTTTTTACCAATAATATGTAGAAGAATACGTATCGGCCTAAACTGAGGGAAAAGTTTTTTTTTTATATATTTTTGGGGGATATTTATTACAGCAAAAAGTAAAAAATATTGCATTTTTTTTTTTAATTGTCGCTTTATTTTTGTTTATAGCGCAAGAAATAAAAACCGCAGAGGTGATCAAATACCACCAAAAGAAAGCTCTATTTGTGGGGAAAAAAGGACGCCAATTTTGTTTGGGAGCCACGGCGCACGACCGCGCAATTGTCAGTTAAAGCAACGCAGTGCCGAATCGCAAAAAGTGGCCCGGTCTTTGGTCCGGGGTTGAAATGGTTAAACGCGCCCCGTCCCGATGAGCTCTCGTGCAGCAGCGCCCGCATATGAAAACGGTGTTGAAACCACACATCTGAGGTATCGCCGCGATTGGTAGAGCGAGAGCAATAATTCTAGCCCTAGACCTCCTCTGTAACTCAAAACATGCAACCTGTAGAATTTTTTAACCACTTGAGGCCCGCGCTATAGCCAATTACGGCTACAGCGCGGACCTGAATTTCCTAGCCGACATCTTTTGACGGCCGCCCCTTAAGGCGTTCCCCGCGCGCGCTCCCGAGCGCGCAGCGGGGAAGCTCTGTGTTGGCCGTGTCCCTTGGACACAGCCAATCACAGATCGCGGCGAACGGCCAATCAGAGTGGCCGTTTGCTATGCGATCTGTGCGGCCAATGAGAGATGATCTCATATGTAAACATCAATCAATTTTGTTTGGGAGCCACGTCGCACGACCGCGCAATTTTCAGTTAAAGCGACGCAATGCCGGAAGCTGAAAATTTCACCTGGGCAGGAGGGGGGTATATGTGCCCAGTAAGCAAGTGGTTAAACGCCGTCTACAGAGATTTTTAAAGGGTAAAAGTTTGTCGCCATGCCACAAGCGGGCGCAATTTTGAAGCGTGACATGTTGGGTATCAATTTACTCGGCGTAACATTATCTTTCACAATATAAAATAAAAAATTGGGCTAACTTTACTGTTGTTTTATTTTTTTATTAAAAAAAGTGAATTTTTGCCAAAAAAAGGTGCGCTTGTAAGACCGCTGCGCAAATACGGTGTGACATAAAGTATTGCAACGACCGCCATTTTATTCTCCAGGGTGTTATAAAAAAATATATATATAATGTTTGGGGGGTTCTAAGTAAATTTCTAGCAAAAAATAAACTGTTTTTAACTTGTAAACACCAGAAAAGAGGCTCTCGGGGCGGAAGGGGTTAAAGCCAGCACCCCGCTGTGTCCTCGTCAGTCAGTCACTGAGAAGAGGGCGTGTCCGTATGACACACACACCCCGCCTCCGCACCTCTGACGGGGGTCGCTTAGCAACCACTTGGCGGATAGAGCGCTTTCACATTACGTCGCAGGAAGCATGACGTCAGCGGCGACGCGCCGGCTCCCTCCACCCGGCAGAAGCATGTGTCCCTCCTCCTGTGAGTCTGGGCGGCTTCCGGTTTCCGGCCTGTGTTCCAGGGGCCTGAGCGGCGCAGGGAGGGAAGGATGGTGCTCATTAAGGAGTTGTGAGTACCCCCGGGGGGCTGGGGAAGGTGGGGGAGGGGGGTATTGAGGGGAGCAGTGATGGTGGGGGGGGAAGGGGGGGTAAGGGGCTCAGGGGAGGAGCTGCTGTCAGCAGATGCCTGGGGGAGGGGTGGGGTGCTTCTCTGACAGATAGACCCGGCCTGCTGTCACTGGAGCTGGGGGGATAATAGGAGGGGCTCTGATAATGGGGGACTACAAGGCCCAGCATTGCTTGTCAGGGGGACACAGGGACCACATTTACTTCCTGTTGGCTCTGAGGCACTACAGGTTGCAGAATTTTCTTGTACTGGTTGTTTATAATTTCCAGCATAACAGCTGTGGGGGCACTACAAGCCTCAGCATGACCAACCAGCTGCTGGGGGGGGGGGTGACTATAGTCCCCAGCAAAAACTACCATCTGTTGGAGTGGACTACAATCCCCAGCATTACCTACCAGCAGCCTGTGGGGACTACAATCCCCAGCATTACCTACCAGCAGCCTGTGGGGACTACAATCCCCAGCATTACCTACCAGCAGCCTGTGGGGACTACAATCCCCAGCATTACCTACCAGCAGCCTGTGGGGACTACAAGCCCCAGCATTACATACCAGCAGCCTGTGGGGACTACAATCCCCAGCATTACATACCAGCAGCCTGTGGGGACTACAATCCCCAGCATTACATACCAGCAGCCTGTGGGGACTACAATCCCCAGCATTATATACCAGCAGCCTGTGGGGACTACAATCCCCAGCATTACATACCAGCAGCCTGGGGGGGGGACTACAATCCCCAGCATTACATACCAGCAGCCTGGGGGGGGGGGACTACAATCCCCAGCGTAGCCTACCAGGAGCCTGGGGGGGGACTACAATCCCCAGCGTAGCCTACCAGCAGCCTGGGGGGGGGGGACTACAATCGCCAGCGTAGCCTACCAGCAGCCTTGGGGGGGGGGGGGAGACTACAATCCCCAGCGTAGCCTACCAGCAGCCTTGGGGGGGGGGGGACTACAATCGCCAGTGTAGCCTACCAGCAGCCTTGGGGGGGGGGAACTACAATCCCCAGCGTAGCCTACCAGCAGCCTTGGGGAGGGGACTACAATCCCCAGCGTAGCCTACCAGCAGCCTTGGGGAGGGGACTACAATCCCCAGCGTAGCCTACCAGCAGCCTTGGGGAGGGGACTACAATCCCCAGCGTAGCCTACCAGCAGCCTTGGGGAGGGGACTACAATCCCCAGCGTAGCCTACCAGCAGCCTTGGGGGGGGAACTACAATCCGCAGCGTAGCCTACCAGCAGCCTTGGGGGGGAACTACAATCCCCAGCATAGCCTACCAGCAGCCTTGGGGAGGGGGGGGGGACTACAATCTCCAGAATTTCCTTCCAGCTGCTGGGGGAACTACAATCCCCAGCATAACCTTCCAGCTGCCAGTAGGACTACAATCCCCAGCATAACCTACCGGGGGACTACAGTCCCCAGCATTACCTTCCACCTGTTAAGGGGACTATAATCCCCAGTATAGCTTAACAGCTGTTGCAGGAGACTACAAGCCTCGGCATAACTGGTAATGGGGGAACCACAATCCCCAGCATAACCTCAGATCATTTGCCAAGGGAGCTGCAGTGTTCAGCATAAACTACCAGATTTTTTTTTTTGGGGGGGGGGGAACTACTAACCCCAGAGGTACCCCAAGTCCCAGCATAATCTACCAGCTGTCAAGGGGATCTATAAGCCGCCATCAGTCTGTTCATAATCTATTGGGTAACTACAAGTCTCAGCATTGCCTTCTTCTGGCTGTTCAGGACTACAAGTGTCCCATTCCAGGTGCTGAAGAACTACAAGTACCAGCATGGCTTTCTAGACGCTTCCATCTGCCTCTCTCATCCTGCCTTGTAATACAGCTGTTGCAGGAGACTACAAGCCTCAGCATAGCCTAGCAGCAGCCTGAGGGGGGGGGAGAGAAACACAATCCCCCTAGTAATACAGATACACCTACAAGTCCCAGCTGGTCTTTTCTTCCACATAAAGTTCAGTTCTGTCCTGCCAGACGCTTCAGCTACCGAGGGGAACTACAAGTCCCAGCCTCCCCCTCTCCTACCTTCTGGAGGACCTCATATAATGGACAGTTCCCGATGATGTTTTGCTCTTTAGTTTCTATGAGTGAGAATTGGTTGTGTAGGTTTGGCTGAGACTTGTAGTTCCTCAGCAGGCTTACATCTTTGTGATTTGTAATGTTTATAACATTCTTTTCTTTCTCTCCTCAGTCGTGTCCGTCTGCCCATATCTGTGGAAGAGGTAAGTGCTCCTCTGCCAATGCATTAAAGGGCAAGGGTAGACAAACTCCACATTCCAGCTGTTGTGGAGGAACTACAAGTCCCATGGGGCATTGCAACATTGAGAGGCGGAGACATACCTCCGAGAGGCAGAAGTGAGATGGGAATTGTAGTTTCATCACAGCTAAAATGCCGAGGTTGCCTCAATGTTAGAGTCTCCCTTTAATTACGAAACTCCCAACTTGAACAATTCCACAAATGATGTAAATGATGTGATGAAAGTTGTTGTTTTGTTTTCTTCGGAAAGTTTAGATTTTGTCGTGTTTTAAATCCTAAGGCTCAATGTACACGGGGCGTTTTTTAAAGTGATTGTAAAGCTTCCATTTTTTTTTTAACCGCTTCAGACCCGGACCTTTAGGCAGGTAAAGGACCCGGCCAGTTTTTGCGATTCGGCACTGCGTCGCTTTAAGGGCCTTTTCACACTGGTGCGTTTTTGCCGCGTTTTCGCGGTAAAAATAGTGCTATTAAAACGCCCTCATGCCCCTCTCCATTGAAATGAATTAAAAAACGCTGTAAAATCGCGGTAAAAACGGAGCGTTAAAATCGCAGTAAAACACCACGATTTTACCGCGTTTTTCATTCATTTCAATGGATAGGAGCATGGGGAGCGTTTTAATAGCGCTATTTTTACCGCAAAACCGCACCAGTGTGAAAGGGCCCTAACTGACAATTGCGCGGTCGTGCGACGCGGCTCCCAAACAAAATTGACGTCCTTTTTTTCCCCACAAGTAGAGCTTTCTTTCGGTGGTATTTGATCGCCTCTGCGGGTTTTATTTTTTGCGCTATAAACAAAAAGAGAGCGACAATTTTGAAAAAAAAAATCAATATTTTTTTACTTGTTGCTATAATAAATATCCCAATTATTATTTAAATTTTTTTTTTTTTTTCTCAGTCTAGGCCGATACGTATTCTTCTACCTATTTTTGGTAGAAAAAAATCACAATAAGCGACTGGTTTGCGCAAAAGTTATAGCACCTACAAAATAGGGGACAGATTTTATTTTTTTACTAGTAATGGCGTCGATCTGCGATTTTTTATTGGGACTGCGACATTATGGCGGACACATCGGACACTTTTGACACCATTGACATTTATACTGCGATCAGTGCTATAAATATGCACTGATTACTGTATAAATGTGACTGGCAGGGAAGGAGTTAACACTAGGGGGTGAGGAAGGGGTTAAATGTGTACCCTGCATAGTGTTTCTAACTGTGGGGGGAGGGGACTGACTGAGGGAGGTGACCGATCTGTGTCCCTATGTACAAGGGTCACAGATCGATCTCCTCTCTCCCTCACAGGACATGGAGATCTGTTTCCACACACAGATCCACGTCCTTGTCTGTGTAACCGCCGATCCCGTGTGCCTGCAGGACATCGCGGCCGCCAGGCACGCGCATTGGAATCTCAGTGATGCGGCAGGCACGCTCGCCTCCCAGTGGCTGAAGGCCGTATATAGACGGCCTCCCGGCAATTGGCATCCACACTGCGGCCGTACAAAGTCGTATGGCCGCCAGGAAGTGGTTAAATCCTAAGGCTTAATGTACACGAGGCGTTTTTTAAAAAGGGTTTGTAAAGGTTAAAAAAATTATTTTTTTAACTGCTTGAGGACCGGCGCACACAGATATACATCTGCAGAATGGCACGACTGGGCACAAGGGGCGTAAATGTACGTCCCCTTTAAGAGCCCGGTCGCGGCACACTCACGACCTGGTCCTCTACTCAGTGACCGTCCCCGCGGGAACCGCGGATCCGATCGCCTCTGGTGTCCCGCGATCGGGTCACAGAGCTGAAGAAAGGGGAGAGGTGAGTGTAAACAAACCATTCCCCGTGCTTCCTAGTGAGACTGTCACTGATCGTCTGTTCCCTGTCATAGGGAACGATGATCAGTGACGTCACACGTCCAGCCACGCCCCCCTACAGTAAAACACAAATCAAATGTGTCCGCCAAAAATGTCGCAGTCACGATAAAAATCACTGATTGCCGCCGTTACTAGATTTTTTTTTATTTTTTTTTATAAAAATTGCAATAAAACTATCCCCTATTTGGTAGACACTATACATTTTGTGCAAACCAATCAATAAACACTTATTAAAAAAAAAAAATATTAATACCGTAAATATATTCCCAATTTTATAGACGCTATAACTTTTGTGCAAACCAATCAATATATGCTTATTGCGATTTTTATTTTTACCAAAAATAGGTAGAAGAATACGTATCGGCCTAAACTGAGGGAAAAAAATAATAATGGCATGTGATCACCTCTGCGGTTTTTATTTTTTGCGCTATAAAAAAAAATGCAATATTTTTTACTTTTTGCTATAATAAATATCCCCCAAAAATATATAAAAAAACATTTTTTTTCCTCAGTTTAGGCCGATACGTATTCTTCTACATATTTTTGGTTAAAAAAAAATCGCAATAAGCGTTAATCGGTTGGTTTTCGCAAAATGTATAGCGTTTACAAAATAAGGGATAGTTTTATTGCATTTTTATTAATTTTTTTTTTTTTTTTTACTACTAATAGCGGCGATCAGCGATTTTTTTTCGTGACTGCGACATTATGGCGGACACTTTGGACAATTTTGACACATTTTTGGGACAATTGTCATTTTCACAGCAAAAAATGCATTTAAATTTGCATTGTTTACTGTGGAAATGACAGTTGCAGTTTGGGAGTTAACCACAGGTGGCGCTGTAGGGGGATGTGTGACCTAATGTGTGTGTTTACAACTGTAGGGGGGTGTGGCTGTAGGTGTGACGTCATCGATCGCGTCCCCTTATTACAGGGATGACGCGATCGATGCTACGGCCACAGAGAAGCACGGGGAAGCCGTGTTTACACACGGCTCTCCCCGTTCTTCTGCTCCAGGGATGGATCGCCGCACTGCAGCGGCGATCGGGTCCGCGAATCCCGCGGTCACGGTCCTGGACCTTCGGACCGGGTCACGGCCGCGCGCCCGCAACCCACGGCTGGGTACTAAAATCAACGTATATATACGTTGATGTGCCCAGCCGTGCCATTCTGCCGACGTAAATGTGCAGTAGGCGGTCCTTAAGTGGTTAACAGCCGAGAAGGGATTACAAATACACCTGGGTACAGGCCTTCAACTGCATTGTATTCACTGTTCGTGTTCCTCTTCCTTCTCCAGTACCAGGTGGGCCAGCTCTTCTCAGTGGCTGAAGCCAGCAAGGATAATACAGGAGGTGGAGAGGGGATCGAAGTCCTGAAGAATGAGCCTTATGAGCGGGAGGGTGAGAAGGGACAATACACCCACAAGATCTACCACTTACAGAGGTGAGCCTGGTCTGCCGCCTGAATGCTTCACACACTTTTAGACCCTGGCTGTCTCATTAAAGAGAACCTGTCTACAAAAAATGTATCACAGAGGGGACTTTATGTTGGAGTTAAAGTGTTTGTAACCCTAAAAAAAAAAAAGAGAGAGAAATCCTGTTCCCTTTTAGCAGGTTCACCACTTTCGGAGCGCCCACCGTGTCTATACCTCGCTACTTTGACTTTATATTTATACATGGCGAGCGATCCTCTTTCAACATAAAAGTGGTCCCAGCGGCCGATTCGCCACAGGATTACTTTAATGCGTGGTGAAAAGCTGCTTCCCGGAGAGATCAGCAGTGGCAGAAACGATCCGGTCCCTTGGCTCGACTCTATGATGTCAAACGTCACATCGGGCCTTAAAAGAACCCCCCCCCCCCCCTTTTTTTTATTTATTGCTTTTAAGTGTAAATGTGACATCTGAGGTCTTTTTGGCGCCCGATCTTACATTAACCACTTAAGCCCCGAGCCTGTTTTTCAGATTCGGTGTTTACGAGACTAAAACTTTTTTTTTGCTATAAAATTACTTAAAACCCCCAAACATTATATATATATATTTTTTTTTCTAACACCCTAGAGAATAAAATGGCAGTCATTGCAACACTTTTTGTCACACCATATTTGCGCAGCGGACTTACAATCGCTCTTTTTTTGCAAAAAATTCACTTTTTTAAATTAAAAAATAAGACAACAATAAATTTGGCCCAATTTTTTTACATATTGTGAAAGATAATGTTACGCCGAGTAAAATGATACCCAACATGTCACGCTCGTGGCATGGCGTCAAATTTTTACCCTTAAAAATCTCGATAGGCGACATTTAAAAAAATTCTATATGTTGCATTTTTTTAGATAAAGAGGAGGTCTAGAGCTAGAATTCTTGCTCTCGCTCTAAAGATCGCGGCAATATCTTGTGTGGTTTGAACACCGTTTTCATATGCGGGCGCTACTCGCGTATGCGTTCGCTTCTGCGCGCATGCTCGTCGGGACAGGGCGATTTAAAAAAAATGATTTTTTTGTTTTCGTGTTTATTTTTATTTATTTTACCAACCGTGGATAAAAAAAAAATTAAAAAAATTATCACTTTTATTCCTATTACAAGGAATGTAAACATCCCTTGTAATAGAAAAAAGCATGACAGGTCCTCTTAAATATGAGATCTGGGGTCAAAAAGACGTCACATCTCATATTTGGGCTTAAATGCAAAAAAAAAAAAAATGTAAAATGTAATTTTTCAAACGACATAAAAAAAAAATGTCTCTTTAAGGCGCTGGGCGGGACTGACGTTTTGACGTCACTTCCGCCCAGCAGAGCTACGGGGATGGATGAGGGAAATTTTTTCCCTCGCTCGCATCCCCACTGAGCACGGGAGAGGACCCAATCGCCTCCGCCGCTACTGACGGCTCCAGTAAGCGGCGGAGGGGGGGGGCGGCTCGCCCGCCACCGATAACGTCGATCTCGCGGCGAATCCGCCGTTATCGTTTGACCGACTGCCCACTGAAGAAATGGATAACTCGGTTGTGGCAGCAGCTGCTGCCGAGATATCCATCTTTAAAGTGATGGCGTATAACGGCGGTGGGTGGTCGGCAAGTAGTTAAAGAGGCCCTGTCCTGCTTATTTCTATTACAAGGGATGTTTACATTAGGAATAAAAAAAAGTTTTTTTTTTTAAAGGGACAGTGTCACATATGTGAGGTTTCGTTGGAGCGAGAGCATTAATTCTAGCACTAGAACTCCTCTGTAACTCAAAACTGGTACCCTGTAGACATTTTTAAAACGTAGACTTGGTCCTTAATTGGCTTAAACAGCACAGTGCTTGTGCTGTTTAACCTGTCCCTCTGTAAGCTGTAAAATACCTGGCTGATCCTGCCTGGTTCTAACCCTCCCCTCCCATAAACTGACCGCGGTTTACCATGGCTGTTGAGCCCTGACATCGTGGTCAGTTTATCAGTTCACGTGCCTCCGTCACCCGCTGTGCTGCCCCCGCCTGTAAGCTCCTGGGTCTGTGTGAGCTGTCTCCACCCCCTCCCACCACTATGTGTTTTTGTAATACAAAGCCCTTTCACATATCTTCAGGCCGGTCACGTGACTCCTGGCCGCTCTATTCCTCCAATCCAGGGCTATATGGGGAGTGACTGAGTGGCCAGCACATCGGTCACGTGTCCTCCCCTGCGGACGTCAGAGCGAGATCTCGGCCCCTACCATTGTAGCCCTGGATCGGAGGAATAGAGCGGTTGGGAGTCACGTGACTGGCCTGAAGATATGTGAAAAAGGGTATTTTGAGGCTTTGTTTTAAAAAACACTTGGTGTTATTGCTGCATACAAGAGAGGTGCTGGCAGTGAATCTACTTCTTTGGGTTGCAACCACTTTTAACCTTTGAGTAAGGATCTGATGCTCTCCTCACCCCCCCTCCCCTCATCTGATCTCCTCTGATGTGTCTTGTTTTGCAGTAAAGTCCCCAGTTTTGTCAAGTTGCTGGCCCCCGAAGGCTCCCTGGTATTTCACGAGAAGGCTTGGAATGCCTATCCCTACTGCCGCACAAGTAGGTTTTTTAATGTGAATCTTACTTTATGTAATTTGTGTGCACATATTTGAATCCTCCATCTAATAATGGTGTCTCTTTTTTTTTTTTTTTTTTTTCCTTCTCTTCGTTTAAATCTCCTGGGGACCCTCAGTTGTCACAGTGAGTATACAACACGGGGCATTGTAAAGTTTGGATTGTTCTGTTACTCTCCTTAAACTCCTTAAACTGACCACACCAACTCCTGGAGACTTTTGAACATTTAGTAGCCGGAGTTGGGCGTTTTGTAAACAGACATCTGGCACTCCATGGAGGGTCTGATTGGGTCAGAGCGTGAAAGGGGCCTAAGGTGCTTTCACACTGATGTGCCATGGTATACCTGCACCGTGGATGCAGCGCAGTGTACCTGTGGCTTTCCTGCTGGTTATCTGCCATAAACTTCTATTATATAGTGCAGATGTGGTGCACGTTCATAAAGCGCACCAAACCTCCAGGTGATAACAGAAGTCTATGGCTCAGTACAGGTAACCTGCCGATGCTCTGCACCTGCCGATCAGTTTGAAAGCAGCCCGATAACCACTGCAGAACTTATATGGCCATAAAATATACAGCCATGTCCCCAAAGAGAAAGACAAATGTGCAAATGCTCAGTATCGGTATCGGGGACAACCCTAGTTTTTACTGTGTTCCTGTACAGTTCAGTGCAGGAAAAATACAGCCAGATTACCACAGCGTACCTTCAGAGGTCTACTAGAGTCCATGCCTGGATTGGTCAGGGCTGTTTTGGCAGCAAAGGGGGACCTACTCGATATTGATTGGATGGTTATAATTAGGGTTGTCCCGATACCAGTATCGGTATCAGTACCGATACCGAGTATTTGCGGGAGTACTTGTACTCCCGCAAATACCCCCGATACCCAAATAAAATGCTCCCTGCCCCCGCCGCCATCATATATGCAGAGCCGACCCCGCCGCCGTATATACAAAGCCGCCGCCGCGAACATTATAGGCACCTTTAGTTTGAATAGCTATTTTTTCCGCGGCGCGTGTATAGACACTCCCCCTTGCTCGGGATTGGACGGATCTGTCCAATCCCAAGCAAGAGGCAGTGTCCTTTACATGGCGCGCGGCAGGGAAAACAGCTATTGAAATTAAAGGTGCCTAGAATGTTCCCGGCGGCTGCGGCTTTGTATATACGGCGGCGTCATCATCATCAGTTACGGGGGAGATGGCTGCATCTATGGGGGGGGACATGGCTGCGTATATGGGGGGGGGGAGACATGGCTGCAATATGTGGGGGACATGGCTGCTGTATGTGGGGGACATGGCTGCTGTATGTGGGGGACATGGCTGCTGTATATGGGGGACAAGACTGCAATATGTGGGGGGACATGGCTGCAGTATGTGGGGGACATACATGGCTGCAGTATGTGGGGGACATACATGGCTGCAGTATGTGGGGGACATACATGGCTGCAGTATGTGGGGGACATGGCTATAATATGTGGGGGACATGGCTGCATTTGGGGACACATTTAAAAAAAGTATCGGTATTTGGTATCGGCGACTACTTGAAAAAAGTATCGGTACTTGTACTCGGTCCTAAAAAAGTGGTATTGTGACAACCCTAGTTATAATGTTACGGCTGATCAGGAGATGTTTTGGACATCGCTGACTGGACACTTTTTTTTTTTCCTTCTTAGCGATACACTAGGTAGTGGAGAATCAGGAGGAAGGTGCCGAGTCACCACATCAGCCGTATCATCTGTCCCGGTTTCCTTTTCTCACAGCCAGAGCTACCACACCCTGCAGGCTTACTGCAAAGCCGAAGCTTAACCACGCGCAACCAAATTTGCATAGCAGCAAAACCAGTGTGGTTGCCATTCCGGTTCCTCCCATACCAGTATGCATTCCTGCCCCGCACTGACACAGGCTTTCACTTTCACTTCCTCATTTTTATTTTACTGAATAGATGGTGAAAGACCAGCGTCTACAGGCCCTTTACAGGTACTGCTGCAATACGTTCAGTAAGAAAAAGAAACCGCCGCTCCAGGCAAATGCAATAAGCAATCAATGTCCTCAAAATACACGGGTGCTGGCAATGCACAAAGCAGAAATCAATGATGAAGGTTCATGGACACCAAAATAAACCTAAAAAGGTGACCTATATTTAGGTAAACAGGATAAAAAGCAATAAGCACAGCAAGCGGTGGGATAAAAAAAAAAAGCCGACATGTTTCGCACAAAAATCAGTGCTTAGTCCCTTTTCCCCCTCCCCAAGGGCCCTACCATTATGAAACTTCATCATGCCTCTGCCTCTAGGAGTCATGCCTGTGATTGTCAGGGTCTTGCAATGTCTCATGGGACTTGTAGTTGCAAAACAGCTGGAGAGCCAAGGTTCCCTACCCCTGCTCTAGCAGACTCGCCGCCCCAGTGTGAAAGCAGCCTTACCTTTGTTACAAAGGATGATTCTGACGTATTAGTCTAACTTATTGCAAGTAACGCGGTTTACAAGCGTTTCGCAATTCAATCTATATATTCATTTATTTTTCCTTTTGAAATGCTGATTTGTGTTACAAGCGTTGTCCCGCAAGACTAGGGGGTGCAGTACTGCATTTGGCCAGAGGTGTGGGGGGAGTGACTCCCAAGAATTTCAGAGTGTCTTCGGTGCCCCCGCACCTCTGGTCACGTGCGGTACTTCATTGACCAGCAATGGCTGTGGAACGGATTATCTAAGTTTCCATTATTTCCTATGGGGAAACTCTCCTTGATATACAAGTGCTTTGGATTACAAACATTCTCCTGGAACGAGTTAGGCTCACAATCCAAGGTATTGCCTTTTCTCATACTGCCTTCTCTGCAGTGTAAGGGTCAGATTCTCCGAGGCGTTACGACGGAGTATCTCAGATACCCCGTCGTATCGCCTTTTTTTTTGTCCTCGTATCTATGCGTGTGATGCTGAGCATCACTTTGGCATAGATACGCTTCTACATCCGACAAGTGTAAAAGCATTACACTTTCGGATCGTAGGTGTAATGACAACTCCGGCCACTAGGTGGCCTTTACGTTGTTTTTTCATTTGCATATGCAAATGAAGTAGTACGCCGATTCTCGATCGCTTTTACGCCGCCCCGTCGTCGCGTACGTCGTTTACGAACTCGTAAGGTTACCCCAGCTTCTATGTGGAGTAACCTTACGAAGTTCCGTCGGATGCAATGTTAAGTATGGCGTCGGGTCAGCTTTTTCCGTCGCTTACGTCGTTTTACTAACTCCTTCGCGAATAGGGACTTGCGTAGTGACGCTCACGTCGCTTTTACGTCTGTTTTAACGACGCTTTCCGACGTGAGCTGGAGCATGCGCACTGGGCTGTTTCCCCGGCCGGCGCATGCGCAGTTCGTTCGACGCGGGGGCGTGCTTAATTTAAATACAAGCCGCCCCATTTGAATTGCGCGGGTTTACGCTTGGCGATTTACGAGACGCCAGCGAAAACAACGGAGCAAGTGCTTAGAGAATAAAGTACTTGCTCTAGTACGCAGCGGCGGCGTAGTGTAAATGTCTTACGCTACGCCGTCGAAATTCTATGAGAATCTGGCCCTAAGTGTTTACTGTTTGTAATTGTCCCTGTCTGATGATTTCTGTGTTCTTTTGATTTTACTTAATAAAATCTTCATGGATGGAGAAAATTACAGTAAAGCCCCCATACGTGGATCGAAAATCAACTGGTTCAGCAGGTACTGGGCGATTTTCAACCCATGTATGGGTACTGGGGTTGCACAGAACTCGATCTACAAATTTACTAGTTTACAACCGCCCCGTTTGATTTTCTCTGCTTGATCAGCATCGCAGGCTGCAGTATGCGGCACTGATCTGTGCATTCTGAGAGGGAGTATGCTGGTGGGAGGCGAGACCAGAGGGATGACCTCTTTAGTCTGCTGCTGTACAGTTAAAGGGTTAGTAAAGGGGGGGGGGGGGAGAATTCCTTTAAAATAACAAACATTTCATACTTGCCTCCACTGTTTAGTTTGTTTTGCACAGAGTGACCCCGATCCTCATCTTCTGGGGTCCCTCGGTGGCTGTCTCTGGTCCTCCACGCAAGTACTGACCACAGTCATGCGAGAGAGCTCGCATGGTTGTGAATAATTGCAGGCGCGCTCCCGTGATACAACGAGCGGCCATAGCCACTTTCTGTATCTTTCGCCCCCCCCCCTCGGCTGCCACGCCACTGGATGTGATTGACAGCAGAGGCAGCCAATGGCTGCGCTGCTCTCAATTCATCCGCTCTAGCCAATCAGAGGCCAGGCTGAGCGGCTAAGACGATCTCGGGACCGAGCGCGGTACTTTCAAGGAGTCGGGTAAGTATAACGGGGGTTCGGGGGGCATCATCAGATGTTTTTTCCACCTTAATGCATAAATTGCATTGAGGTGAAACTTTACAACTCCTTTATTGTTGAGTCAGCAGTTTTGAGGTTTGTTTTGACCAGTTGTCTTCACTGTGCAGCTGCTGCTGCATTCGAGGTTCAGGGGTGTCCTGTACTGTCTCACAGGGGCTCCTTGTTAACTGGCTGAAGTTTAACTATTATATGGGGCTTTTTTTTTCCTATAAATTTTTTATTTATTTTTTTGCTGCTTGTTTTACTGATTCCAACTTTATTTTTTTTATTTTTTTTTCAGAATGAATACATGAAAGACGATTTCTTCATTAAGATCGAGACGTGGCATAAACCGGATTTTGGGACCCTGGAAAATGTAAGATATTTGACTAGCTCATTGCCACTTTTACACAGCGTCTTTTTATTTTTATTTTATTTTTTATTTTAGTTTGTAGTTCGTTATTGTATATTGGTGACATACAGTGGGGAAAATGATCATTTAATCCCCTGCAAATTTTTATATTTCAATGTATTTTTAATAAAGAAAAACAAGTTCCGAAGTAGACAGACGCATTGGTTGAACAGAGTAAAAAAGGAATTTCGGACCATCAACATAGCAATACAAAGATATAGAAAATATGGCCATAACACACATTTTCCAATTAACACAACCGAAAAACATAGGGTACACAACAGGCCCCAAATATAAACATCTGTATTGCATAAAAGAGAAATTTCTCGAGAAGAGAGAGAGAGAGAGAAAAAAGGGGTAGTAATAAAAAGGGAGAAGAAGAGAATGAGAAAAGATGGGAGAGAAAGAAAGGAGAGAAGAGAAAAAAAAAACCACAAAAAAAAGGGGGGGGGGGTCATCCCGGAGTTCCCTAGGGGGTCGAAATGTAATCAATCCCCCTGCAGATTTTTAAATCTTGTTCACTTACAAAGAAATGAAGGGTCCATAAATATTATCATAAGCGTATTTTAAAGCGGAGTTCCACCTAAAAGTGTAACTTCCGCTTTAAAGGGGTTGTGAAGATTTACTGTATATACTCGACTATAAGCCAAGTTTTTTTTCAGCACACTTTTTTTTTTTTTTTTTTGCTCAAAATGCCCCCTCGCCTCGAGTCACATTTTTGCGCCTGATCTCCTGGACTTTGGGGGCCCGGTGCCGGCCGTAGCTCCTCTGGACCCCACTTATGTAGCCCCACTCTTCCTCTACAAGTGTGCAAAGTTTGTGGTCCGGGGGACCTACGGCCGGGGAGCACCGTTTTTTTTAAATTTATTTTTCAAAGCCGGGCACCCCTTCCATAAATGTTAAACACACGTCTAGTCATGGACACAGTGAGGCATGCAGATGGACACCCTAGGCATATACTCGAGTTAATACATTTTCCCATTTTGTTTGGGGTAAAATTAGGTGCCTCGGCTTATATTCGGGTCGGCTTATACTCGAGTGTATATACGGCAATTAGTTTATTTTTAAATAACAAACATAGCATACTTGCCTCCACTGTGCAGTTTGTTTTGCACAGAGTGACCCCGATCCACCTCTTCTGGGGTCCCTCGGCTCCTCCTCGCAAGAGCTAACCCCCCTCTGGGAAGCGCTCTCCCAGAGGGGGTTATGTTGTATAGCAGAAAGTAATAAAAAAAATATGTGTGTGTGTGTGTGTGTGTATGTGTGTGTATATGTGTGTGTGTGTATATATATATATATATGTGTGTGTGTGTGTGTGTATATATATATATATATATATATATATATATATATATATATATATATATATATGTGTATATATATATATATATATATATATATATATATATATATATATTAATTATAGTGTGTGTGTATTAGGGTGATACCGATACCAGTATCGATACCGAGTATTTGCGGGAGTACTTGTACTCCCGCAAATACCCCCGATACCAGAATAGAATACTTCCCGCCGCATCGAAAGCCACCGCATGGGTTAAACGGCGTGCGGGAACATCACAGCTTTTATTTGAATAGCTGTAGTGTTCCCGCTGCGTATAGACACTCCCCCCTTGCTCGGGATTGGACAGATCACGATCACCCATCCAATCCCGAGCATGGGGGAGTCTCTATACGCAGCGGGAACACTACAGCTATTCAAATGAATGCTGTGATTTTCTCCATGTAGCGGCGCGGCGCCTTTCGGCGGCAAAGGTATGGGGGAAATGGCTGAAGGGACATGGTTGCATATGTGAGGGACATGGCTGGAGGGACGTGGCTGCATATGTGAGGGACGTGGCTGCATATGTGAGGGACGTGGCTGCATATGTGAGGGACGTGGCTGCATATGTGAGGGACGTGGCTGCATATGTGAGGGACATGGCTGCATATGTGAGGGACATGGCTGGGGGGGACATGGCTGCATTTGAGGACACATTTAAAAAAAAGTATCGGTATTTGGTATCGGCGACTACTTGAAAAGTATTGGTACTTGTACTCGGTCCTAAAAAAGTGGTATCGGGTCAACCCCAGTGTGTATTATATGTATACATTTTAATTGTTGCATTTTTTTTTTTTTTTTGTTATTTTTAGCGCAAAAAATACAACCGCAGGGGTGATCAGATACGACCAAAAGAAAACTCTTTGTGGGGGGAAAAAGGACATCAATTTAAAGTAACGCAGTGCCGTATCACAAGAAATGGCCTGGTTATTAAGGGGGTAAAACCTTCCGGGGCTTGAAGTGGTTAGGCTTTGGTTTTTGTGATGACTCGCAGGCTGAAGCCCTTTTGATGCCTATTCTATGGTGGCTGCCTGGTTGGGGGAGCGGTGCCTTCTTGATTTCATACAGGACAATAGTGCTAGAATTACAAGTGAAAAGATCACAATGCCGTATAATAAAGATTGCTCAGAGCCCTTTATCTAAATCAGCCGTTCTCAAACTTTTTACCACTGGGGAACCCTAAAAATTTCAGGTCTCTGGGAACCCATGATAAAACCCATTCATTGGGGGTCAGTGGGAAAAATTCCCCTTACTTTGGTGGTCAGTGA
This sequence comes from Rana kukunoris, assembly GCA_029574335.1. Lineage (NCBI taxonomy): Eukaryota > Metazoa > Chordata > Amphibia > Anura > Ranidae > Rana > Rana kukunoris. The sequence continues at coordinate 12,462,470 of CM056054.1, read as the reverse complement.
GAAGAATGCCCTTTTTTACAGTAGTGGTAAGAATGCCTCCCTTACAGAGAACTATGAAGATCATTGGTGTAATACCACTGGCTCCTCCAAGTGGAATTGGCTCAGAACTATGTGGCACCATCAAACAGGAGGTAAATCAGCCACAGCTCAAGGAACCCCTAGTCACCTCTGGAGGAACCCTGGTTGAGAATGGCTGTTCTAAATAGTAGCCTGTGAGAGACCAGCAGGTTCCTCGTCGGGTGTCTGTAGCGAGAGTTGCATTGTAAAGTGACTGCTCATGTATCACGGCTCCGAATTCTTTATCTGGAGACTGCTGGAGGTGACCAGAGAATTACATGACTCTTCCTACTTCTTGCTCAGCTGTCTGGTCCCAGTCGGGGGTATCCCACTTGTATAACCCGTGTCTTATTCCAGGTACATGGATTGGATGCAGAGACTTGGAAGGAGGTGGAAATTATACCTATTGATATCGCAGATTGCTCTGATATCTCAGAAGATGTAAGTACAGGGATTTGATCAAGGTGGTGCCTTAAGATTGAAATGTTTGTTAATGGGGGGGGTCTTGTACCCTTTTTTTTTTTTTTTTTAAGGACTACAAGCCAGAAGAGGACCCTGCTACATACAGATCGGAGAAGACGGGGAGAGGGCCATTATCAAAGGATTGGATGGTAATGTTTATTCTTTCATCGGAAGCTTTCATCTCCAACACTTTTACTGCCAATGCCACAATCCCTGCAGGAGGGGCTCTGGAGGGGGTTTTACACTCCCAGCGGCTGTAGTAGTGTAGGGGGTGTGTGTGTGTGTAGGGGGTGTGTGTGTGTGTAGGGGGTGTGTGTGTGTGTAGGGGGTGTGTGTGTGTGTAGGGGGTGTGTGTGTGTGTGTAGGGGGGGGGGGGGGGTGTGTGTGTGTGTAGGGGGTGTGTGTGTGTGTAGGGGGTGTGTGTGTGTGTGTGTAGGGGGGGGGGGGTGTGTGTGTGTAGGGGGGGGGGGGGTGTGTGTGTAGGGGGGGGGGGTGTGTGTGTGTAGGGGGGGGGGGGTGTGTGTGTGTAGGGGGGGGGGGGGTGTGTGTGTGTAGGGGGGGGGGGGGGGTGTGTGTGTGTAGGGGGGGGGGGGGTGTGTGTGTGTGTAGGGGGGGGGGGGGGGTGTGTGTGTGTGTGTGGGGGGGGGGGTGTGTGTGTGTAGGGGGGGGGGGGTGTGTGTGTGTGTGGTGTAGGGGGGTGTGTGGTGTAGGGGGTGTGTGTGTGTGTGTAGGGGGTGTGTGTGTGTGTGTGGGGGTGTGTGTGTGTGTGTGTAGGGGGGGGTGTGTGTGTGTGTGTGTAGGGGGTGTGTGTGTGTGTGTAGGGGGGGTGTGTGTGTGTGTGTAGGGGGTGTGTGTGTGTGTAGGGGGTGTGTGTGTGTAGGGGGTGTGTGTGTGTGTGTGTGTAGGGGGGTGTGTGTGTGTGTGTGTGTAGGGGGTGTGTGTGTGTGTGGGGGGGGGGTGTGTGTGTGTGTGTGTGTGTGTGTGTGTGTAGGGGGGGTGTGTGTGTGTGTGTAGGGGGTGTGTGTGTGTAGGGGGTGTGTGTGTGTATCTGACTAGCCAACTGTCTGCTGTCAGATGGAAGCTTCCACACACCCCGGGATCGATTGGCTCCCTCCATGTTTCCCAGGCTTTGTGCCCCCCATTGAGGGACCCGGGACCAGCATTGCAGGTGCCATCAGATTGAGGGGAGGGAGACCAGCGAACATCCATTCCCTGAACTTCCCATTTTTGCTACTGACCTGAAAGTTACATTAATACGTGACTTCCAGGTCCCGGTGTCCCTTCTCCCGCCCAGGATGGCTAGGGAAGAAACTAATCTGCATTCCAATTCTTTTATTGGAGGACATGTGAGACACCAGAGGTCTTTTAGACCTCTGATCTTCAAGACTTTTAAATGAGACATTAGGGGTCTAAAATACCTTAGCCTAAGTGTCTTGAATGAGTCATTGGTCTAAGACATTTAGATAGGACTTTTAGAACCCTGGTGTTTCATTCGAAACATTTGAATAGAGGTCTTTTTAGACCCCTGATGTCTCATTCAAGGCATTTAAACATGGGTCATTTAGACCCCTGATGTCTCATTAAAAACACATAGACCAAGGTCTTTTAGGCCCCTGGTGTCTCATTCAAGACATTTAGACCAAGGTCTTTTAGGCCCCTAAAGTCTCATTATAGAGAACCTGTCACCAAAAATACATCACAATGGAGGGCTTTTTGTACAATTAAAAAAATACACGGAAGCACTTAAAGGATCACTAAAGGAATTTTTTTTTTCTTAGCTAAATAGCTTCCTTTACCTTACTGCAGTCCTGGTTTCATGTCCTCATTGTTTGTTTTGCTTTGAAGTTGCTGTAATTCTGCTCTGATCTCCACACTTCCTGCTTGTCTGGCTCCTTATGAAAAATCTCATGGCAGATTTTCACTGTGGTCCAAGCTGTCATTACTGATTGAAAAACAAAACGCTGCCCTGGATTTGTTTGTTTTTGTTCTCTGTCTATTTCTACTTCACAGAAACATGAAACCAGTTTAAAAGTGAAACTAAACTGCAGGTACATTATATGATTAATGTTTATCTATTTTTAATCATTTTCAAAAGGAATCAGTTAACTTTTATGTCTCTATACCCTGTTAACAGTCATTTCAGCAAAATATTTTTTTTTTCCTTTAGTGACCCTTTAAGCCTCCCCCCCCCACCCCCACATACATGGAACGTACAAATGTAAATGCACGCGTTAAGGGCGCCTACACGGTAAAATGTCCCTTGTGCTACACATTACATATCACTGCGCACACTGGAGCGAGAGCAATAATTCTAGGGCCATTATTCGTGTCCAACTCTGAACGGGTGACCTGTGGGGGCTTTTAAAACGTCCCCTATTGAAAATATAGGGTAATGAAATTTTATTTCACATAACTATATGTTTGTATTTTTGTTGCAGAACGAGATCGTTAACAACCCCTCTAGTCCTCACATGTGTGCCTACAAACTAGTGACTGTCAAATTCCGATGGTGGGGCCTTCAGGGTAGAACGGAGAAGTTTATTCACAAGGTAAGTTCACCAAAGAACCGGAACATACCAAGTCATAGCCCAACACTATTCTTCAAAACAATAGAATGCCACAGAAGTGAGTGTGCTTTTTATACACTGACCTTTTTTTTATTTTTTATCTCGTTGAGTATAAACTAACCCATTTAACCCTGTTATCAATCCCCCCCCCCCCCCCCCTGTTGTTTTTAACCACTACCCGACGGCCGTACGACTTTGTACGGCCAAAGGGTGGTTTTAAATCTATAACTGGCCGTGTTTTTACGGCCTGCGCTCCGCCAGGCCACTGGGGGGCGCGTGCCCGCCGCATCGCTGACATGCCGATGCGCGCGCCTGGCAGCCGTGATGTCCGCCAGGGACAAGACATGGAGCTCTGTGTGTCAACACAGAGCTCCATGTCGTGTCAGGGAGAGAGGAGACCGATCTGTGTCCCTTGTACATAGGGACACAGCATCGGTCACCTCCCCCAGTCACCCCCCCCTCCCCCCACAGTTAAAACACAATTCAGGGTACATATTAACCCCTTCCTCACCCCCTAGTGTTAACCCCTTCAATGCCAGTCACAGTAATTAGTGCATATTTATAGCACTGATCGCTGTATAAATGTGAATTGCGCCAAAAATGTGTCAAGTGTCCGATGTCTCCGCCATAATGTCGCAGTCACAAAAAAAATGCTGAGTGCCACCATTAGTAGTAAAAAAATAATAAAAAATAATAATTCTGTCCCCTATTTTGTAAGCACAATAACTTTTGCGCAAACCAGACACTTATTGCGATTTTTTTTTTTTTTTTTTTTTACCAAAAATATGTAGAATACGTATCGCCTAGACTGAGAAAAAAAATGTTTTTTTTTTATATATTTTTTTTTTTTTGCGCTATAAACAAAAATAGAGCGACAATTTTGAAAAAAAAAAATATTTACTTGTTGCTATATATTAATATTTACTTGTTGCTATAATAAATATAGTAAATATATTTTTTTTTTCAAAATTGTCGCTCTATTTTTGTTTTATAGCGCAAAAAATAAACGCAGAGACGATCAAATACCACCAAAAGAAAGCTCTATTTGTGGGGGGAAAAGGACTTCAATTTTGTTTGGGAGCCACGTCGCACGACCGCGCAATCGTCTGTTAAAGCGACGCAGTGCCACAAGCTGAAATTTCACCTGGTCAGGAAGGGGTATATGTGCCCAGTAAGGAAGTGGTTAAAGAGGAGCTGTGCCCAAAAAAACAGGCAAAGGACTGGTCACCAGTTTAGCCTCAGGGCTCCCTGTAGTGGATTGTTATGCCTTGTTCTTGCTCTGCACCCCATGTCACTGTGTGGGGGGGACGGCCCTCTTGGTGGAGAAGCAGGGCTCATGTCAGGGCACCCCCACCCCCTGATAACTGATGATTTGTGAATATTCAAGAATGACGGGGGAGGGGTTACAGAAAACTTAGATCTAGAGAATGATTGAAGCAGGGAGATCTTTGCAGTGCAGGTCCTCAGGTACAGCTTCCTCTCCAGCAAGGAGAACGCTGAGCAACACAATAGTAGCATCTCCAGATAATGACTTTAATCCCTCTTTTTAAATGTTTCGGCTGCCTTGTACCTGGATTCGCTCACTTATTTATCTCCTACTAGCAAGAGAAGCGCCTCTTCACAAACTTTCACCGCCAGCTTTTCTGCTCCCTGGATCGGTGGGTGGATCTGACCATGGACGACATCCGCCGTATGGAAGATGAAACACAGAGAGAGCTGGATGAGGTAAGCAGGGGAGATGACTTGTATAACGTTGGATTAGTAGATGTATGTATTGCATTGCTAACGGGCCTCCTCTGCTTTTCCCACAGATGCGGCAAAAAGGACAAGTCAGGGGGATGACTGCGAAAGACGAGTAAACTTATTATTATTTTTTTATTCTTGGCTCCATGGACTTACAGGTGAGAACATTTAATGTCATTTCTATTCCAACAGCCACCATTGGGGGGCACTATGTGATTTCAAATTATTTTTATAATTTTCCAGTGATTTTTAAAGTGAGACAATCATTAGGCTACTTTTAAATTGAATGTAGTATTTTAAACCCTCAGGTTTTTTATTTTTATGTTTTTTTTCTATAGATCCACTTCGATAGCTAATCTTTCACATTTTTATCACCTTACTGTGCTTCCAAAATCCAATGAAAAGCACTCTATGAATGGAAGTGCGGTCGGCAAGTGGGTTAAAGTATAACTAAAGGCAAAACCTCCTTTCTTCCTTCTTCCTCCTCCCTGAGATTCACCCTCTATAGCTGTCCTGTCCAATAGGGACACTAGTTTTCCTTACTTTGGAAACATTTCCACTCACTTTCTGTTTAACCACTTCTCGCCCGGTCAATAGTGTATTGACATCCGGCAAGTGGTCCTGAAATCCTGACTGAAGGTCTATTGACGTCCTGCAGGATAACAGCCGCCGCGCGCTTGTGGGGGCGCGCAACGCGACGATCAGTGATGTGAGGCGTCAGTCTGACACCCTGCACCTCCGATCTCGGTAAAGAGCCTCTGGCGGAGGCTTTTTGCCACGTGATCAGCCGTGTTCAATCACGGCTGATCACAATGTAAACGGGAAGCGCCGTTGATCAGCTCTTCCTCACTCGCGTCTGACACGACGCGAGTAGAGCCGATCGGCGGCGGCTCTCCTGACAGGGGGGGGGGGGTTTCGCACTGATTGGTTATCAGCACAGCCCACCCTCGGATCCCCACACTGGACCACCAGGGAAGCCACTATGGCACCATAAAAACAAAAAAAAAGCACAATAAATGCCAAACGGTGTCCACAAATGGGCACTGACTGGCAACATGGGCACTGACTGGAGTGATGCCCAGCAATGCCATCAGTGCCCATTTATGCCCAGTGCCGCCTCATCGGTGCCTATCAGTGCCCGCAATTGAAAAAGAAACCGTATTTACAAAACAATTAACAGAAAGAAAAAAAATATCAAAATTTTCAGTCTTTTTTTTTTAGTTGTTGCGCAAAAAAATTGAAATCGCAGAGGTGATCAAATACCACCAAAAGAAAGCTCTATTTGTGGGGAAAAATATATATAAAAAAATTGTTTGGGTACAGTGTAGCATGCCCGCGCAATTGTCATTCAAAATGCGACAGCCCTGAAAGCTAAAAATTGGCCTGGGCAGGAAGGTGCGTAAGTGCCCCCCGGTATGGAAGTGGTTAAAGTATTAGTAAGTGATGGGAAATTACAGAATAGAAAAAAAAATCCCAAAGAAAGTGACTTTTTTTTTTCTTCTTTTGAGTTTAACGTGACACTAAAGGTTCCCCGTGTGGTTTGTTATTAAAAAAAAAGTCATACTTTCCTCCACTGTGCTTAGTTTTGTACAGAGTGTCCCCGATCCTCCTGTTCCGGGGTCCATGTCGGCTCTCGCAGCTCCTCCACGCATTTTGCTTTTAAATGTCCTTATTTCTTCTGAGAAATCCTCACTTCCTGTTCTTCTGTCTGTAACTCCACACAGTAATGCGAGGCTTTCTCCTTGGTGTCGAGAAAGCCTCTTGGGGGGCGAGCAGGAGTGTCAGGACACCCACTAACTCGCAGCTCTTTTCTCGATCTGCAAAGTAGAGTGTCCTGACCCTCCTGCTCGCCCCCTCAAGAGGCTTTCTCCACACCAAGGAGAGCCTCACATTACTGTGTGGAGTTACAGACAGAAGAACAGGAAGTGAGGATTTCTCAGAAGAAATAAGGACATGTAAAAGCAAAATGGAAGGATGAGGTAAGTGAAGGAGGACTGCACTAAGGGAAAGGAAGATATTTAGGAAGAAAAAAAACTTACCTTTACAACCCCTTTAACTACCTTCCACCCATCGTATTGTAAAATGACAGACATAAGGTCGCACTCTCGTTCTAGAACAACGTTGTATGACATTGCAGCGCTTAATCACCCGCAGCCCTGCGATCAAGGGTACGCACTGACCCTGGGACATGGCACATCACTCATCTCAGTAAAGAGCCAATGACAAGGCTCTTTACCCATGTGATCAGCTGTGTTCAATCACAGCTGATCACATGTAAACAAGGAAATGCTGGTTATCGGGCATTCCTCTCCTCACACTGACAGCGTGGTGAGGAGAGCCGAGCAGCGGCATTTCCTCACAGGAAGACTGTACAGGTATTCAGGGAGCTGCAGCCCCAGCAGTGATGCCAGTCAGTGCCCATCAATGGTTGCATATCGGTGTCCATCCGTGGTCGCATCCGCGCGCACCAGTGAAGGAGAAAAATTATGACATTTTAGAGCAGAAACTAAGACTTTTGTGAGTTTTTTTTTTTTTCTTTTCTCTTCAGAATTGTTGGCCTTTCTAATTTTTTTTTTTTTTTTTTTTTTAAATAACAATTCTGAATAAAAAAAAAATTAAATCTCAGTGGCAATTTAATACCACCAAAAGAAAGCTCTATCTGTCTCAAAAAAAAAAATTGACTTTGTTTGGGTGCAGTGTTGCATGACCCTGCAATTGGCTAAAATGCAGTATTTTTACCCCGTCACACTTTTTTTTTTTTAAACTAATATTCAATCGGCAAAGAATATATATACACAATACATTTTATTATTTACATGTAGTTTCAGTGAATGAATAGCAATTCTTATTAAAATATTATCATTACATCCCCTAGATGGTACAGAGGGACATACTTATTTTCTAAAATACTCGGCACCATCTAGTGGCCATAATGCAGCATTTTTATCCTTTCATGCTTTTTCTTTATTTTTTTTCCTTTGAATAATAATAGTTAATCTGTAGACAATATAGTCCCATTTGCACAAAAAGAATTTGCATGCAGTTTCTACAGAAGAACAGGTTTTTATTTTTATTTTATTTTTTATTATTATCAATTAAAAATGTTACAGCGCTAAAAATTGGCCTGGGCAGAAAGTGTGTAAAAGGCCCTATAGGAACGCAGTTAAGATTACAAACACTTTATTTTTTTTTATTTTTTATCACTGAAAGTAATTTTACAAAGAAATAAAGGTGAAGAGTCATTTTATTTTTTTTCTCTCTCCTTAGATTCCTCTCAGGCGGAGTCTGCCACATCTTTCTTCCTCTCATTGGCTGGACTGCACGGGGTGGGGCGTTTTTCTACGTTTTGAAGAGAAAGGATAGGAAGAGCTGCTGGCCCCACTCCCTACCACCTATTTCATTGTCGTCGTGACCCCCCCCCCCCCCCCCTCGGCTTCTCTCATTTAACTTTTTGTCTGCCCACTTTTTCCAGGGGTAGTATTTAGCCATGTCCTGCCCCTGCCGGCCATTCTCTCTACAAAATGAACCTATTCCCCCCCCCCTTTTTTTTTTTTTACCACTTTTCTATTGCTGTGGAACTGGCGATGGGAACCAAGGAAAAGTTGTGGCTCTTTCGTCCTCCCGTACCAAATATGACGTCCAAAAATCACCCCGGGGCCCCAGTATTGTGCATCAAGAAGGGAATGGCGTGCCTGTGTGAACCGAAATGATCTCCTTTTTGTGCATTGCGTGCTTATCTAGGCAACCGCTGTGTTGTCTGCGCGGGATCCTGCCCTTCACCAGTAGTGAAGGTGCCGAGCCGCAGCATTTGTCCAATGGGCTGTTAGTGGGGGCGTCACAATAAGACTGTTGAACTGGATGACACGGCAGTTGCGCCTCGGTTAACAATGTCGTCCAGCAGTGAAAGGGTTATTATTTTTTTGTCGCGGTTGCAGCTAGTGACGGCTCGCTTGTACCTGTTGACCCCACGTGGCCCAATGAAAGCCATTTTTGGATAAGGAACCCAACATGGCCACTTCCCCCTTTGTATGACGGGTGCACTTCAATGATTCCCAAAGGCCCCTTTTGCTTCGAAGGGGGGGGGGGGGGGGGGGGTGTTCTTGGTGCAGCAGTTGAGGATTTAATACCGAAATAATTTGGCTTCGGCAGGAGAAGAAACCATTACACGTGCCATTTTTTTCTTTTTTTTTTTTTCTTTTAGGGTCCAGAATGCATTTTACTGAGAAGGGACCAGGATGGGCGTTTACTGGGGAGGTGGGCGGGGATATCATACCAGTGAGGGGAGGAGTGGGAGGTGTTAGTCTTTTTTTTGTTTTTTTTTTTTATTAATTTTTTTTTTTTTAAAGGTGTCATGTGACAGCATTTATGGAAATAAAAATAATTATAATCATGTAAAGGGGTGTATGTGTGTGCGGTGGTTTGTGGTTATGGTGGGAAAAGGTGCGTACTCTTAAGACCCCATACACACTATTAGATTTTTTATTTTTTTTTGCAGATTTTTGTCTTCTGATTTACGTAAACCATATACCGTGTTTCCCCTGAAAATAAGCCCGGGTCTTATATTAATTATGCCAACAAAAGACACAGTAGGGCTTATTTTCGGGGTAGGTCTTACCATGTAATGTGCTGTCTTCTCTCCCTGCCTGTCAGGAATCCCCAGTGTGAACCGAGTTAAAATGCTTGTAAAATCCTCTCTATTACAGTATTATATAATGTACAATGTGTGTTTCTGTAATATAATTGTGCCAAATACCTTCGTTATAGCGCCGATCTGCGCTTCTGTGACCCGCCGGAGCTCTCTTCCCCACAATTATATTACAGAAACACACACATTGTACATTATATAATACTGTAATAGAGTGGATTTTACAAGTATTTTTAACTAGGGCTTATTTTTGGGGTAGGGCTTATATTGCAGCCCTCCTGGGAAAATAACGCTAGGTCTTATTTTCAGGGTAGGTCTTATTTTTGGGGAAACAGGGTAATACGAGGTCAAATTTTAAGTGTTTCAATTTGCATACAATCACTCCAGCCCTTACACTACATGGTTTTGATAAATCTGAAAACAACAAATCTGCAGAAAATCTAATGGTGTGTACAAGGCTTAAAGGGATTGTAAAGGTACAATTTTTATCTTATTTTTTTTCCTAAATAGCTTCTTTACCTTACCTCAGTGTTTCTCAATTCCAGTCCTCACGCCCCCCCAACAGGTCAGGTTTTCAGGATTTCCATTATTTTGCACAGGTGATTTGATCAGTTTCACTGCCTTAGTAGTTCCCACAGCCTTTTCATCTGAGGGAAATCCTGAAAACATGACCTGTTGGGGGGGCGTGAGGACTGGAATTGAGAAACACTGCCTTACCTCATCCTTCCATTTTGCTTTTAAATGTCCTAATTTCTTCTGAGAAATCCTCACTTCCTGTTCTGTCTGTAACTCCACACAGTAATGCGAGGCTTTCTCCCTGGTGTGGAGTGTCGTGCTCGCCCCCTCCCTTGGACTACAGGAGAGTCGGTACTCTCTCTACGTTGCAGATACAGAAAGGAGCTGTGTTGGTGGGCGTCCTGACTCTCTTGTAGTCCAAGGGAGGGGGGTGAGCACGACACTCCACACCAGGGAGAAAGCCTCGTATTACTGTGTGGAGTTACAGAAGATTGACAGTTTTCCTGTGACTTGAAAAAGCGCATGTGCGTGAAACACGGCAATAAAAAGAAAATAGAATCACTCTAAATCAATCTTCCACAAATCAGTCTTTCAGATTTATAGATATAAAGCTTTTGAATTACTGAAATAAATCCAACTTTTAAAAAAGGAAAGAGATTGGGAAAAGATGAAGCTCTCACACAAGACCAGGATTTTAATGGGAAGACACCAGTCCTGTTTAAAGGTGAGCACTCTAAGACGATACATTTTTTGAAAAATAGAAATTTATTAATAATATGATTAAAAAGTACATCAATTTACATAGACCATAGGAAGAGTTGAAACAAGAAGCTATGTTGTGCAGTCAGCCAACGTGTTTCACACAGTTGTGCTTCATCAGGACTCTCTCCTTTTTTTTTACGGTCTATGTGGGACTGGGAGACCATGTGGTTTTCTGTTTCTGGAAATTATCCAATTACTTTTTACATATTATGTACATATACACCTATCTATATGTATTTACACCCCTCCCCCCACAGCCCTTCATGTATAGAATTAAGGAACTACACCAGGATTTTTTAAACAGATATATATTTGTAATAATTTACATTAAACTGATATGATTCACGCATAAGAACTGTAAAAAAAAATTTTTTTTTATAAATCTCTTTGATGTCAGGCTGTAGTTTTAGCGGGGATGGCGAGGATCTTGGCTGGGTGATAATAAACGGGGCGAGAGAGGACATGGTGCTGCTTCTGCCTTTTCCTGATGACCAGGTAGACCGGGACAGCGAATGAGCCGAGGGAAAGTGCCAGGAACCCCACATGAATCTGGAAAAAAAAAAAAGAATTTCAATTGTACATTTTTTATTTTATTTTTTTTGTTATTCTTTAATTCTTTTTGCCAAGCTACCGTATGTACTTGGGTATAACTTGACCCGAATATAAGCCAAGGCACCTAATTTTACCACAAAAAAAAAACTGGGAAAACATATTGATTCGAGTATAAGCTGAGGCACCTTATTTTACCACAGAAAATTTGGAAAACATATTGACTTGAGTATAAGCCTAGGGTGTCCATGTGCATGCCTCACTGTACCCATGATTAGACCAGTGTTTCTCAACTCCAGTCCTCAAGCCCCCCCCCCAACAGGTCATGTTTTCAGGATTTCCCTCAGATGAAAAGGCTGTGGGAATTATTAAGGCAGTGAAACTGATCAAATCACCTGTGCAAAATAATGGAAAACCTGACCTGTTGGGGGGGGGGGGGGGCGCGAAGACTGGAATTGAGAAACACTGGATTAGACTGACGTATAACATGGGAGTCTAAGGAAGTGTGCCCAGTTTAAAAAAATCGGTGCTCCCAAGCCGTAGGTCCTCCAGATAACAAACTTTGCAGTCTTGTAGAGAAAGAGTGGGGCTACATGTGAGCCAAGTTTCGGGTCCAGCGGACCAACGACCGGCCAGTACTGGGTCACTGGAGAAATGACCATTTAACATGGCAGTCTATGGAAGGGGTGCCAAGTTTTGGGTCCAGAGGACCTACAGCCGGCCGGTACCAGGTCTACAAACTCCGAGAGATCAGGCACAAAAAGGTGACTCGAGTATAAGCCGAGAGGGGGGCATTTTCAGCTCCATAAAAAATCGGATTATACTCGAGTATATACGGTAAATATGTGACAGGATTCGATCTAAAGAATGCTAACTCAGCTGTAAACTGATGGGTCATCAACCCAAAGAAGTTGAATGGAGAAAGTGTAACAAATGATAAGGGTCTTTTCACGGATGATAGACCAGGATTAGAGTAGAGCATGGAGAGCGCGAGTCTTCAAGTAAGGGCTCTTTCACACGTCCGTTCAGTTTTTTAGATCAGTTTTTTCCCCCTTCAGTTGATCCGTTTTTTCCGTCCGTTTTTCATCCGTTTTTTTTTTTTTACATATTTTGATGAAAAACTGACGTTAGCGGATCGGATGGTAAACGGATCATCCGCTAACGTCCGTTTTTCGTCCGTTCAGTTTTTTTGACGGAAGAAAAATAGGGTTTTCTTCCGTCCAAAAAAACGGAGCTTACCGCAGACGGATGTTAACGGACGTTAGCGGATGCTCATCCGCTAACGGACGCTAACCCATAGGGAAGCATTGAGGTCCGTTAACGGACGTCCAAAAAACGGACGAACTGAACGGACGTGTGAAAGAGCCCTAAGAGTTGTGCAGAAGGAGCCTGGGGAAGTGTATATAGTTGTCACTAACAATTTTTTTTTTTTTTTTTATTATTTCATGGGGCTTCCCATATTTCCCATACCCCAGAGGTGTATTTAGGTTTTGTGCTGCCCTAGGCCTGACTAAACTTGCGCACCCTCTAATTTAAATATGACCCACCCCTTCCTGTCATATTCTTGGGAGGAGGAGAGAGAGGGACGCCCTGGGAGGAGGAGAGAGAGGGACGCCCTGGGAGGAGGAGAGAGAGGGACGCCCTGGGAGGAGGAGGAGGAGGAGAGAGAGGGACGCCCTGGGAGGAGGAGGAGGAGAGAGAGGGACGCCCTGGGAGGAGGAGAGAGAGGGACGCCCTGGGAGGAGGAGGAGGAGAGAGAGGGACGCCCTGGGAGGAGGAGGAGGAGAGAGAGGGACGCCCTGGGAGGAGGAGGAGAGAGAGGGACGCCCTGGGAGGAGGAGGAGAGAGAGGGACGCCCAGGGAGGAGGAGGAGAGAGAGGGACGCCCTGGGAGGAGGAGGAGGAGAGAGAGGGACGCCCTGGGAGGAGGAGGAGAGAGAGGGACGCCCTGGGAGGAGGAGGAGAGAGAGGGACGCCCAGGGAGGAGGAGGAGAGAGAGGGACGCCCTGGGAGGAGGAGGAGGAGAGAGAGGGACGCCCTGGGAGGAGGAGGAGGAGAGAGAGGGACGCCCTGGGAGGAGGAGGAGGAGAGAGAGGGACGCCCTGGGAGGAGGAGGAGGAGAGAGAGGGACGCCCTGGGAGGAGGAGGAGGAGAGAGAGGGACGCCCTGGGAGGAGGAGGAGGAGGAGAGAGAGGGACGCCCTGGGAGGAGGAGGAGGAGGAGAGAGAGGGACGCCCTGGGAGGAGGAGGAGGAGAGAGAGGGACGCCCTGGGAGGAGGAGAGAGAGGGACGCCCTGGGAGGAGGAGGAGGAGGAGAGAGAGGGACGCCCTGGGAGGAGGAGGAGGAGAGAGAGGGACGCCCTGGGAGGAGGAGGAGGAGAGAGAGGGACGCCCTGGGAGGAGGAGGAGGAGAGAGAGGGACGCCCTGGGAAGAGGACACAGGGCCGCCCTAGGCCTGGGCCTTGTTGGCCTAGGCCAGAATACATCCCTGCCATACCCCAACCAAGTTAAATTCCCTGAATAAAACACCGAAACAAAGCCAACGGACTGTTCATTGTCTGGGAAGTGAAAATCTTTAACCATTTGAGCTCTGATGAATGGTGCCTTTCAGAACCTCCAAAACGCGTTGGCTTGTCATTCTAGAATTTGTTGACTTAAAGCGGAGGTTCACCCTCAAAATAAACTTTTTTGCTAACCTATCTGCAGCCTTAATAAAGGCTTGTAGCGTTGTCATTTTTTTTTTTCAATGTGTACACTTACCTGTCTTCAGCCTGACTTCCGGGTCTTCTTCCTTGGGGGGAGTGGGCGTGTCGCCTCTTTTTCCCCGATGGGGAGCTCTGCACAATGTCTCCTGGGAGTGAGTGATGATCCTCCCAGGAGACGATTGACGTGCGGGTAAAGCGCGTCATCGCCTTTCCGAAAATATCCGACGGGGACTCGGCTCTTTACTGGCGTTCGATACAGTTCCCCACACACGGCTCATGTGTAAGGTAAGGTCTACAGGATTAGATATATCAGTTTGTAAATGGATAGAAAACTGGCTGAAAGACAGAATTCAGAGAGTTGTGGTTAATGATTCTTACTCTGAATGGTCCAAGGTTATCAGCGGTGTACCCCAAGGTTCAGTGTTGGGTCCCTTACTTTTCAATATATTTATAAATGATATTGGGTCTGAGATCCAAAGTAACATTTCTGTCTTTGCAGATGACACCAAGCTATGCAGTGGAATAATGTCCTTGCAGGATGTCTCCAATTTACAAGCCGACCTCAATGCTCTGTCTAATTGGGCGACTAAGTGGCAGATGAGGTTTAATGTTGATAAATGTAAAGTTATGCACTTGGGGGCTAAGAATATTCATGCATCATACATGCTAGGGGGAGTACAACTGGGGGGATCTGTAGTGGAGAAGGATCTGGGTGTTTTAGTTGATCATAAGCTCAATAATGGCATGCAATGCCAAGCTGCGGTTTCCAAAGCGAGCAAAGTCCTTTCTTGTATTAAGAGAGGTATGGACTCCAGAGATAGAGATATCATTTTGCCCCCCTGTACAAATCATTAGTAAGAACTCATCTGGAATATGCAGTCCAGTTTTGGGCACCAGTTCTCAAAAAGGATATCGGAGAACTGGAGAAAGTGCAGAGAAGGGCAACCAAACTGATAAGAGGCATGGAGGAGCTCAGCTATGAGGAAAGATTAGAGGAACTGAATTTATTCACTCTTGAGAAGAGGAGAATAAGGGGGGATATGATCAACATGTACAAATACATAAGGGGTCCATATAGTGAACTTGGTGTTGAGTTATTCACTTTAAGGTCAACACTGAGGACAAGGGGGCACTCTTTACGTCTGGAGGAAAAGAGATTTCACCTCCAAATACGGAAAGGTTTCTTCACAGTAAGAGCTGTGAAAATGTGGAACAGACTCCCTCCAGAGGTGGTTCTGGCCAGCTCAGTAGATTGCTTTAAGAGAGGCCTGGATTCTTTCCTAAATGCACATAATATAACTGAGTACTAAGTTTTGTAGGTAAAGTTGGTCCGGGGTAAATCCGATTGCCTTTCGGGGGATCAGGAAGGAATTTTTTCCCCTCCGGTAGCAAATTGGATCATCGCTCTGCTGGGGTTTTTTGCCTTCCTCTGGATCAACTGTGGGTATGGAGTTGGGTGTATGGGAGGATGTACTATGTTTTACTTTGTTTTATTTTTATTTATTTATTTTTATTTATTTTTATGGTTGAACTGGATGGACTTGTGTCTTTTTTCAACCTGACTAACTATGTAACTATGTAACTGGGCTATACGGCGCCTGCCGTGTAGAGCTGACTGCTCAGGCGCCGTAAAGGGCCGAGTCCCCGTCGGATATTTTCGGAAGGCGATGACGCGCTTTACCCGCATGTCAATCATTTATGCGACGCCTACTCCCCGGGGGGGATCGAGAACCCGGAAGTCGGGTGAAAACAAGAAAAAAATGTGAGTACAGCCCGAAAAAATAAAAATAAAAATCCAGCTAATCCAGCATACTGTTGATGTCAGCAGTATGCTGGATATAACTATATAGAGATTTAAGGATGAACCTCCGCTTTAACTAGGGTTGTCCTGATACCAGTATCGGGACGGATACTGAGCATTTGTGGGAGTACTTTTACTCCCGCAAATGCCCCCGCTGCCAGATCCGATACTACCCCCCCCCCCCCCCTACTACCTCCCCAGGATTGGACGGGTGATCTGTCTATCAAAGTGCCAGAGCAAGGGGGAGTGTCTATATGCGGCGGGGGAACACACAGCTATTCAAATGAAAGCTGTAATATTCCCCGCACTGATTAACTAGGCAAGGCGGCATCTGCATCTACGGGATAGGGAGACATGGCTGCATCTGTGGGGGAGACATGGCTGCATCTGTGGGGGAGACATGGCTGCATCTGTGGGGGAGACATGGCTGCATCTGTGGGGGGACATGGCTGCATCTGTGGGGGGACATGGCTGCATCTGTGGGGGGACATGGCTGCATCTGTGGGGGGACATGGCTGCATCTGTGGGGGGACATGGCTCCATATGTGGGGGGACATGGCTGCATCTGTGGGGGGACATGGCTGAATCTGTGGGGGGACATGGCTGAATCTGTGGGGGGACATGGCTGAATCTGTGGGGGGACATGGCTGCATCTGTGGAGGGACATGGCTGCATCTGTGGGGGGACATGGCTGAATCTGTGGGGGGACATGGCTGCATCTGTGGAGGGACATGGCTCCATATGTGTGGGGACATGGCTGCATCTGTGGGGGGACATGGCTGCATCTGTGGGGGGACATGGCTGGATATGTGGGGGGACATGGCTGAATCTGTGGGGGACATGGCTGCATCTGTGGGGGGACATGGCTGCATCTGTGGGGGGACATGGTTGCATCTCTGGGGGGACATGGCTGCATTCGGGGACACATTTAAAAAAAAAAAGTTTTGGTATCGGCGACTACTTGAAAAAAAGTATCGGTACTTATACTCTTTTCTAAAAAAGTGGTATCGGGACAATCCTAGACTTAACTCAGCTATGGGTTTGGCGCTCTTCTGACCCAAGAAAAGAGCTGCGGCCGCCTCTCTTACCCAGAAAGGATCCCCCTCCAGAGGGCCGGTAAGCAGCAGGAAAAGCGGATGTTGTAGAAGTGTGAAGAGGGATGTGATGACCATATGGATTCCCAGCAGAGATCCAAAGTGATCCTTGTGGAACCTGAATAAATAAACATATATATAGATCCTTATAATTGTATAGATCCCAGAACCCATAATTCCTGCTGACTATACTCACATGACATGATACAGGCTGGTGCTAACCATAAACATGGACGCCCTTACAATGATGTGAAAGATGAACGCCAGGATCTGAGAGATGAGAAGTCAATTAGATAACAATCTCAGAGGTTCTGTCACCAACTTCAATAACATCCCTAAAATGATTTACATTCATATATAATCAGCTGCGGACTGATCATTCGGGCACTGCCCGAGGGCCCCATGCCACTAGGGGGGCCCCATCAGGGTTGCCGGGCTCAGTAAAATCTGTCCCTGATATGTCCGATACCGACATGCTTTTGATGTGAAAATCCTGAGATTTTAGCTGCCCGCCTCTGCATGGCCTCCTGGCATGGTGGCCATCTGTAAGCCCCAGGGGCCCCATAATCTTCTATTGCCCGGGGGCCCCACGAGTTCTCAGTCCGCCCCGTATATAATCTTAAAGGAAGATTAGGGAAATTGACAAATGAATGGTCTGTTGATAGAGCTTTCAGAAACAAAAAAGGAGGCAGAGAGCTGATTGGAGGGAAGGGACACCCCCTTCCGACCGCAAAAATGGTGAGGCTGTCAATCACAGGCTGTGTTCTGGAGTTCCCTCCCATGTCACCTTTTTTCTCTTGGTGTCAGGAAAACTTGTCAGATGCAAGTTGCAGAGGAAAGAGGTAGCTGTTAGAAATCACACTTAAGCCCTGCACATAAGACAGGGATTCCCGGCGGTATAAAGTCCGCCAGGAATCCCGACGGGGTAAAACGAGAACCTGCTCGGTAAGTTTCCCCGTGTACACACGCCTGGGATTCCCGTCGGGAAAACTGTGGGGAGAGCTTTGGCTGGGAATACTGGCCATGTGTATGCTCCCTCGCAGTGTTCCCTCATATGAAAACTGCCGGGAATCCTGGCAGGAAAATAGAGAGCAGGTTCTCTATTTTCCCGCCGGGAGTCACGGCAGTTTTCCTGCGAGGGAGCATACACCAAAGCTCTCCCCACAGTTTTCCCCATGGGAAACCCGGCCGTGTTTATGAGTTTTCAGTGCTTTGGATTGAGACAAGTACACACTATAGAAGGATATGCTTTGTTCATGTTTGAGGTCTACATCCACTTTAAAGATAACCACTTGGTGACCAGCCGCCGTCTTTCCCACGAATCACAGTAGCTGTACGTCGGCTCCTTTAAGAGCCATAGCAGGCGCACACGCTGCACAGCGGGGGACCTAATGCATGTCGCCGGCGGACGCGATGTCCCCCGGCGCCCGCGATCGTGGAAAGGAGAGCCAGAAATGGGATCTGTCGATCAGGATTAGTAACAGCGATCTCTCTCTTCCTCCAGTCAGTCCCATCCTCCCACAATTAGAAACACCTCCCAGGGAACACATTTAACCCCTTGATCGCCCCCTAGTGTTAACCCCCCTTCACTGCCGTTGAAATTTACACAGTAATCAGTGCATTTGATCAACACAACGTATAGCACCTGGTGTGCGTGAGCCACAGGTACGCAGAGGCGGCTCTTTAATTAGGCAAATTAGGCGGTTGCCTAAGGCCTCGCACTCCCAGGGGCCTCACGGCTGCCTAACTTACCCAATGCATTGCCCCAGTTTTGAGGGACAAAGGAAACTTAATGTTGCTGTGCTCAGGCAGCGTTAAGAGCCCTGACTCAGGAGCAGGGCCACCAGCGTCCCTAACATCCAGTGAATATCGGTGACCCCCACCCCTTGTGACGTTAATGACCCAGCACGCCCTCAGTCAATGACGTCACGGGGGGGGCGGGTTCAGCAGGTGACATCACCGGGTTCCCCCCCTTAGGTATTAAAGAGCAGGACCTTGTTAAAGGGGGCTTCCAGATTCCGATAAGCCCCCTGCCCACAGACCCCCACAACCACTGGCCAAGGTTGCGGGGATGAGGCTCTTGTCTTTGAATTATTTTTCCCATCATGGGCGTGAGTGGGGTCCCATGTCAAGTTTTGCCTCAGGCCTCACAAAGCCTAGAGCCGCCTCTGGAGGTACGTGACCCCCGAGGTCCTACTGCTTTTAGTGGTATTAGTAAGCACTGACTTGTTTTTGCTGTAAAAAAGGGAAGATGATAGTGTTGTGAATGTTCTTTCAGGGCCTGGTTCACACTGCAGACGGATGCGGCTGGCAGCAGGGGTCTGGTGTGTCTCTGTTCTCTGTATCAGGGACCAATCAGGGAATTTTCCAGAATTTGGACCTGAAACTGGGCCAAAGACGCACAGGACCTGTGCATTTCGCTCCGCAGCCGCCCCGGAGATGTGTGAACCGGCTCCATAGAGAGCTGATCACAACCGCCTGTCATGTAAATTTGAATGCGGGGGAATCTCATCCGATTCTCACTAGTGTGATCCCAGCCTAAATGTCAGTTTTCTACACATTTTTCACATCCTGAGTAATTTAAACACTTCCCCAAAATCTGGTTTCGGCATATCGCTAGATTTGTGGTTTTCCTCCCTGGCAATTCAGTTTCGACCAGAATAAATGACAGATTTTAGCGCGCTAGCAAAGGTTCCTGAATAGGGTAATATAGGCTGAATTATTTTTAGAGGTTTCCATGATTATATATAATTAATATTATATAGTGTATTTGTGTGTGTATATATATATATATATATATATATATATATATATATATATATATATATATATTATGTATATATTTATACACACTATATAATATTAATTCTATCACAATAATATTAAATACATTTAGAAATTACTTTGAAACACAAAATGAAAGTCAGCCTAAATGCGCCTGCTTGCTTGGATAAGGGTCTGCATGCTCAGATTAGGGTCTGGTATGGATTTTGTCGGGGGGGGGGGGGGGTCACTTGCTCGGATAAGGGTCTGCACGCTCGGATAAGGGTCTGCTATGGATTTTGAGAGGGGTCACTTGCTTGGATAAGGGTCTGCATGCTCGGACAAGGGTTTGCACGCTCAGATAAGGGTCTGCTATGGATTTTGAGGGGGGTCACTTGCTTGGATAAAGGTCTGCATGCTTGGATAAGGGTCTGCTATGGATTATGAGGGGGGGGTCACTTGCTCAGATAAGGGTCTGCACGCTCAGTTAAGGGTCTGGTATGGATTTTGAGGGGGGGCACCTGCTTGGATAAGGGTCTGCATGCTCGGATAAGGGTCTGCTATGGATTTTGAGGAGGGGTCACTTGCTCGGATAAGGGTCTGCATGCTCGGATAAGGGTCTGGTATAGATTTTGAGGGGGGTCACTTGCTCGGATAAGGTTCAGCAGGCTCAGATAAGGATCTTCTATGGATTTTGAGGGGGTCACTTGCTCGGATAAGGGTCTGCATGCTCGGATAAGTGTCTGCATGCTCGGATAAGGGTCTGGTATAGATTTTGAGGGGGGTCACTTGCTCGGATAAGGTTCAGCATGTTCAGATAAGGATCTTCTATGGATCTTGAGGGGGTCACTTGCTCGGATAAGGGTCTGCATGCTCAGATAAGGGTCTGCACACTCAGATAAGGGTCTGATTTGGATTTTGAGGGGGGGTCACTTGCTCGGATAAGGGTCTGTATTCTCGGATAAGGGTCTGCACACTCGGATAATGGTCAGCACGCTCGGGTAAGGGTCTGGTATGGATTTTGAGGGGAAGTCACTTGCTCTGATAAGGGTCTGCATGCTCGGATAGGGGTCTGCACGCTCGGATAAGGGTCTGCTCAGTACTCCTCTCAAGAGTCCTCAGTGCTGATGCAAGCAGTGGGAGGAGTTATGCAACTATCAGAATGTCTTGATGAGTGGGTGTCGGTCTGGAGAAGTGGGCGTTCCTTGGCAGGATGTATTGGCATTGGTGAAGCCTACATGTGATGATGAGCCTCCAAGATGGAAAGAACTGAAAGCCAATGAATGAAAGGCGTGGACCAAGGCCAGTCAGGCTGGGGAGGAAAGGGATTGGTGCTGGACGTCCCCCAGACAGGAAATTAAGAGGGCTTTATTTGAATTGCTGTATATTCTAATGCACATTGTCACAAGCTTAGAGGGGACAGTGAAATCAGAGGAAGCCATTATAGTCCAGGAGAGGAGCCGGTACAACTGTACAAGAAGAGAAGGATGGAGGTTGGGCTACAAACAGATTCAATTATATATCAGTATTTACCTGAAGTTCCAGAGATGAGACCAGACACACCACACCGAAGCCACAAACTACGAGAGTCCTGAGGCCGTAGACTACGCAGAGTCTCTTCACACTGCACACAATTCGGTATGAAGCCCTGAAAAACATTCAGACCATCAGAAGTAAACAAACATGGACATGGAACCCTCAATGGGACAGGAACAGCCCCACCATCTATGTATGAAGTACGCAGACATCTTACTTTGATATGTCCTTCATAAAGCATCCATAGATGGTCATTTCCCAGCTGTTTACTTTGGAGGAACCCTAAAACGATTTTCAGGTCTCGGGGAACCCAGCTAAAACCAATACATTGGTGATCAGTGGGAAGAATGTCCCTTACATTGGTGATCAGTGAGAAGAATGTTCCTTACATTGGTGATCAGTGGGAAGAATGTGCCTTACATTGGTGATCAGTGGGAAGAATGTCCCTTACATTGGTGATCAGTGGGAAGAATGTCCCTTACATTGGTGATCAGTGGGAAGAATGTCCCTTACATTGGTGATCAGTGGGAAGAATGTTCCTTACATTGGTGATCAGTGGGAAGAATGTTCCTTACATTGGTGATCAGTGAGAAGAATGTCCCTTACATTGGTGATCAGTGGGAAGAATGTTCCTTACATTGGTGATCAGTGGGAAGAATGTCCCTTACATTGGTGATCAGTGAGAAGAATGTCCCTTACATTGGTGATCAGGGAGAAGAATGTCCCTTATATTGGTGATCAGGGAGAAGAATGTCCCTTATATTGGTGATCAGGGAGAAGAATGTCCCTTACATTGGTGATCAGTGAGAAGAATGTCCCTTACATTGGTGATCAGGGAGAAGAATGTCCCTTATATTGGTGATCAGGGAGAAGAATGTTCCTTACATTGGTGATCAGTGAGAAGAATGTCCCTTACATTGGTGATCAGTGAGAAGAATGTCCCTTACATTGGTGATCAGTGAGAAGAATGCTCCTTACATTGGTGATCAGTGAGAAGAATGTCCCTTACATTGGTGATCAGTGAGAAGAATGCTCCTTACATTGGTGATCAGTGGGAAGAATGTCCCTTACATTGGTGATCAGTGGGAAGATTGTTCCTTACATTGGTGATCAGTGAGAAGAATGCCCCTTACATTGGTGATCAGTGGGAAGAATGTCCCTTACATTGGTGATCAGTGAGAAGAATGTCCCTTACATTGGTGATCAGTGGGAAGAATGTCCCTTACATTGGTAGTCAGTGGGAAGAATGTTCCTTACATTTGTTGTCAAGAAGAAGAAGAATGCCCCACTTACCGATAACTAAAAGATTATTGGTGCATTGCCGCTGATTCTGCCAAGTGACGTTGGCCCAGGAGCTATGCTGGTACATCAAATGGGAGCTCAATCGACCACAGCTCAGGGAGTCCCTAACAAACTCTTGAGGAACCCCTAGAATTTCAGGGTAGCCTTGTTGAGAATGGCTACCATAGATGTTTTAGAGACTCTGCTATGACTCATTCAGCTGTTCATGGAAATTTCAGCCTGAGCTATTGAGCACTATAAACATCAGCGCTTACATGGGGATAACTTATTCCTCCTTCTCATCAGGTGTCAATATTCTGAGCCATGTACTCCCGATATGCAGAAGCACCAATGGCTCCTGAATGAGTTCACTTTGAAGCCCACGTTTGTTCAAAAAAAAAAACATTCCTCTCCAGAAAACTTATGGAACACAGCCCTGTGCTACCTACCTGTTCTCGCCCTCTGGGTGCTTCCCGGGTTTCTTCCTCAGGTGGTGGTTATGGAGAAGGACGCAGATTAGAGGGGCCGCGAACAAGCCGAGCATTTGCAGAGCCCCAAACAAGGAGGAATAGAGATCTGCAGAGACAAGGTGCTGTTAAAGGAACACCCCAGACAAACATCAACCATTTTCATTTCTTTATGGAATCTCACCAACTTCCTGATCTCTCTGTAGCTCCACCCATTTAAAGTGGAAGTAAACCCTCCTATCGTTTTCAGCCAAGGAAGCCGCCATCTTTGCCTCTGTTTAATCTACAACTGCCATGATGCTGCGCATGTGATCAGTTATGACACCAGCCATTGGATGGTTTGACAGTTTGGTTGAGAGCACAACCAATGGGAGTGTTACATTTCCGTCACGTGACAAAAATGAAACTGTTTTATGGATGGGTTTACTTCCGCTTTAAATGATTGATGTGATGCGTTTACACAGCCTGACCCACACTATGACAAAAGGTTACTAGATGGACGTGGCTTGGGTGACTCCTTTTTAGAATGGTAGTTCCTTGGCTTTACACTTCCCAGACCACTATGGGCTTCCCAATCAAAGAGCACAGCAAAAACGACTCGCTATCAGACTCTCTTTCTCTGATTGTAACTACGCACAAGAACAGTCTGAACACAGCAGCCAAGGGAGGGGGAGGAGCCACTGATTGTACTCATTCAGATGTGTATGTAAATTTCAGCTTGAGCTGCTGAGCTCTGTAAACAGGCAAATCTGGTCAAATAGTCTGTTAATAAGGTAAGTTCACCTTTTTATAAAAAAAATTAGATGACGAACTTACTCTGAAAACCCTCGCATTCACCCAGTCTCTGCTATTGTTCCCAAGCCAATATTCTGCACCCTCCACCAGTCGCTATAACCAGAGATTCTTTACTAAACAGCCCCAGTAGCAGTCTAGCATAATCACACAGGTAACGGGAGCTGTGATTGGTCAGCATGGCCATGTGACTGTGTCAACCAATGGGCACTGCTCAAAAACCCCGTCCTGAAAGAAATGCTCA
Source organism: Rana kukunoris (assembly GCA_029574335.1). Taxonomy (NCBI): domain Eukaryota; kingdom Metazoa; phylum Chordata; class Amphibia; order Anura; family Ranidae; genus Rana; species Rana kukunoris. Next base: position 12,438,487 of record CM056054.1, on the reverse strand, counting down.
GCAGAGATTATCATTGGTCAGCATGGCCACATAGACCATTCGCCACATGAACTTACCCTTTAAACACAAAAATAAAGGGGCCCAGCGACCAAGCTTCTTGATTAAAATGAGAGTGCCCTATATTCATTAGTAGTAGTTCATATTTACCTGTCTTAATGCAAAACTATATTAACCACTTCCCTACGGCCGTACGACTATATGCGGCCGCAGGGTGGTTCTAAATCTCCGGGCTGCCGTGTTTTCACGGCAGCCCCTTTCCTCGTTCCCAGCGCGCGCTCCAGAGCGCGCAGCGGGGAACTTGTGTAGTGGCCGTGTCCCTTGGACACAGCCAATCACAGATCGCCGCGAACGGCCAATCAGAGTGGCCGTTTGCAATGCGATCTGATGGGCCAATGAGAGATGATCTCATATGTAAACATATGAGATTATCGCTCATTGCCGGCTCTCACAATGACAGCGTCCTGTCATAGAGAGAGCATACCGATCTGTGTTCCTAGTACATAGGGACACAGATCGGTCACCCCCCCTCCCCCCCACAGTTAGAACACAATGCAGGAAACACATTAACCCCTTCCCTGCCAGTCACATTTATACAGTAATTAGTGCATATTTATAGCACTGATTGCAGTATAAATGTGAATGGTGCCAAAAATGTGTGAAAAGTGTCCGATGTGTCCGCCATGATGTCGCAGTCGCAATAAAAATCGCAATCGCCGCCATTTCTAGTAAAAAAAAAAAATAATAAAAAATAACAATTCTGTCCCTTATTTTGTAGGCGCTATAACTTTTGCGCAAACCAGTCGCTTATTGCGATTTTTTTTTTTTTTTAACCAAAAATATGTAGAAGAATACGTATCGCCCTAAACTGATTTTTTTTTTTAAAATTGGGCTATTTTTTTATAGCAACAAGTAAAAAATATTGTATTTTTTTTCAAAATTGTCGTCCTTTTTTGTTTATAGCGCAAAAAATAAAAATCGCAGAGGTGACCAAATACCACCAAAAGAAAGCTCTATTTGTGGGGAAAAAAGGACGCCAATTTTGTTTGGGAGCCATATCGCACGACCGCGCAATTGTCAGTTAAAGCGACGCAGTGCCGCAAGCTGAAATTTCACCTGGTCAGGAAGGGGGTTTACATGCCCAGTAAGGAAGTGGTTAAAAAATAGATAAGTAAATAAAAAAAACAGCTTTTGCTGCAATACTCACCTTTAACCTGGTGTTGTCCCCAGAGTACTTTTTTCCCACCACTAGATGTCCTCAGTCATCTGTAATACTTACCTCTGTGTTGTCCTCTACAGTACTTATTTGCCACCACTAGATGTCCTCAGTCTTTTGTGATACGTAAAGCAGAACTTTAGTAATTTTTTCATCTTTCCATCTTTTAAATCTTCTGCCCTTGTTGTTGTTTTAACTTTGGATAGTAAAACATTTTTTTTTTCTGCCAGTAAATCCCTTATACAGCCCACTTCCTGTTTCCTGTCTGGTCATTAGTCTCTCTCTCTCTCTCTCTGTCTCTTGCTCTGTCTCTCTCTCACACTCTCTCTCTCTCTATCTCTCTCTATCTCTCTCTCTCTCTCTCTCTCCCTCAGACTCTCTCTCTCTCTCAGACTCTCTCTCTCTCTCTCTCTCAGACTCTCTCTCTCTCTCAGACTCTCTCTCTCTCTCTCTGTCTCTCAGACTCTCTCTCTCTCTCAGACTCTCTCTCTCTCTGTCTCTCTCTCTCTCAGACTCTCTCTCTCTCTCTGTCTCTCTCTGTCTCTCTCAGACTCTCTCTCTCTCAGTCTCTCTCTCAGTCTCTCTCTCTCTCTCTGTGTCTCTCTCTCTCTCAATGGAACCTTGTATTCTGAGAATAATCAGTTCCAGGAGAATGCTTGTAATCCAAAGCGCTTGCATATCAAAGCGAGTTTCCCCATAGAAGTCAACGGAAAAGAAAATAATTTGTTCCCGATTGACTTCAATGACATGCAATGTGGCCAGAGGTGGGGAGCGCATGAGAGCCTCGGAAATACTCGGGGACAGTTCGGTTGATCTCGCAAACCCTCGGAAAGGTTCTGAGCGTCACCGTTGCCCCCCCGCACCTCAGACCAAATGCGGTACTGCACACCCGATTAGCTTGAATTCTGCTAATTCCCCAAGACAACACTAACTGCATGCTTAGTGCGCCTGCGCCGTTGTTTACGGTGCTCATGCGCGGTAGACATCGGTGCAGAGTTTTCTACAAATATCTCCTAAACTGTGTAGGTTTAGGAGATATTTGTTGCACCTACAGGTAAGCCTTAACACGGTTTAGAAAATATTTGCAGAAAAGACGGCACCGATGTCTACGGCGCATGCACACCGAGCGTGGCGTCAATGAAGGCGCCCGCTCATGCGTGGGAGTGAGGTCGTCATCGCGGCTCCAGCCAATCACAGCGCCGGAGCCACGAAATCCGGAAGTCATGACGGGAGTAATGGCGGCGCTGGAGGAGGCGAAAGAGGGCCGTTGCGGGGGCTTTGATCTCAGGTAAGTACCTCATAATGAGCTAGTATGCTATGCATACTAGCTCATTATGCCTTTATCTTGCAGGGTTTTTTTTTTCAGGAGGCTTTACTTCCTCTTTAATCTGTTGCTGTTTCCCTCAGTACTTCTTTTCCACCACTAGATGCCCTCATTCTTTTAGGTTGAATTGATGACCATTGATGATCATTTACCCAACTTCTCCTGAGCCCAGGCTATCATTGGCACACCCTTTTGGGGGTACGGTCTCATAGTACTACTGGACTAACTGGCACACTGGAGAAAGGATTGCCAACTGTGCCCCCAAAGGAGAAGAGGAAAGACCCATGACATCACCGGACAGACCTGAAGACTTTTGGAAAGAGGTCTATGTGTGTATTTTCGGACGCACCATCTCATTGGAGTATGAGAAGGTTGGTTGCACAGCACAGAAACATGTGACCAGAGTTTGCATCCCCTGAACTGGGAATCTCCTAGCTGTAGACTCTGAATTGAGTTCTCCTTCTGGATTTTACATCCTCTTGCTTGGAATTGGTGCTACCCAAGTGATGCTAGGAGATTGCCGGGGACAGGGGGTGTGTCCTCACCTGCTTGGCGGTGGAGATCAGTCGCCCTTCTCAGTTGTAAGTTCAGCGAGGAAATATAGAAACAAATCCAGGTAAGCAGGGCGGAGTCCGAAAAGAGGTGCAGAATGAAGGTTGGGGTCATGAGACTTTCCTGGAGGGACGGAGTCGCTGAACCTGGGGGGGGGGGGGGGGACAGAAACACTTAAAAAATTGTCCAAAAAAACACCAACTTTCCTTGTATTTGTAGAACTCCTCCCACATTTCCCTTATATTGTGTATCATGGCACCAAGCCATCCCTGGGGGGAAGGGGAGACTAAGGCTTCCTCCTTCCTGCAGCAGACTGATGACATCATCTCAGACTAGACAAAGTCACCTGTCTGGCGTTCAGGGTAGGGTGACCACGTGTCCCGGATTGCCCCGGACAGTCCCGCATTTTTCAGGTCTGTCCCAGGCACCTTCATTCCAGCACAATACAGTGTCCCCGAATGAAACTGACACAGCCCCCCCCCCCCCCCCCCGGGCCAATCTGATGCCCCCAAAAAAGGCCGCCACATCATCGCTTTACTCACTGACAGTACTTGTCCTGGCCGGGAATGCCTGGAGGAGCACAATCCCCGCCCCCTGCTTGTGATTGGAGAAACCATAAATCCCGCCTCTTGTGTCCAATCACTGGGCTGTGATTCGTTACACCACAAGCTGATTTTTGGGAAGGGGGGGTGTCCCTGAATGGTAGTTTGGAAATGTGGTCGCCCTAGTTCAGGGATGGACCTTCTGCTCACCTACCCTCTGGCCTCTTGAAGCTCAGGGTCCTCCTTCGGCTGAGGAGCCGGTCCCGGTCCCGCAGAGAGGCGTGGAATTTGGACTTCAGAGATTTCTGGCACCACTCCTCCTTCTGCTCCTCCTTCTTTCGTAGCATCTCAGAGCAGTTCAGGCGCAACCGCACCCTGCGAGGGGCAGATAATAAAGAGCATTCTGGGTTTCAGGCTCAGAAGGACAAAGTTACTCCTTCTATTGTTCCTCCTTATTATTGCAGTCAATGATTTTCTATAACACTCTGTGTACAGTGCCTTGAAAAAGTATTCATACCCCTTGTAATTATCCACATTTTGTCATATTACCACCAATAATGTAAATGTATTTTATTGGGATTTTATGTGACAGACCAACACAATCTGGGGGGCGCGCCTCGGCAGAGGAGCTGGGAGAAGCTGGAACAGAGGAGCCGGAGAAGCGGTCGGTACGCATGTTCGGGTAAGTTCTTCACCAAGGACTCAGGGCAGGAGAAGGTCAGTGAGTGAGGCACAGTGGATATCTGAAAGTATGTGAAAAGTGTGGGGGGGTACATTTGTATGGCGCCCCCCGGAGTCAATACTTTGTAGAACCCCCTTTCTCTGCAATTACAGCTGTAAGTCTTTTTGGGGGTGTCTCTACCAGCTTTGCACATCTAGAGAGGGACATTTCTGCCCATTCTTCTTTGTAAAATATCTCTGTCTCTGTCAGATTGGATGGAGAGCGTCTGTGATCAGAAATTTTCAAGTCTTGCCACAGATTCTCAATGTGATTTAGGTCTGGACTGTGACTGGGCCATTTTAACACATGAATATGCTTTGATCTAAGCCTTTCCATTGTAGCTCTGGCTGTATGTTTAGGGTCGTTGTCCTGCTGGAAGGTGAACCTCCGCCCCAGTCTCAAGTCTTTTGCAGACTCCAACAGGTTTTCTCCTAAGATTGTCCTGTATTTGGCTCCATCCATCTTCCCATCAACTCTGACCAGCTTCCCTGTCCCTGCTGAAGAAAAGCATCCCCACCACATGATGCTGCCACCACCATGTTTCACAGTGGGGATGGTGTGTTCAGGGTGATGTGCAGTGTTAGTTTTTCCCCACACAAAGCGTTTTACTTTTAGGACAAAAAGTTAGAAATTGGTCTCATGTGACCAGAGCACCTTCTTCCACATGTTTTCTGTGTCCCCTCCCCCACATGTTTGCTGTGTCCCCTCCCCCACATGTTTGCTGTGTCCCCTCCCCCACATGGCTTCTCACAAACTGCAAACAGGACTTCTTATATCTTTCTATCACCAATGTCTTTCTTCTGGTCACTCTTCCATAAAGGGCAGATTTGTGGAGACCACTAATAGTTGTCCTGTGGACAGATTCTCCCCCCTGAGCTGTGGATCTCTGCAGATCCTCCAGAGTTACCATGGGCCTCTTGGCTTCTTCTCTGATGAATGCTCTCCTTGCCCGGCCCGGTCAGTTTAGGTAGACAGCCATGTCTTGGTAGGTTTGCAGTTGTGCCATACTCTTTCCATTTTCGGATGAGGGATTGAACAGATCGCCGTGAGATGTTCAAAGCTTGTGAGATTTTTTTTATAACCTAACCCTGCTTTATACTTCTCCACAACTGTATCCCTGACCTGTCTGGTGTGTTCCTCGGCCTTCATGATGCTGTTTGTTCACCAAGGTTCTCTAACAAACCTCTGAGGGCTTCACAGAACAGCTGTATTTATACTGAGTTTAAATGACACACAGGTGGACTCTATTTACTAATTTGGTGACTTCTGAAGACAATTGGTTCCACTAGATCTTAGTTAGGGGTATCAGAGTAAAGAGGGCTGAATACAAATGCCCCCCCCCCCCCCACCCCCACACTTTTCACATATTTATTTGTAAAAAATGTTGAAAACCATTTATAATTTTCCTTCCACTTCACCATTTTGTGACACTTTGTGTTGGTCTATCACATGAAATACATTTATGGTTTTTGGTTGTAACATGAGAAAATGTGTAAAGTTTCAAGGGGTATGAATACTTTTTCAAGGCACTGCACCTGGTTGTGTTGTTAGGAGCACCTAATACAAATGGTCATAGGAATTCATTACCAAACAACAACATCAAGCACAGCCAACATGTTTCAGGACTGGATGGATACATATACAAATCCTTTGGCAGCTCTGTACTGTACATGTAAAATGCAGCGATAATTTTAGGATGTAGTAGTACCCTTGCCCTTACCCCTCCTTCCCTTACCCCTGACCCCAGCTCACCCTATCACCACTCACCGCTGTCCTCCAGACACCCACCTGTACATGTTCCCTTCATCCGAAATGTTCTCATCCAGTTTCCAGCAGAAGAAGCTGTTCAGGAACATGAAGAACGAAAGGGCCCCGTACCCCAAGACTATGGGGACAAAGGGAACCCCAAAATTGTAGAGGACCTGCAGAAACAGAGAAAGGTTGGAATGTCTGGTTAACATAACAGCCGGGCAGCTTGAATTTTCAGAAAGAGAAAGCTTCCTCAATATACTGTGCAAGATCTCTTTAAATAAAGGGAAGGGGTGGGCATAAACTCAGTGGGAGGGGCGGGCACTAACTCAGCACCGCCTCTGCAGAACATAAAGCAGGTTGGGGTTTATATTTTAACCACTTAAGGACTCCCTACCGCCGATATACGTTGGCAGGTCGCGAGCACGAAGCCCAAGCTCCGTGACTGCGCCGGCGGGACCCGTGGACCCGATCCCCACCGGTGGCCTGCGATCGGTCACCGGAGCTGAAGAACGGGGAGAGGTGAGTGTAAACAATCCTTCCCTGTTCTTCACAGTGGCAATGTCTCTGATCGTCTGTTCCCTGATATAGGGAAAGACAATCGGTGATGTCACACATTCAGCCCCGCCCCCCTACAGTAAGAAACACACATGAGGTCTCACTTACCCCTACAGCACCCCCTAGTGGTTAACTCCTAAACTGCAATTGTCATTTTCACAATAATCAGTGCATTTTTATAGCACTTTTCGCTGTGAAAATGACAATGGTCCCAAAAATGTGTCAAAATTGTCCGATGTGTCCGCCATAATGTCGCAGTCACGAAAAAAATCTCTGATCGCCGCCATTACTGGTAAAAAAAAAACTATTAATAAAAATGCCATAAAACTACCCCCTATTTTGTAAACGCTATACATTTTGCGCAAACCAATCGATAAACGTTTATTGCGATTTTTTTTTTACCAAAAATATGTAGAAGAATACGTATCGGCCTAAACTGAGGAAAAAAAACGTTTTTTTTTTTAATATATTTTTTGGGGGATATTTATTATAGCAAAAAGTAAAAAATATTGAATTTTGTTTTTCCAAATTGTCGCTCTATTTTTGTTTATAGCGCAAAAAATAAAAACCGCAGAGGTGATCAAATACCACCAAAAGAAAGCTCTATTTGTGGGAAAAAAAGGACACCAATTTTGTTTGGGAGCCACGTCGCACGACCGCGCAATTGTCAGTTAAAATGACACAGTGCAGAATCGCAAAAAGGGGCCAGGTCCTTAACATGCATAATGGTCCGGGGCTTAAGTGGTTAAAGGTGTAAATAGCTGTATCTGTTAAATCTTTAGAAATGTTTTCTTTCAGCCACTGTCGAAAGAGACTACCATTGTCTGGGAGTGGGTCACAGTAACCAATGGGCATGCAGCACGCTTTCTACTTTTCTTACCTTGACGATGGTCAACACCGTGGCCGACGCTGCAAAACTCGCTATAACCATAGAAGGGTAAACCGCGCCGACGTCAGGCAGGAAATGTGGAAGCTGAAGAGTAAAAGGACAATGTTAGACCCTTCGGGGGAGTGGTTAGGTAGCGCTAGGGTTGTCCTACTGGTATTATTATCCAATAGTGTTACAGCAGTGTTTATGAAGGATTCGGGGCTGGCGGCTTCTACACACCAAAGGATTCCCACCGTTCCCTTAGTTTGTAATGTACAAATATGGATCTGGGGTTGAAGAGCCACAACAAGGGTTAATAGTCCAACCATAAATTCATTCCAATGTATGGAAATTCAGGTGAAAGACCAAAGAAGAAAGACAACGCGTTTCAGGGGCCAAAACTCGCCCCTTTCACCAGGGCCTGAGCATAGGATACAATGTATATGGTCTGAGCATAGGATACAATGTATATGGTCTGAGCATAGGATACAATGTATGTGGTCTGAGCATAGGATACAATGTATATGGTCTGAGCATAGGATACAATGTATGTGGTCTGAGCATAGGATACAATGTATGTGGTCTGAGCATAGGATACAATGTATATGGTCTGAGCATAGGATACAATGTATATGGCCTGAGCATAGGATACAATGTATATGATCTGAGCATAGGATACAATGTATGTGGTCTGAGCATACGATACAATGTATGTGGTCTGAGCATAGGATACAATGTATACGGTCTGAGCATAGGATACAATGTATATGGTCTGAGCATAGGATACAATGTATATGGTCTGAGCATAGGATACAATGTATACGGTCTAAGCATAGGATACAATGTATGTGGTCTGAGCATACGATACAATGTATGTGGTCTGAGCATAGGATACAATGTATACGGTCTAAGCATAGGATACAATGTATACGGTCTGAGCATAGGATACAATGTATGTGGTCTGAGCATAGGAAACTATGTATACGGTCTGAGCATAGGATGCAATGTATATGGTCTGAGCATAGGATACAATGTATGTGGTCTGAGCATAGGATACAATGTATACGGTCTGAGCATAGGATACAATGTATGTGGTCTGAGCATAGGATACAATGTATGTGGTCTGAGCATAGGATACAATGTATACGGTCTGAGCATAGGATACAATGTATACGGTCTGAGCATAGGATACAATGTATGTGGTCTGAGCATAGGATACAATGTATATGGTCTGAGCATAGGATACAATGTATGTGGTCTGAGCATAGGATACAATGTATGTGGTCTGAGCATAGGATACAATGTATATGGTCTGAGCATAGGATACAATGTATACGGTCTGAGCATAGGATACAATGTATGTGGTCTGAGCATAGGATACAATGTATGTGGTCTGAGCATAGGATACAATGTACAGTATATGACTCAAACATTGCATCACACTCTCCATACTGTTCAGCATGTTCAGTATTTTTCTTTTTTTAGTTCTTCGCTGTGTTTTTGTTCTTTGTAAATTTATAGATATGTTTAGTTTTTATGTAGCACCGTGGCCCTGCGAGATACGAAATATTGTACTACCGTATGTCCTCACGTGTAGTAGAATGACAATAAAGCATCATCAGAGTCCCCCATACATCAGGATCCCCATCAGAGTCCTCCCGTACATCAGGATCCCCATCAGAGTCCTCCCGTACATCAGGATCCCCATCAGAGTCCTCTCGTACATCAGAGTCCCTATCAAAGTATCCTCTAACATCGGGGTCCCCATCAGAGTGCCCTCTTACATCATAGTCCCCATCAGAGTCACCCTTACACTTGGTCCCCATCAGAGTCCACCCTACCATCAGGATCCACATCAGAGTCCCCCTACATAAGGGTCCCAAACAGAGTCCTTTCTTGTCTCACTGCCCCCATCAGAGTCGCCCTTACATCGGGGTCCCCATTAGAGTCCCCCTTCATCAGAGTCCCCAGCACAGTACCCCCTTACATTAGGGTCCACCATCAGAAACCCCCTTACATCAGGGTCCCCATCAGAGTCACCCTTACACTTGGTTCCCCATCAGAGTCCACCATTACATCAGGATCCACATCATGGTTCCCATCAGAGTCACCCTCCTATATCAGGATCCCCATCAGCGTCCTCCCTTGCATCAGGGTCCCCATCAGAGTCCCCCTTACATCAGGGTCCCCAACACAGTTCCACCTTACATTAGGGTCCACCATCAGAAACCCCCTTACATCGGGATCCGCATCAGAGTCACCCCTTACATTAGGGTCCCTATCAGAGTGCCCCCTATATCAGGGTCCCCATCAGAAACCCCTCTTAAATAAGATTCCCCATCAATGTGCCCCCTTTACATCAGGGTCCTCCTTACACCAGGGTCTCCATCAGAGTCCACCCTTACATCAGGATCCACATCAGGGTCCCCATCAGAGTCCACCTACATAAGGGTCCCAAACAAAGTCCTTTCTTATCTCACTGCCCTCATCAGAGTCGCCCTTACATAGGGGTCCCCATTAGAGTTCCCCTTACATTAGAGTCCCCCTTACATCAGAGTCCCCAGCACAGTGCCCCCTTACATTAGGGTCCACCATCAGAAACCCCCTTACATCAGGATCCCCATTAGAGTCCTCCTTACATCAGAGTCCCCCTTACCTCAGAGTCCCCAGCACAGTGACCCCCTTACATTAGGGTCCACCATAAGAAACCCCCTTACATCAGGATCCGCATCAGTGTCACCCCTTACATCATGGTCCTCATCAGAGTCCCCCCTACATAAGGGTCCCAAAAACAGTCCCTCCTTATCTCAGTGTCCTCATCAGAGTCGCCCTTACATCAGGATCCCCATCGGAGTCACCCCTTATATCAGGGTCCCCATCACAGTGCCCCCTTACATTAGGGTCCTCCATCAGAAACCCCCTTACATCAGGATCCCCATCAAAATCTACATATCAAGGTCCCCATTAGAGTGTCCCTTTACATCTGGGTCCCCACCAGAGACCCCCCATACCTCATACCCCCCACCCATCCCCCATGCTCTCCACCCCCCCCCCCCCCTGGATCTCAGGGATAAAGTTCCACATTGTGTGTCTGGGTGTGAATGGAGCTGATTATATGGATGTGTTGTGTATACAACGTTGTGTTATTATATGACACAGAGGACGTCACGGTGTGTGTACACTCACTTCTCACCAAACACATTACATCTCCCCGATAAGGAAACCATTCATACCGCTCCCGGCATCATTTATCCCTCTCTTACCATCAATGAGGAGAAGGCAACACAACTTCCCCCGACCCCCTGAGCCACCAACGCGAAGGGCAGAAACATGGACAGACCTGGAACACAAGAGAAGTGCTACTGAGTCCAAACAGAATGAGAACAGATACCGAGAATTACACCCGACATACAGGACAAGAGAAGTGGTACTGTGCAGAGTCCATACATACAGAATAAGGGGAGATACCGAGAATTACACCCGACATACAGGACAAGAGAAGTTGTACTGTGCAGAGTCCATACATACAGAATAGGAGAAGTGGGACTGGGCAGAGTCCATACATATAGAAGTGGGACTGTGCAGAGTCCGTACATACAGAATAGGAGAAGTAGTACTGGGCAGAGTCCATACATACAGAATAGGAGAAGTTGTACTGTGCAGAGTCCATACATACAGAATAGGAGAAGTTGTACTGTGCAGAGTCCATACATACAGAATAGGAGAAGTGGGACTGGGCAGAGTCCATACATATAGAAGTGGGACTGTGCAGAGTCCGTACATACAGAATAGGAGAAGTAGTACTGGGCAGAGTCCATACATACAGAATAGGAGAAGTTGTACTGTGCAGAGTCCATACATACAGAATAGGAGAAGTTGTACTGTGCAGAGTCCATACATACAGAATAGGAGAAGTGGGACTGGGCAGAGTCAATACATATAGAATAGGAGAAGTGGGACTGTGCAGAGTCCGTACATACAGAATAGAAGAAGTTGTACTGTGCAGAGTCCATACATACAGAATAGAAGAAGTTGTACTGTGCAGAGTCCATACATACAGAATAGGAGAAGTTGTACTGTGCAGAGTCCATACATACAGAATAGGAGTTGTACTGTGCAGAGTCCATACATACAGAATAGGAGAAGTTGTACTGTGCAGAGTCCATACATACAGAATAGGAGAAGTTGTACTGTGCAGAGTCCATACATACAGAATAGAAGAAGTTGTACTGTGCAGAGTCCGTACATACAGAAGTGGGACTGTGCTCCGGGATACAATATCTGAATCTCAGTACTTACTGGGAGGGTTGGTGCAGCAATAGGCCAGCATCAGACAGGACACGGCTATCAGGGCCCTGTGGGGTGACATGAGAATGTAGACATGTAAATCACATATGGAGGGTAGAATAGTATCTCAGAAAATAATTAGGGTGTCCACGTCACTCACCCTCCAATCTGCCGCAGTGACCTGATATGGACATATCCCAAGAGCAGCTGTAGGGGGAGAAAGGATCCCCAGAGGAAGAAGGACCCCAGGGTGAAGGCCAGGTTCAGGTTCTGCTCCTGAGAGAAGCAGAAGTCCTCCAGTGCCGGCTGTACAGGTCCAGGGTCAATCCGAATCAGTGACGAGGACACCTCTGCATGAAAACCAAAAAATAATAAACTCACTCCACAGCAACCAATCAGAATACTCGTTTAAAGCTGAACTCCAGGGACAAACAAACATTCATTTAAATATATTCCTCAATAGGCACAGAGGATATAAATCCTCTCTGTGTGCACCCAGTGCCTTTATAAACCCAGATATTTCCCTGTAAGTTAGCAGTGACATCATCATTGTGCAGTACAGAGCTGTGGGAGGGGCCAGCAGGCTCCACCCACTACAGGCTGCCTGTAGGAAACTACAGGAGGGGGGCGGAGACACGACTAGTCACTCTGCACAAGGAGAGAGAGCAGCAGTGAGCGGTCTTTAATACAGGAAGCCAAAGCATTAGTCTTTGACTAGGTGATTCGATTTTATCATTACTGTTATTGTTATCACAACTGTTATTTAAGTATAAAAGTAAAAAAAAAAAAAGTTTAGGATAGGGTCTCAGAGATACATCAGGAAGTGAGATGAAATCTCTCCAGCATGCAGGGAAATGCACACCTCCCAACTTTTAGAGATGGGAATGAGGGACACCTATCAGCAAAAGTATGCAGGCATAGGACACACCCCTTGCCACGCCCCCTTAAAGGAGAATTGTACAAAAAAACAAAATTGGGTAAACCCACAAGTGCTTCTTTTTACCACTACTATTCATTTATATTGGCTTTTGGAATTTACAAATGCAACAATTTAGATAAAAGATTTAGAAAACGCTTTTTGATAGATAACATTTTATATACATATATATATATATATATATATATATATGCATTTTATATACAACTATATAGATCAGACCAAAAATGAGGGACAAATGAGGAGAAAAGAGGGACAGAGGGACATTGCTACAAATCAGGGACAGTTGGGAGCTATGGAAATGCCTTGACAGTTGTCACCAGAACAGGTGTCCCCATTGGAAGATTTCCCCTCAATTCCTGTATCGGTGACACTCTGTAAACTTTGGATTCGATTCACACTCTTTAGACAGTGAAGCCCAGAGAACTTGAAGCAGACGTCTACTCAAAAAAATTTGTTTGCACCATTATAACCCCTCCTCTTTTTTTATTTGGGGGGGGGGGGGGTCTTTTCATTTACTTTTTCATTCTTGACACTCTGGTACTGCCCCCTTCCTCCTGGATGAGAATGACGTGGACCCTCCTCCTGGTGCCTCCCGGGATATAAATGCTACATACGCCAGGAGACGTCGGCAGAAGGCAAACATTGGGGCGGGGGCGCTGGTAGGACCTGGAAGAGTTCTGTCCAAATGTGGTAAAATCAATGCTCTCCGGCTATATTCTTTGCAGGTTCAGCATGTAAAATGGGGAAAATTCAGCACTATGGCCACTAGATGGAGCTGAGGAGCATACTTATTTCTGTTGTTTCTCAGCCCCACCTAGTGGTCATGACGCAGAAATTTCCCATTCACAGATCCGATCTGCAGTGACTATAGCTTGAGAACATTAATTTTTTCCCCCCATTCGCACAGAACAAATTTACATGCAGTTTTGATGGAAGTGATTTTCTTTTGATTTATTTTTACCCCCCTTTTTGTGTTTTTCGAAAAAAAATCTTGGTTTCAGTAAACTTTCTTGGATTCCACTTTTGCTCACTTTAACAACCTGTTATCAGTATAAACCTGAAACACCTTTGCTACCTAAAACATATTGTACAAAGAGCGCTTGTGATCATTTATCGGTATATATAAAGTAATTCAATACATCACCAACCCAATAGCCGTGATACAGAAACATTCATACCATCGGTGTAATTGCTTCCATACACCAGTGTTGAGTAGTTATTCCTCTCCGCAGGAAGCCCGGAATCTGAAATATGGAGGACATCTTAATAAGTGTCATTCGTTTAAATAGATTTTAAGGTAAGTTTAAGTAATTAAAACAAAAAAAAAACTATCCTACAATTGCTGACTATCCGGGTCCTGAAGAAGTGGACATTGTCTGCGAAACACGTTGCCATGTAAGTTCTAGAATTATATATGTTGCAACCAAATATGCTACCTGATGTAGTCAGTGACTGTCTACTGCATTCTATATGTACTGGATTTTTTTTTTATTGAATATGGATGGCAGTCCAAATGATTTTTTTTAACATAAAGTTTATTTAAAGTGGATGTGAACCCGCTCTCATCCTTTCTAAACTCCTGCCATAGTGCTGATCTATAAGGATATAGACGCCTCCTGCAGGTATCCTTACCTGCCAAATGTCTCCCCTCTGTCTGTTATCAGAACTGAAAATCAGAACTGAAAAACTGCATATTCTGTGGTTGAGTCTGTTGTCTGGAGCTCGGTGGGTGAAGTCGTGATGTCAGTAGACTCCCCGCCCACCTCTACACTCCCCGCCCACCTCTACACTCCCCTTGTCAACATGCATTTTTTCCTGTGTATTACTTACACAAAATTCTGCTATGATCACTAACATCCAGTCAAAACCCAGAAAAGTAACCACATGACTTTAGAAAAGGAGTGGGGGTGGAAATTAAAAAAATGAATGCCTGTCTCCAGGCTAGTGCATGAGATATGTAAATAACCTGTCACTCACAGCAAGGGGGGCGGAACGGACAAAAGTTTTCACCGGTTTGTCCGTTTATCTCACTGAAAAAAGAAAAGAGGATTGCTCAGAGCTGGATTAACTCTGTGTGGCAAGACTGGGCACAGATGATAGGAAATCGTATACTCTACATCAGGGGTGTCAAACTGGCGGCCCTCCAGCTGTTCCGAAACTACAAGTCCCATCATGCCTCTGCCTGTGGGAGTCATGCTTGTAACTGTTAGCCTTGCAATGCCTCATGGGACTTGTAGTTTTGCAACAGCTGGAGGGCCGCCAGTTTGACACCCCTGCTCTACATTGTGACATAAAAAAAAAAAACAATTGCTGACTATCTGGGTCCTGAAGAAGTGGACATTGACTGCGAAACACGTTGCCATGTAAGTTCTACAATTATATATGTTGCAACCAAATATGCTACCTGATGTAGTCAGTCAATGTCTACTGCATGCTATATGTACTGGATTTTTTTTTAATTAAATATGTCCACATGATTTTTTTTTAACATATTTCAAAACCCCAATAAAAACTGCAGTGGTACAGTCCAGATGATTTTTTTTTACCAAATAACAATGTCAGTATATATGTATGGTTCTTGGTTCTATGATTTGATACAGCTTTGCTGAACATTAAAATCCGACTGATGCTTATAAATACTGAAGGGATCCATTTATAAAACATTCGCTGGACAAATGTCACATACATTTAGCCCAGCCTGCACGTATATTCTCTAATATGAGTATTTCCTATCTTGATGAGCTCCATCTATTGGCCACAATGCAGTCATTTTTATGAAATGCCCCAATCAGGAAAAAAATACCGCATTCTGACCACTAGATGGAGCTGATCATCATAGTAAATAATGGGTAAAATTTGTGACGCTTGTACCATTCACCCAAAAGATTTTCGAATGTTCCTGCCATCATTAACCACTTAAAGGGGTTGTAAAGGTACACTTTTTTCCCCTAAATAGCTTCCTTTACCTTGGTGTGTAGTTACAGACAGAAGAACAGGAAGTGAGGATTTCTCAGAAGAAATAAGGACATTTAAAAGCAAAATGGAAGGATGAGGTAAGTGAAGGAGGACTGCACTAAGGTAAAGGAAGATATTTAGGATTTTTTTTTTACCTTTACAACCCCTTTAAGGACTGAGCCTCTTTCTGAGATTTGGTGTTTACAAGTTATTTTACTAAAAAATTACTTAGAACCCCCAAACATTATATATATACATATATATATATATATATATATATATATATATATATATATATATATATATATATATTCCCTAACACCCTAGAGCAGGGGTCTCCATACTTTTCAAGCAAAGGGCCAGTTTACGGTCTTTCAGAATTCAGGGGGGCCGGATCGGGTATAAAAAGGCCCCAGGGCCGAGCATCAGTGAGAATAAACATGGCCCCAGTGTTGGTGGTCAGTAGGAGGAGGGATAGTGCTCCATCATTGCTATAAGCCTAAGAAATAGTGCCCCATTGTTGGTGCCACTGGGAGAAATAGTGCCTCACATCATTGGAAGCAACACTGCCCCAAGGGCCGGATGAAGGCTAGCAAAGGGCCACTTCCAGCCCTCGGGCCGCAGTTTGGAGACCCCTGCCCTAGAGAATAAAATCGCGGTAGTTGCAATACTTTTTGTCACACCATATTTGCAAAGCGGTCTTTCTAAAAAAAATAACTTTTTTTAAATTAACAAATAGGACAACAGTAAAGTCAGCCCAATTTTTTTTATATTGTGAAAGATAATGTTGCGCCGAGTAAATTGATACCCAACATGTCATGCTTCAAAGTTGCGCCCGCTCGTGGAATGGCGACAAACCTTTACCCTTAAAAATCTCGATAGGCGACATTTAAAAAGATTCTACAGGTTGTATGTTTTGAGTTACAGAGGAGGGCTGGGGCTAGAATTATTGCTCTCGCTCTCCCGGTGATACCTCACATGTGTGGATTGAACACTCTTTTCATATGAGGGCGCTACCCACGTATGCGTTCGCTTTTGCGCATGAGCTCGTCGGGACGGTGCGCTTTAAAAAAAAAATGTTTTCTTTTATTTATTTTGACACTGTTTTAACAACAACAACAACAAAATTGGGTCACTTTTATTCCTATTACAAGGAATGTAAACATCCTTTGTAATAGAAAAAAAACATGACAGTGTGAGATCCGGGGGCAAAAATTCTGATATCTGGCGGCGTAGCGTAAGCTATTTACCCTACGCCGCTGTAACTTACAGGAGCAAGTGCCTTATTCTCCAAGCACTTGCTCCGTAATTTGCGGCGGCGTAGTGTAAATCCCCGCGTAATTCAAAGGGGGCGGCTTGTATTTAAATTAAGCGCGCCCCCGCGACAAACGTACTGCGCATGCGCCGGCCGTAAACGCAGCCCACTGCGCATGCTCCATAGTACGCCGCAGATACATTGGTTTTCGACGTCAACGCAATTAACGCACAGCCCTATTCGCGACGAGTTACGTAAACGACGGAAAAACGCGACGCTGTCCCGACGTCCATCCCTAACATGGTGTACGCCGGACCTACGCAAGGTTACCCCTCATATAGCAGGGGTAAGCTTACGCAAACTACGGAAACTACGACGACGGCGCGCAAATACGTTCGGGAATCGGCGTATCGGGCTCATTTGCATATTCAACGCAAAAATCAACGGGAACGCCACCTAGCGGCCAGCGTAACATTGCAACTTAGATCCGATGGTGTAAGTGACTTACGCAAGTCGGATCTAAGCAAAATCTATGCGTAACTGATTCTAAGAATCAGTCGCATAGATACCCAGGCGGATAAACAGAGATACGGCGGCGTATAGATACCCAGGCGGATAAACAGAGATACGGCGGCGTATCTGGAGCTACGCCGTCGTATTATCTCTTACAAGAATCTGGCCCTTCATATCTCATATTTACCCTATAAAAAAAAAAATTGACATTCTAAAAAAAAAAAAAAAGTCCCTTTAAGAGATGTCCATCTAAGACAGGGATCCTCAAACTACGGCCCTCCAGCTGTTGCGGAACTACAAGTCCCATTAGGCATTGTAAAACTCTGACATTCCCAGACATGACTAGGGCATGATGGGAATTGTAGTTCCTGAACAGCTGGAGGGCCGTAGTTTGAGGACCCATGATCTAAGACCTATGGGTGGAAGTGACGTTTTGACGTCGCTTCCGCCCTGCAGTGATATGAAGAGATGGGTCACCTTCCCCTCACTCGTCTCCATACACAGTAAGGGGACAGATGCGATCGCCTCAGCCACTGCCGACGGCTCCGGTAAGCGGTGGGAGGGGGGCCCTCTCCCGCAGCCGATAAAAGTGATCTTGTGGCGAATCCGCCGCAGAGACCACTTTTATCTTGTAGCGGACCGCCCACTGAAGAAGAGCCTGGGTTATGGTAGCTAGCTTCTACCATAACAACAGTATTCCTCTTCAAACAAGATACGCCGGAATTACGCTAAGATACGACTGGCGTAACGTTATTACACCGTCGTATCTTAGTTGCATACTTACGCTGGACGCTAGTGGCGCTTCTGTTGTTTTTTCCGCGTTGAATATGCAAATGAGCGAGTTACAGCAATTCACGAACGTACGAGCGGGCGGCGCATTCCTTTTACGTCGTTTGCGTAAGCGTATGTCCGGCGTAAAGTTACCCCTGCTGTATAGAGGCGTACGCAATGTTAAAGCGGAGGTTCACCCTAAGACAACTCTGTCCCATCCCATCCAGCATACTGGCGTCAGCACCAGTATGCTGTTTTTTTTTTTTTTTAATCGCTCTACTTACTGTGTAATAAATCATTTTATTTTCTCCCTACCGCGGTGAATAGCGTGGCTATGGCGCGTCACACCTTCCGAAAATAGCTGAACTAGGACTCGGCACTTCCCGGCGCTATACGGCGCCTGCGCACAGACCTAGGAGCTGACTGCGCAGGCGCCGTATATAGCCGAGTCCTGTTTCGGCTTTTTTCGGAGGGCGTGACGCGCCATAGCCGTAGGACTCGGCTATATACGGCGCCTGCGCAGTCAGCTCCTAGGTCTGTGCGCAGGCGCCGTATAGCGCCGGAAAGAGCCGAGTCCTTGTTTGGCTATTTTCGGAAGGCGTGACGCGCCATAGCCGCGCCATTCACCACGGTAGGGAGAAAATAAAATTATTCATTACACTGTAAGTCGAGCGATAAAAAAAAAAAAACAGCATACTGGCGCTGACGCCAGTATGCTGGATGGGATGGGACAGAGTTGTTTTAGGGTGAACCTCCGCTTTAAGTATGGACGTCGGGCCAGCGTCGAATTTTCCGTTTGCGTAACCCGTTCGCGAATAGGGAATTGCGTAAGTTACGTACACGTCGTTTTCATTGACTATTTGCGACATGACTTCACGCATGCGCACTGGGATACGTCCAAGGCCGGCGCATGCTCAGTTAAAAAAATACGTCGTTTGCGTCTGGTCATTTATAATTTTAATAAAACACGCCCACCTCTTGTTCATTTGAAATACACCCGCCCATTTACGCTACGCCGCCGTAAGTTACAGCGGTAATTGTTTGTGGATAAGGATACACCGCTGTAACATACAGCGGCGTAGTGTAACTAAGATAAGCTACACCAACGGGAGATCTTTGTGGATCTGGCCCTAAATCTTGATTTGTACAAGTCGTTTATTCACAAATCAAAATTCTCGTTATTCGGAGATACGGATGTGTCTGAATTTCCAAATCAGTGATAATAACGAATTTCGAAATGAATTATAAAAAAGCAAAAGGAAGTAACCAATTTGAATTTAACAAAAATTCAAAAATGGATTAAGAATATAATGAAATTTGAAAATGAATTACATGTATTCAATAAAATAAATAGTAATAATAAATAAACAAATTAAAACTGACAAACGTGGAGAAAAATAAATCCATAAGGCTGCATTCACACCTAGGCGTTTTAACGCCTGAAGCGCGACGCTACAATACGCCGGAGGGATGAAATAACATTATTGTCTATGGTGACTGTTCACATCTTAACGCCGAACGCCGAAACGCCGGTCGCGTGAAGCTCAAACAAGTCCCGGACCCTTTTTTGTCGCGCGGATCGGGCGGTTTGGGCGTATTTGAGCGTTTCCATTTCCCATAGAAAGTAATGGAAACGCTCGATTCAAGTGACTTGCGCGACAACGAGCGTTTGCTACAGGCGTTTTGTCGCTCTAATCAATAGAACTTTTCACCCAGGCAGAAGATAAAAAAAAATCTACCAACATAGCAACAAGTGATGAAAAGATGATAATTTTTCCTATTGGCTAAAATAAAAAACGCCGAAGTACAAAAACGTCGGACGACGCTGTATGCAAACGCGCAAATAAGCTTGAATACGCGCGTCAAAACGTCGGCAAAAAACGCCCGAAAAAACGACCGACGCTCAGGTGTGAATGCAGCCTAAGTGGCCACGCAATGCGCAGATACAGACCTGAATAGCAGTTTCGAGCGAGCACCCCTATCTCCACCAGGATGGGGCTCAGCGAGTTCCAACCAAGAAGACATCCAGAAAATAGCAACGTCTCCACCAAGGCTGAGCCCAGCACCCACAGTCTCATGTTCCCCCCCATATCTCTGGACCGGGGGGTCTTTGCAGTGCACCGCGGGGGCCCCTCTATGTCGGGTACAGCAGGCAAGGAGCTGCGTGTGAAATGAGTTATTGATGGGGCATTGTGCGCCAAACCATCCTGACACAAGCCCGTGTTTACACATAACACGTCTGTACTCCTCACCCATAACGGGAGCAGCCAATCCCGGGCGAGGGAAGACGGCCGGACCTAGGGCCACAGTGTGTACACTACAATCGTAGCATAAACAGACAGAGATTGCCGAGCAATTACCCGATCACACAGCGAATCGAGGGGAAAGGCAGCTGAGAAATTTCAATATTCAATGTTTATCAAGAGAATTTGTTGAATTGCACCGCAGTCTATAAAACTCAACCAAACAAGGGAACAGCAGCTCTCCAAATGGTATGTATCAACAGGGCCGCCATCAGGAATTATGGGGCCCCTTACACAGCTTCAGGCATGGGCCCCCTGGAGGCTGGAGCAGAGAACTGGGGGGGTGCTGCTGCCTCAAATTGAGAAGCGTGGGGGGGGGGGCACCGCTAATTAAGAAAATTGAGAAGCGTGGGGGCGTGAATTAAGAAGTGGGGGGTGCCACGAATTTGCAGGGTTGCCCTGGGGACCTCTAGGCCCCTTACAAAAAAAGAAATAATATATTTGAACTGGATGGACTTGTGTCTTTTTTCAACCTGACTAACTATGTAACTATGTAACTATGTAACTATGTATATATATATATATATATATATATATATATATATATATATATATATATATATATATATATATATATATATACACATTAAAAAAAAAAAGAAAAAAGGGGACCTTAATAGGAATTAAAAAAAATACATTATTTTAGTTGCCATCCAGGGCCCTGGGGACCTCTGGGCCCTTTAATAAAAACAAAAAATAAATAAAATAAAAAATATATAAAAAAAAATTAAACTTAATCCTTAAAATTAAGCTTTTTTTTTATAACAATAAAAGGGGGTTGCCATCTGGGGCCCTGGGGACCTCTGGGTATTGTAATAAAAAGATAAAAGATAAAAAGAAATAAAAAAATATATATATTTTTTTTTAAAACAAATAATAAAAAAAAGGGAGGGTTGCCATTCGGGGGCCCTGGGGACCTCTGGGTCCTTTAATAAAAATAAATAAATAAAACTATATAAAAAATAAATAAAAACAAATACAAAAAAGAGGGTTTGCCATACGGGGCTCTGGGGACCTCCAGGCCCCTTACAAGTGTACTGCCTGTTGGCGGCCCTGTGTATCAATACATGATGTTTGGACCAGGCCTATTTTTTACACTTGGTGTTTACAAGTTAAAATCCGTTTTTTATTTTGCAAGAAAATTACTTAGAACCCCCAAATATTATACTATATATATTTTTTTCAGACACCCTAGAGAATAAAATGGCGGTTGTTGCAATACTTTATGTCACTGTACTTGCGCAGCGGTCTTACGAACACAATTTTGTTGAAGAAATACTTTTTGGAATAGAAAAATACGAAAACAGTAAAGTTAACCCTATTTTTTTATATATATTGTAAATGATAATGTTACGCCGAGTAAATTGATACCCAACATGTGACGCTTTAAAATTGTGCCTTTCTGTCCCTGAAAGGGTTCAGGGACGGATACAGGGTCCAGAAAAGGATACAGGGTTCAGGGACGGATACAGGGTTCAGGGACGGATACAGGGTTCAGGGAAGGATACAGGGTTCAGGGATGGATACAGGGTTCAGGGACGGATACAGGGTTCAGGGAAGGATACAGGGTTCAGGGATGGATACAGGGTTCAGGAACGGATACAGGGCCCAGGAATGGATACAGGGTCCAGGAATGGATACAGGGTCCAGGAAAGGATACAGGGTCCAGGAACAGATACAGGGTTCAGGGACAGATACAGGGTACAGTAACAGATACAGGGTTCAGGAACAGATACAGGGTCCAGGAACGGATACAGGGTTAAGAAAAGGATACAGGGTTCAGGAACAGATACAGGGTTCAGGGACGGTAACAGGGTTCAGGGACGGATACAGGGTTCAGGGACGGATACAGGGTCCAGGAACGGATACAGGGTTCAGGGACGGATACAGGGTCCAGGAATGGATACAGGGTCCAGGAATGGATACAGGGTCCAGGAACAGATACAGGGTTCAGGGACAGATACAGGGTACAGTAACAGATACAGGGTTCAGGAACAGATACAGGGTCCAGGAACAGATACAGGGTCCAGAGAAGGATACAGGGTTCAGGGACGGATACAGGGTTCAGGGAGAGATACAGGGTCCAGGAACAGATACAGGGTTAAGAAAAGGATACAGGTTTTCAGGGATGAATAAAGGGTTCAGGAACAGATACAGGGTTCAGGGACAGATACAGGGTCCAGAGAAGGATACAGGGTTCAGGGACGGATACAGGGTTCAGGGACAGATACAGCGTTCAGGGACAAATACAGGGTTCAGGAACGAATACAGGGTTCAGGTACGGATACAGCGTTCAGGGACGGATACAGGGTTCAGGGACAAGTACAGGGTTCAGGAAAGATACAGGGTTCAGGAACGTATACAGGGTCCAGGGATGGATACAGGGCTCAGGAACAGATACAGGGTTGAGGAACAGATCCAGGATCCAGGAATGGATACAGAGTTCAGGAATGGATACAGAGTTCAGGAATGGATACAGGGTTCAGGAACAGATACAGCGTTCAGGGACGGATACAGGGTTCAGGAACGGATACAGGGTTCAAGGACGGATACAGGGTTCAGTGACGGATACAGGTTCCAGGGATGGACACAGGGTCCAGGAGCGAATACAGGGTTCAGGAACAGATACAGGGTCCAGGGACGGATACAGGGTCCAGGGACGGATACAGGGTTCAGGGACGGATACAGGTTCCAGGGATGGACACAGGGTCCAGGAACAGATACAGGGTCCAAGAATGGATACATTGTTCAGGGTCACAGGATACAGGAACACAGGCTAGCAAATACAGATCAAGGCACAAGGAGACAATACCAAGGCAATGTGTGCAAGCATCTTCCGGGTATTAGTACACTTCCCGTAATCAGTCTCAGGTGATGCCTGATTGCAGGAGTTGATGTCGGCTCCAGACTGCCGGAAAACACCTGCTGGTGGACACCGGAACTGCGGCCCTTAGATCTGGGAGTGACAGTGCCACCAGCAGGTGAAACCTTTCCTGACATCATCAATCCAGGGATAGATGGTGACCCTGGATCATACCTAAATAAAGGGTGCTGCCTTTCTGTAGAGCAAAGTAGATGAAGGCATTGATAGGGGGAATACCCTCTGCAATAGGTACTAAGTAACTGGAAGTGCTGCACTGACACATGAAAATAGAGCACCCTAAAATCAAAGAGGCCATAAGTTGAAACGCGTCGAATGAGCTTCTGCAAGTCAGATTTTGTTTTACGAGCGCGACGTGTCCCCGATTTCACTGTGACTGCGATCTGGATTCTGCTTTGCTGCGGAAATAACCAACGTTAAGAACGAGAGCGGGTTTTTATACACATTGGCGGTATTAGGACAACAGACATTTCACGGTACTTTCCTGCCGCTAATTATGGAAGGAACTTCAGCCTGTGTGGCTCATTTCTTTATATAATAAACTTTATTACATTTTCCATCATAATCAACAGAGAAAGTGCGCAGGAGTGAGAACCGGCCACTTCCCCTCCAACAACACAGTGAAATCAGAGCGATCAGCACTTTCACAATGTAACACAAGACATGGAAGGGAGGGAAAAAAAATCAAGGCACTTAATGCTATCGATAAATGTTTTGATTTTTAAGAGGTTAACCACTTAAACCCCGAGCCTCTTTCTGAGATTTGGTGTTTACAAGTTAACCACTTAAGACCCGAACCAATATGCAGCTAAAGGACCTGGCCCCTTTTTGCGATTCGGCACTGCGTCGCTTTAACTGACAATCGCACGACGTGTCTCCCAAACACAATTGGCGTCCTTTTTTTCCCACAAATAGAGCTTTCTATTGGTGGTATTTGATCCCCTCTGCGGTTTTTATTTTTTGCGCTAAAAACAAAAATATAGCACCTTTTTTTTACTTTTTGCTATAATAAATATCCCCAAAAAAGATATAAAAACACTTTTTTTCCCTCAGTTTAGGCCGGTACGTATTCTTCTACCTATTTTTGGTAAACAAATCTCAATAAGCATTTAACGATTGGTTTGCGCAAAATTTATAGCGTTTACAAAATAGGGGATAGTTTTATGGCATTTTTATTAATAATTAATTTTTTTACTACTAATGGCGGCGATCAGCGATTTTTTCCGTGACTGCGACATTATGGCGGACACATCGAACAATTTTTACACATTTTTGGACCATTGTCATGTTCACATCAAAAAATTCTATAAAAATGCTCTGATTACTGTGAAATTGACAATTGCAGTTTAGGAGTTAACCACTAGGGGGTGCTGTAGGGGTTAAGTGTGACCTCATGTGTGTTTCTAACTGTAGGGGGGCGGGGCTGGACTTGTGATGTCACTGATCATCTTTTCCTATATCAGGGAACAGACGATCAGTGACACTGCCACTGTGAAGAACGGGGAAGGTGTGTTTACTTCAGCTCCTGTGACAGATCGCGGGACTCCGGCGGCGATCGGGTCTGCGAGTCCCGCGGTCACGGAGCTTCGGACCATGTCGCGGGCGCGTGCCCGCGACCCACGGCTGGGCACTTAAAGAGGACGTACAGGTACGTGATTGTGCCCAGCTGTGCCATTCTGCCGACGTATATCGGTGATAGGCGGTCCTTAAGTGGTTAAAAAAAAAATTTTTTGCTAGAAAATTACTTAAAACAAACATTATATATATATTATTTTCTAACATCCTAGAGAATAAAATGGCGGTCATTGCAATACTTTTTGTCACACTGTATCTGCGCAGCGGTCTTACAGGCGCATTTTTTTTGAAAAAAAAAACAAACACTTTTTTTAATTAAAAAATAAGACAACAGTAAAGTTAGCAGATTTATTTTTCATATTGTGAAAGATAATGTCACACCGAGTAAATTGATACCCAACATGTCACGCTTCAAAGTTGCATCCGCTTGCGGAATGGCGACAAACTTTTACCCTTAAAAATCTCCATAGGCGACGTTTAAAAAATTCTATAGGTTGCACGTTTTGAGTTACAGAGGAGGTCTAAGGCTATAATTATTGCGCTTGCGCTAACATTGCTTCTGATGGGGTGCTTTAACCGCTTAAGGACCGCCTCCTGCACATTTACGTCGGCAGAATGGCACGGCTGGGCACATGCACGTACAGGTACGTCCTCTGCTAGGGCTCAGCCCTGGGTCGCGGACACGCGCCCGCGACCCGGACCCGATCGCCGCTGGAGTCCCGCGATTGGTCCCCGGAGCTGAAGAACGGGGAGAGCTGTGTTTAAACACACCTTCCCTGTTCTTCACTGTGGCGCCGTGAACGATCGTGTGATTCCTTTTATAGGAATACACAATCGATGACGTCACACCTACAGCCCTGCCCCCCTACAGTTAGAAACACAGATGAGGTCACACATAACCCCTTCAGCGCCCCCTAGTGGTTAAATCCTAAGCTGCAATTGTCATTTTTACAGTAAACAATGCATTTTAACTACTTAAGGACCGCCTACTGCACATTTACATCGGCAGAATGGCACATCAACGTATATATACATTGGTTTCTAGTACCCAGCCGTGGGTCCCGGTCCGAAGCTCCGGGACCGGGACCACGGGACTCACAGACCCGTTCGCCGCTGCAGTGCGGCGATCGGTCCCCGGAGCTGAAGAACGGGGAGAGCCGTGTGTAAACACGGCTTACCCGCGCTTCACTGTGGCCACAGCATCGATGACGTCATCCCTGTTATAGGGGGATGTGATCGATGACGTCACACCTAGAGCCACACCCCCCTACAGTTGTAAACACACACAGGGAACACACAAATCATACAGCGCCCCCTTGTGGTTAACTCCCAAACTGCAACTGTCATTTTCACAGTAAATAATGCAATTTAAATGCATTTTTTGCTGTGAAAATGACAATTGTCCCAAAAATGTGTCAAAATTGTCCGAAGTGTCCGCCATAATGTCACAGTCACGAAAAATTCGCTGATCGCCGCTATTAGTAGTAAAAAAAAAAAAAAAAAAAAAAAATTCAATAAAACTAGCCCTTATTTTGTAAACGCTATAAATTTTGCGAAAACCAACCGATAAACGTTTATTGCAATTTTTACCAAAAATAGGTAAAAGAATACGTATCGGCCTAAACTGAGGGAAAAAAAAATTATATATATTTTTGGGGGATATTTATTATATCAAAAAGTAAAAAATATCGCATTTTTTTCAAAACTGTCGCTCTATTTTTGTTTATAGCGCAAAAAATAAAAAACCGCAGAGGTGATCAAATACCACCAAAAGAAAGCCCTATTTGTGGGGGAAAAAAGGACGCCAATTTTGTTTGGGAGCCACGTCGCACGACCGCGCAACTTTCAGTTAAAGCGACGCAGTGCCGAATCGCAAAAACCTGGCCGTGTCCTTTAGCTGCCTAAAGGTCCTGGGTCTAAGTGGTTAAAAATGTTTTTTTTTTTTCAAAGCACAGCCTTTGAAAAGGTAAATCAAAGGAGCCCTCAGGGGGGGCAGCGCTACATTATAACGCTTCTTCTCCGAAGCCCTGCTCCCTGGTAATTGTACCAACTCTGCAGACACAGTTCTTGATTTAGGAAACCTTCCTGTTAGGAACAATGACAGGTATTGTCACAGCTACTACAGTGCCAGTTAGCCGGGGGGGCCCCATCACAAACAGCGTGCACCTGTACATGATGTCCAGGTTCTGCTTTGTGGGAAGAGTTAGTAGAAGGCGAAGATCTGGTGATCCTCAGATTCGTATCGGCTGGATGAAACTCTGTGCGCACACTCAGCAGTTTCTACAAAACTCTCAAATAAAAATTGCTCTGTTCTTACAATTTTCTTTGTGTTGTACATTATTTCCCCAAACTCAACCTCCCTATCCTCAACTTTTGACAAAAAATAATAAACGCACATTTTTTTTGCAGGAAAAAATAAATAAAAAATTTGAAGACTAAGGCCGCGTACACACGAGGGGATATGTCCGCTGAAAACGGTCCGATGGACCGTTTCAGCAGACATCTCCGCTCGTGTGTATGGGCTAGCGGACAGATTTCTCCACCCGACAGATTTCAAAGCAAGCTTTGAAATCTATCCGGTGGGAATCTGTCCGCCCGGCATGTCTGCTGGTTAGTACACTTACCAGCAGACATGTCGTCCCCCACCGCCGCCGCGCCGCTGCCGAATGGATTCGGCGCATGCGCGGAAGTGTTTTACTTCCTGGTGCGGTGACGTGGCGGTGACGCGGCGGCGTCAACGTCACCGCCGCGTCACCGCCACGTCACCGCGCCGTCCGGCGGCGGGGAATTTGATCCGATGGTGTGTACACGCCATCGGATCAAACTCCCGATCGGACATATCCGATGGAAATGGTCCGCGGACCGTTTTCATCGGATATGTCCGATCGTGTGTATGGGGCCTCAGGGGTAGATTCACGTACCTCGGCGCATCTTTGTGCGGGCGTAGCGTATCTTCTTTACGCTACGCCGGCGCAACGTTGAGAGGCAAGCACGGTATTCACAAAGCAAATGCTCTCAACGTTGCGCCGGCGTAGCGTATAGTCGCCGACGTAAGTCAAAGTAGGTGGAAGTGGGCTGGAAGTGGACGTGACACATTTAAATGAAGCGTGACCCCATGCAAATGATGGGCTGAGCTTCAAACAAGTACTAAAAACAAACGGCGCATGCGCCGTACCTTGGACGCATCCCTGTGCGCATGCGCACAGCCACGTTGAAATAACTGCCTAAGATACGTCAAAACACTGCCTACGACGTGAACGTAACCTACGCACAGCTCTATTCAGGTACTACGTAAATGGGGGGGTTAAATGTGCCTATATGTAGTGTGTGTCATTGTAGTGTTGTGCAGACTTACTATGCGATGTGATCTCTCCTCAGTGGTGGTTGAAAAAAATGCAGAGGGGAGAGATCACATCACTTCCTCCTTCCTGTGTTTATACAGGAGGAGGAAGTGCACTGCAGAGGGAGCGCGCGCATTGGCTGGGAGCGATCCGGAGGGGGCGGACAAAAACGAACCGCCGCCCCCTCTGCACGGATCGCTCGGCCTGGTAACCGGACCGTCGCATGTACGGGGGGGGGGGGTTCCCGATCGGACCCCCGAACCCCCTCAAGTCACCAACGTATAAATACGTTGATGTGCCTGTCGGTGCCATTCTGCCGACGTAAATGTACATGCGGCGGTCCGCAAGCAGTTAATGTGCTTCTTCTTGAGACACTTCTTGGTTGACTTGGCGGTATGTTTTGGGTAGACATGTGCATTCGTTTTCGTTAGGATGCATTTTCGTCCGAAAATCTGGTATTTTCGTTATCGTTTTAACGAACGAAAACGAAAGCGCAAAAAACGAAAACCGAAAAATCCGACATAAAAAATGCTTTCTTTTCGTTTTCGTTCAGATCCGACGATTTTCGATGCTTTGTCGAATTTTCGTCGTTCAATTTCTACCTATTCACTGTATTCAGAATGACGATTTTCGATGCTTTGTCGAATTGAACAAAAAAAATTCGACAAAGCATCGAAAATCGTTGTTTTCGGACGAACACTTTCCCCAACGAAAACTACATAAATCAAAACGATTTTCGGGAGTAACTAAATACATTTATTTTCCAAACGCAAACGAAAAAACAAAACAAAATATTCCAGTCTGCACATGTCTAGTTTTGGGTCCTTGTCATGCTGGAAGACCCATCCATGACCCATCTTCAGTGTTCTGGCTGAGGGAAGAAGGTTCTCATCCAAGATTTTACAATACATGTGTAGCACCCTGGAAGTTTAGGCAGGTTGCTCCTAAATTTACCTGCCACCATTAACTACCTTGGCTAATTGTTAGGAATCAATTGATTTCTGGAAGTCTGGAATTGCTGCACTTTTCTCTTCTGCCGCTAGGTGGCCGGGTACCTGGTGGCATTAGAAGAGGGAAGGTCTGGACAGGCGCACTCCAATAAAAACGACTTTATTGTGCAAAATAACAAAAGTAAAAACCACAGCAGGGTACAGGATAAAAAATACTGACGCGTTTCACACTCTCAACAGTGCTTAGTCATATCTATATGCTTAGCCTGCACCTTATTACCAGGGACCACTGTGAGTAGCTGAAGCGAGTACTGGAGCAGTTTTCTCACCAATCGGGGACGGTGAAGAATCGGGAAACTTCAGTGGGTAACAAGCCAGAGACCCAACCAGCGGAGGTGATGCTTTTAGAGCAGCCTTGTGTGTCAGGCCAGTGGGGTGAAGCTTGAGAAGTATCTTGAGTGCCAAGCTAGGAACCCAGCAGGGAGGCGGGGGTGACGCTTGAGGAAGATACCACCGTAAAACTTGGAGGAGCGCAGGGCCCCCCTGCCCCAAAGCACACACAACCCTATGTTGGGGGCATCTGGCCTGGTATGGTTCAGAAGGGGAGGCGCTCGCTAGTCCCCACCCCTTTCCTGACCTGCCAGGCTGTGTGCTCGGATAAGGGTTTGTAATGGATTTTGGGGGAGGCGCCCACGCTGTGTTTTCTGTGTGGGGGTTTTCCTTAAAATCCATACCAGACCGAAGGGCCTGGTATGCCCTTGAAGGGTCATTAAGATGAAAAACCTTCTGACTTTACAACCCCTTTAAAGGGGTTGTAAAGGTACATTTTTTTCCCCCTAAATATCTTCCTTTACCGTAGTGCAGTCCTCCTTCACTTACCTCATCCTTCCATTTTGCTTCTAAATTTCCTTATTTCTTCTGAGAAATCCTCACTTCCTGTTCTTCTGTCTGTAACTCCACACCGTAATGCGAGGCTTTCTCCCTGGTGTGGAGAAAGCCTCTTGAGGGGGCGAGCAGGAGTGTCAGAATGCCCACTAACACACAGCTCCCTTCTCTATCTGCAACATATAGAGAGTCCTGACTTTCCTGTAGTTCATGCGAGCACGACACTCCACACCAGAAGGAAAGCCTTGCATTCCTGTGTGGAGTTACAGACAGAAGAACAGGAAGTGAGGATTTCTCAGAAGAAATAAGGACATTTAAAAGCAAAATGGAAGGATGAGGTAAGTGAAGGAGGACTGCACTAAGGTAAAGGAAGATATTTAGGAAAACAAATTGTACCTTTACAACCCCTTTAAGACCTTCGCCGAAAGCAAAACAGATTTGTGAGTTGCCGGCTCATCTTGTGGTTAATGGTTAACTTTAAACTGATGACCTGTAGGGAGATTTGAAGTTTCGCCTATGGAAAATGTAGGTAGAAAAGTTTGTTGCCATTTCTCAGTAACACTCGATATGTTTGGTATCTATCTACTCGGCGCAACCTAATCTTTTATAGTTTGTGTATATTTTTACACTTGATGAGCTGTTAAAATTTTGTGACATAGAAACTGGAATTACGGCCATTTTATTTTCCATGGTTTC
Organism: Rana kukunoris; assembly: GCA_029574335.1. NCBI lineage: Eukaryota > Metazoa > Chordata > Amphibia > Anura > Ranidae > Rana > Rana kukunoris. The sequence goes on along the minus strand of CM056054.1, from coordinate 12,407,608 downwards.
ATACACTATATAATGTTTGGGGGGTTTTAAGTCACCTTCAGGCCTAAAAGAATTTTTTGAACATGTGTGCAAAAAATATCTCTGACAGCAGCAGTAGGGTTGTATGAATGTTAGTTTTATTCTGCATGAGTATCAACCGTTCCATGAAATGCAGAGGTCTCCTTGCTGCGGGTTTTGTTGACGTGACAAAACTGAAAAAGCAACAAAGAAGTGAAGTTTTGCTTCGCAATGATTTTTTAGTTTTGTGTTGCAACAGTCGAAAAAGAGAATTCTAAATCGGTCCGGAAAATGACTATTTAAGGATACAGGATATGGAATGTCCTTTGGCAGGTGGAACAGATGAGAACGATACTTCAATTGTGTATTTAGATGTTTGCCTGATGTTCGGCTTTAACCTTCACCGGTTCTGGGGCTTCATAAGTGACCTGTCAGTAAATAAAAAAAATAAAATAGAAATTTCCCTTTATAAACACATCACAATATACAACGAAGGTAACAATTTTCAGAAATGCTCCATCTTGTATCGGTCAAAAGTCATCTTATATTTGCAGGCCAGTGACTTTGCCTTGGCTCAGATGATGTCCTCTAAAGATCACAAACAAACTAGCGTGGTGTATTGAGCATAGACTCCACCCAATTGTTTCGTCATACATGACGTCATGTATGACAAAGCTAGTAGGGTGGAGTCTATGCTAGTTTGTTTGTGATCTGCAGATTCTTTTAACCCAGGACATTTGAATCCATGTTTTGTTGGACTTGTGGATTATTTCAATAAACCACCATGGTTCTACACTATCACAGAGATAGGGCGCACATTTACGCCGGCGTAGCGCACACACAGTACGCTATGCCGGCGCAGCGCGGAGAGGCATGCACTGTATTCAGCAAGCTATTGCTCACCAAGATACGCCAGCGTAGCATATTTTCGAAGGCACAGGCCAGCGTAAGTGGAAGTGGGCGTGACCCCATGCAAATGATAGTCCAAGCATGTTCCGGTTTATTTACGCCTGGCGTATCACGAACTGCGCGTGCGCCGTGACGTAGCCGTGACGTAGCCGTGACGTGGACGCATGAAACAGCACCCTTATGCGCATGCTCACAACTACGCCGTCACAACTGCCTAAGCTACGCCGGATCACTACGCCGTGAACGCAACATACGCCCAATACGCCGGCCAGTGTTCTCTGGGGTAGACCTTTGCATGTCTATTGCTGGGTTGCGCTTTACGCAAACATCGCATAGCATGCATCGGGCGCAGGTACGTTCGTGAATCGCCGTAATTCCCTCATTTGCATATTTGAATGCCTAATCAATGGGAAAAGCAACATGCGTCCAAACCACATTTGCGCCCACGCTACGCTGGCGTAAGCAAGATACGTCGGGGTAGGATGGCCTGTTTTTGGACGTTTCTTGGTTTTGTGGGTTTGGCGCACACATACGCCGGGCGCACATTTGCACTACGTCCGCGTAAGTGCTTTGTGAATCCGGGCCTATGTGGTCATCTCTCTCTTCCTTTATATTACTTATATAAGAGAGAAGGAAAGGGAGAAACCATCAAAGCTGACTTCAGCGCCATTTTCGTTTTGTTTGCAATGGATGGATCTTCAATGATGTGTGAATCTACATCAGGGGTCTCCAAACTGCGGCCCAAGGGCCAGATACGGCCCTTTGCTAGCCCTCAGGGCTTTAATCCTCCCACTGATATGAGGCACTATTCTTCCCACTGACTCCAACAAGGGGGCACTTTTTCTTCCACTGATACCAATGATGAGATACAATTACTCCTACTAATAGGGGCACTACTCCTTATCCTACTGATCGCAAACTATGAGGCCATATTTATTCTCACCAATGCTGGCCTCGGGGCTTTTTCTGCCCCCGCTGGCCACAATCCGGTCCTCCTAAAGGCTGAGGAACAATAAACTGGCCCTTTGTTTGAAAAGTTTGGAGACCCCTGATCTACACGACCGTTTGGCTCCATGGCAGTTGAAGAAAACTGTGAAAAAAAAAAACTTGTTCTCTATTTTCCCGCCAAGATTCCCGGCAGTTATTTTCCCGTCGTCTGTATGCTTTTCTGAAGGCAAAAACCTGCATGCTCGTAAACAATTTGACGCATGCGCGGAAGCACAGGACGTAATTTTCTCGGCTCGCCGTAGTCTTTTATGTCACCGCGTTCTTGGCAGTCAAAAGTTTACCGGACTTTTGTGTGACTGTGTGTTTGCAAGGCAGGCGCTTGACAGGAGCCCAGTCGGGAAAACCATCAGTTTTTTTCCTTACAGGAAAACCGGTCGTGTGTACGAGGCATCGGTCTTACTAGGTTTCCTATAACGTGGAGTCTAGCTATCCGGTAAAAGTACATCTTTTATTTTCACGGTGGAAGGTGAACTTTGGGTGCTTTTGTCATCTATCACCTGAAGAGACACGATTTCAGGGATTTCTTCGTGTTTGGATACTTTGTGGACTAATCACCATTATTTTGTTATTACAGGCATACCCCACTTTTTAGTACACAATGGGACCAGACCATGTATGTTTGTTTGTTTGTTTGTTTGTTTTTATTTCTTAATTACTCGCTTTACAACAAATTTAATGGTTTCGTTGCGAGGCCATCAGAAACAAAATCAACATAGTTCAGACATATAGGTACACAAAAACATAGAAAATCTAAAACATGATTAAAAGGAGGAAAAAAATTTGTCACATTGAGTCCATTAATATACATTTAGGTTAATTAACTTTTCATTCATCTAGGGCATCCATATCTAAAATAGTTCATTTTTAGAGTTAGATTACAAAATTCACATACCAAATATCACTGACTAAATTTTTCTATATACAGTACTCAATCAAACTACATAATCTAATCAGATCCAGGGTTGCGTAGGTGACCTTTCATCATTTTTTTGAATTGGTTAAAAGTTTTTGCCCTTCTAATATCAATCGGCAGAGCATTCCATTGCACCGCCGCTTGGTATGAGAATGACTGACCACCAATTCGGATATTCTTTATTTTTGGGATGTTTACGCGATAATATCCATCTTCGCGTAACTGTCGCGTTGGAACATGTTTGACAACCTTATCCATTATATATTTTGGTGTCATAGCATTAAATGTTTTATACATTAAACATGCTATTTTTAATTTAATGCGTTTATCGACAGTTAACCACCCCAGACTGTTTAATTGTTCTGATGTTGGATCTCTTTTTCTCAGTCCAGTTGCAATACGAACTGCAAAATGTTGTAATTTTTGTAGTTTTTGTATATATGTTCCCGGGATGCCCACTAGAAGTGCATTACCATAGTCTAAATGAGGAAAGACCAGGGCAGCAATAACTTTAGGGCGATCCATAGGAGCTAAATACACAAGGATCCTACGTAGTACTTTTAATTTGTACATAACAGTCTTGGTGACTTGATTAATGTGTGGCAAAAATAGCAGATCCTCATCTATATAAAATCCCAGATTTTTAACCACTTTACTGCAGCCTGGACCATTACCATCCATGTCTTGCCATGGCAGTGTCCAATTTTGAGGTATCTCGCTTACGGAACTCCTGACCACGAGTACTTCAGTTTTTAATTTGTTTAACGCCAGATAGTTTTCTCCCATCCAACGTTCCACTCCTTTTAGGCAATCAGTAAGTATGTAAAATGAAAATGTACTTAAAGTGAAACACTACCTTTTTTCACTTCTAGGGTGTAGTAGGGGATCAGGGGCTGTAGTGGGGGTGTCAGGAGCTGTAGTTGAGGTTTCAGGGGCTGTGGTGGGGGGGTCAGGAGCTGTAGTTGAGGTCTCAGGGGCTGTAGTGGGGGTGTCAGGAGCTGTAGTTGAGGTCTCAGGGGCTGTAGTGGGGGTGTCAGGAGCTGTAGTTGAGGTCTCAGGGGCTGTAGTGGGGGTGTCAGGAGCTGTAGTTGAGGTCTCAGGGGCTGTAGTGGGAGTGTCAGGAGCTGTAGTTGAGGTCTCAGGGGCTGTAGTGGGGGGTCAGGAGCTGTAGTTGAGGTCTCAGGGGCTGTAGTGGGGGGTCAGGAGCTGTAGTTGAGGTCTCAGGGGCTGTAGTGGGGGTGTCAGGAGCTGTAGTTGAGGTCTCAGGGGCTGTAGTGGGAGTGTCAGGAGCTGTAGTTGAGGTCTCAGGGGCTGTAGTGGGGGGTCAGGAGCTGTAGTTGAGGTCTCAGGGGCTGTAGTGGGGGGTCAGGAGCTGTAGTTGAGGTCTCAGGGGCTGTAGTGGGGGTGTCAGGAGCTGTAGTTGAGGTCTCAGGGGCTGTAGTGGGGGGTGTCAGGAGCTGTAGTTGAGGTCTCAGCGGCTGTAGTGGGGGTGTCAGGAGCTGTAGTTGAGGTCTCAGGGGCTGTAGTGGGGGGTCGGGAGCTGTAGTTGAGGTCTCAGGGGCTGTAGTGGGGGGTCAGGAGCTATAGTTGAGGTCTCAGGGGCTGTAGTGGGGGGTCAGGAGCTGTAGTTGAGGTCTCAGGGGCTGTAGTGGGGGTGTCAGGAGCTGTAGTTGAGGTCTCAGCGGCTGTAGTGGGAGTGCCAGGGGCACACTGGAACAGGACGGGCTATGCTCTCGTAGCTTCAGCTCCTACTGCGGCTGCAAAATGTCTGTACAGTACTTGTAAGGCACTTTACATACACTCGCGGGTATGTCCTTACTCGCGAGTGTATGTAAAGTGTGTACTTAAAGCGGGGTATGTGTGTATATTGTTTACAAGTTATTAGTGGGGCAATCTTTTGTTTTTTATGTTTTTACACAAAGTGTTCTGATGTATGATTGTCAGTTGCTTTTTTGATAATTTTTTTATCACCTGCGTACATGCATGTACTGGCCATAGGGACTACAGGGAGTTTCCCGGTGGGCCGATGACTCAGTGGGCCGGTTTCAGTGACAGCCTGTCAAAGTAATGGCTGCACAGCTCGCCCCCCACTTCATGCAGTGATTTGAGAAGGTATGAGAAAAATACAGAGGAGACTAAGTGAAATAATAAAAGAGGTGAGTGAGGACCATCCTCATGAAGAGAATAGCAGATGAAGGCATCGTCAGGGGGAGTCCTGTGATCTCTGTGAGAGAGAATTGTTGTACTGACACGGTACATCATGGATAAGCAGTTAGGGGCGCCTATTTAAAAATCGTCATCTCACATCTCGCTTGGAGGTTCCTCAAAGCTGGTGCATTGTTGGTTCACTTACCTTTTCCTTCCATTTCCCTTCTGAATGTTTTTTTCTTTGTTTGAATTTCTCACTTCCTGTTTCTCCTCAGTAAGCTTTCCACCATCATCCGAGCGGTGGAAAGTCATTTAGAACAGCTTACTGAACACCTTACTGAGGAGGAACAGGAAGTGAGAGATTCAGACAAAGAAAACAAAGAAAAAAAAAACATTTAGGCTGCATTCACACCTAAGCGTAGGCGATTTGCGGCGTTTTGTTACCGCGATTTGCCGCGAAAAATTGCGGTTTTGTACAGGTCATTGGCACCAATGGAAAACGCCCAAGCGACCGATTTGCGTGACAAAAAAGGGTCCGGGGCTTGTTTGAAATTCAGGCGTTCGGCGTTCGTTCAGCGTTTTGCAGTGGAGATGTGAACCATCTCCATAGAGAATAATGTTATTTTTCCCCTCTAGCGTTTTTGAGCGTCGTGCTTTAGACGACAAAACGCTCAGGTGTGAATGCAGCCTTAGAAGGGAAATGGAAGGAAAAGGTTCCTTCCTGGCTGAAAGGAACCTATTTAGAAAATAAAAAAACAAACCTTTACAACCCCTTTAAGGACCAGAATGGACTCTTCCGTCTTCAGGACTTGAAGAATAATATGTAACAGAATCGGAAGGAAATGCACTTTATAGCTTAAATTAGGGTTGCACCTGCAGAATATCAGCATGGCTGGACTGCAGTGAGGACAGTCAACTGGATTTCCAGTGATATCCAGTGATCTCTTGGGATCAAGTTGGCTTCTCTTACTGCAGTCAACTTTCAGAAAATCTAACTTCTATATCCAGGATTGGGTCTTCTGATGAGCAATCCCCCATCATAGCCAGACAGGCAGCAGCCTAGCACAGGCCTACATGCACCTACCTACCGATATCATGGCTTTACAGTAGGTGACTGGGATATTGTGTCAATCTCGCTCCCTTTCTCGGCGAGATCGAGCACTTGCGAGCCCCATCGCGGGAGCCAGCGCCGAGCTGGCTTGCCGCGATGGAGACAAAGCCGTCATAGAAGCGACGGGGATCCGACGCGGATTCCCGCCAATTCTACACGTGGGCGGAGTTTGTTATGAATCCTGAGAAGGAAGTCCCCGCCGGATTTTAAATAAAAATCCGGCATGGGTTCCCCCCTCAGGAGCATAACAGGCCCTTAGGTCTGGTATGGGTTGTAAGGAGAGCCCCCTACGCCGAAAAAACGGCGTGGGGGTCCCCCCACAATCCATACCAGACCCGTATCCAAAGCACGCCGGCCGGTCAGGAGGGGAGTGGGGGGCGAGCGAGCGCCCCCCCCTCCTGAGCCGTACCGGGCAGCATGCCCTCAACATGGGGGGGTCAGGTGCTCTGGGGCAGGGGGTGCACTGCAGCCCCCCACCCCAGAGCACCCTGTCCCCATGTTGATGAGGACAGGGCCCCTTCCCGACAACCCTGGCCCTTGGTTGTCGGGGTATGCGGGCGGGAGGCTTATCGGAATCTGGAAGCCCCCTTTAATAAGGGGGCCCCCAAATACCGGCCCCCCACCCTAAGTGAATGAGTATGGGGTACATTGTACCCCTACCCATTCACCTGCAAGAAAAGTTTAAACACAAATAAACCACACAGTGTATTGAAATATTTTATTAGTTGGCCGCCGGGGGGGGGTGTGTATGATCGCTTTTATAAAAGCGCCCCCCTCCGGCGGGCTTCTGCGGGGGGGTGGGTGCCGCTGTTCTTCACCGCCGTCTGGTTCTCTTCTGCCGCCGGGGGGGGCGCTTTGATAAAAGCGCCCACCACCCGGCGGGCTTCCTTCGACATCTTCGGCGGCGGGGGGGTCTTCTCCCCCTCTCCGGGGTCTTCTCCCGCTCTCCGGGGTCTTCTCCGGCTCTCCGGGGGTCTTCTACGGCTCTCCGGGGGTCTTCTTCTTCTTCAGGACTCGCCGCCGCATGATGGGACTGCGACGTCACAAGACAGGCCTATATAACTCGCTGCGAGCCGCGCGCCAGCCATAACAGCGGAAGGAAGCGTCGCGTCAACATCTGGAGAAGAAGAAGAAGATGACGTCACAGAAGAGGGGACTCGCCGCCGCCAGTAATTGAGCTAACACACGAAGATAGCGGCGGCGAGTCCTGAAGAAGAAGAAGACCCCCGGAGAGCCGTAGAAGACTCCCGGAGAGCCGGAGAAGACCCCGGAGAGCGGGAGAAGACCCCGGAGAGTGGGAGAAGACCCCCCCGCCGCCGAAGATGTCGAAGGAAGCCCGCCGGGTGGTGGGCGCTTTTATCAAAGCGCCCCCCCCCCCCCGGCGGCAGAAGAGAACCAGACGGCGGTGAAGAACAGCGGCACCCACCCCCCCGCAGAAGCCCGCCGGAGGGGGGCGCTTTTATAAAAGCGATCATACACACCCCCCCCCCCGGCGGCCAACTAATAAAATATTTCAATACACTGTGTGGTTTATTTGTGTTTAAACTTTTCTTGCAGGTGAATGGGTAGGGGTACAATGTACCCCATACTCATTCACTTAGGGTGGGGGGCCGGTATCTGGGGGCCCCCTTATTAAAGGGGGCTTCCAGATTCCGATAAGCCTCCCGCCCGCATACCCCGACAACCAACGGCCAGGGTTGTCGGGAAGGGGCCCTGTCCTCATCAACATGGGGACAGGGTGCTCTGGGGTGGGGGGCTGCAGTGCGCCCCCTGCCCCAGAGCACCTGACCCCCCCATGTTGAGGGCATGCTGCCCGGTACGGCTCAGGAGGGGGGGGCGCTCGCTCGCCCCCCACTCCCCTCCTGACCGGCCGGCCGGCGTGCTTTGGATACGGGTCTGGTATGGATTGTGGGGGGACCCCCACGCCGTTTTTTCGGCGTAGGGGGGTCTCCTTACAACCCATACCAGACCTAAGGGCCTGTTATGCTCCTGAGGGGGGAACCCATGCCGGATTTTTATTTAAAATCCGGCGGGGACTTCCTTCTCAGGATTCATAACAAACTCCGCCCACGTGTAGAATTGGCGGGAATCCGCGTCGGATCCCCGTCGCTTCTATGACGCACTCGGTGGAATGTGCTTTTACTATTCCAGCGAGTGCGAGATGTCGGCAGCCTGTCGCCGAGAATCAGCGCGATGCTGTCGTGCTATAAACACATTCTCGGCGGCAGGCACTGTACCTCCTCCAAGGAGTACACCCTCCTACCATTTATGGATTTACATTAAAAAAGATTCTCATCCCTACTGGTTCAGCGCTGCCACAAACCCAGTGGCGTACCTAGGTTATGGTAGCCATGGCAAGTGTCCCTCTCTGTTCCCGCCATGTCCCTGGTTATCTAAAAGATGGGTTTCAAATGTTTTGACAGGGGCGCAGTTTCAGTGCTTGCCACAGGCGCCATTTTCACTAGATACGCCTCTGCACAAACCTACCAGACATGTCACCCACCTGACATAATTGTATGATCTGGAGATCAGAGCAATGGTCTTCACACCAAACTACATCTGTACGGGACCCAGGCCCGGATTTCCCACAAGGCCACCAAGGCCGGGCCTCGGGGCGGCAGGGTGCAGAGGGGCAGCAGCAGCAGCATGGAGTCCCCCAGCGGCTAGTTAAGGGTGGTAAGTTGCTTTCTGGAATCCGCTCAGTCGATGTTGCCACAATTACTTGTAAAATGTGTGCTGCCATCCGTCCGCCCCTCCCTCCCCCACATACCTCTCTCTACTGGCTCTGTTTTCGGGACTCTGTCCTCCCCCAGACCGCCGAGTTTATCTCCTGTCTCCTGTCCCTGCCGCCGATGTACACAGTGAGAGGGGCGAGCTATGCTTTTCCCTTCTCAGCTGTGACAGGAGTTCTAGCACAGTGCTAGGACTCCTGATTTGGAGGTGACAGGGTCAATAAAGAGAACCTGTCACCTCCAATTGCTATCACACAGGGAATTGTTTTCTCCTGTGTGATAGCAATAAAGTGGACAAAAAATGCTAAAAATAAATAAATAAGAAATAATTAAATTATTTAAAAAAAAGTAAGTAAAGAATAAGAAAAATAATATTAAAAATAATAAGAAAATTATACAAAAATAAAAAAAAGTAAACGACAAGCTACCAAAAAAAAAAAGTAAAAAAAAAGTAAAAAAAAAGTAAAAAAAAAAAAAAAAAGAAACAAATAATATTTGAACTAACCGTGCCGCTCCTGCCATCCGGTTGCCATTTTCTGTTTATTTGAGGGGGGGGGGTGTTGGCTGGGGTGGTTCTGTTGGCGGGGAGGGGGTGCATTACGGAACCTGGCCTTGGGGCGGCTGGGAGAGCAAATCCGGCCCTGACTGGACCTCATACCTTACAAACTTCTAAGATCAGGAAGTGGGACACCTTTTTGCACAATGTATGTAGCAAGAATCAAAAAACAGCCGACGCGTTTCACACTTGGTTAGTACTTATTCATGGTCAAAGTGTTTAGTGCAGAATAACACTCTGTGGGGCCAGATTCTCAGAAGAGATACGATGGTGTATCTCCAGATACACTGTCGTATCTCTGCTTCTGTGCCCGGGTATCTATGCGACTGATTCTTATGCCGCGTACACACGCTTGTTTTTTGCGATGAAAAAAAACCGACGTTTTTTGTGAAGTAAAAAACGACGTTTTTGAAACGTCACTTTCAAAGACGATGTTGCCTACACACCATCGTTTTTTTCACAAAAAACGAGGTTACGTTCACCACTCTTTTCCATTGAAGCTCGCTTCATAACTAGCTTCTGGGCATGCGCGGGTTGAAAAACGTTGTTTTAAACGACGTTTTTGCTACACACGGTGACTTTTTGTGAAACAAAAAACGACGTTTTGAAAAACGACACAAAAAATTCAAGCATGTTGGAATTTTTTTTGGTTGTTTTTTTTAAGACAAAAAACGACGTTTTGCCCACACACGATCAATTTAAATGACGTTTTAAAAAACGACGTTTTTTTTCATCGCAAAAAACGACCGTGTGTACGCGGCATTAGAATCAGTTACGAATAGATACGGCGTAGATCCGACTGGCCTAAGTCACTTACACCGTCGGATCTTAAATGCAATACAACGCTGGCCGCTAGGTGGGAATATGCAAATGAGCATGATACGCCCATTCCCGAACGTATTTGCGCCTCGTCACCGTAGTTTACGTTGTTTCCGTTAGCGTGAGGTTACCCCTGCTATATGGTGGTTTAACTTTGCGCACGCCATTTAAGTATAGACGTCGGGACAGCGTCGTGTTTTTTTTACGTCGTTTACGTAACTCGGTTGCTAATAGAGCTGTGCTTTAATTTAGTTCACGTCAAAACCAATGTATTTGCGGCCTACTATGGAGCATGCGCACTGGGCAACGTTTGCGGCCAGCGCATGCGCAGTTCGTTCGGCGCGGGGGCGCTCTTAAATTTAAATACACGACGCCCCCTCTGAATTACGCGGGGATACGCCGGGCCATTTACACTACGCCGCCGCAAATTACGGAGCAAGTGCTTGGAGAATACGGCACTTGCTCCTGTAAGTTGCGGCGGTGTAGTGTAAATAGGAAACGCTACGCCACCGCAGATCTACGTGAATCTGGCCCTGTGTAGTTAAAGTGGAACTTCAACCAAAAGAAGAAGCTCTTCTTTTCTCCATTCCCCCCCCCCCCATGCAACATTTGGCACTTTTTGGGGTGGAGGGGGGAGTGGGTGCCTGGTTTTGACAGGTACCCGCTCACACTTTTGGCTCAGATCTGAAGCTTGCCCCCCCCCCTCCCCTGCAGTCTTCTGGGACACATCACATGTCACAGAAGACTACATGACCATTCACAAGGCTTGCGCAGTTGAAAACAGGCTGTGAAGCCGCAAGGCTTCACTTCCTGTTTCTCTTACTTGAGATGCCGGTGTCCTGCTGAAAATGTTCCCCCGGCAGGTTAGGAACCCCCTGTACGGCCCAGTTGCGCCACTTGCGCAGTACGAACCTCAACTGAGCCTCCGAAAATAGCCAAACGTGTAGAGCTGAGAGTCAGCTCCACGCGCCGCGTCACTGGATGTGATTGACAGCAGCGCCAGCCAATGGCTGCGCTGCTCTCAATCCGTCCGCTCTAGCCAATCAGCGGCCAGGCTGAGCGGCAAAGAGAATCTCGGGACCGAGTGCGGGACTTTCGAGGGGTCAGGTAAGTAAAACGGGGACTCCTTTAACTCTAACAGAATCTCCTGCAGCTAAACAACAAGATAACAAGCCCTGCACAATACAACCTTTCCTGATATCTTCTGATTAGTAATGAGCGGAATACGCCATATTCGATTTTGCGATATTTCGCGAATATTTAGAAGAATATTCGCGAATATTCGTTAATATCGAATATTCGTGATATTTTATAAAAAAAAAATTGCGAAATTTCGCTATTTTTTTTTTGGATAAAATATCACGAATATTCGATATTTACGAATATTCGCTATATTTTATATAAAAAAAAATTTCGCTAGTGCGAATGCGAACTTGATTGCGAAATTGATTGCGAAATTTGAAAAAATATGAATATTCGAAATAGTGAATATTCGCCGCGATATTCAAGTTATTCACGAATACTCGAATATGCAATATTCGTAGTGAATATTCGCAATGCGAATATTCGTATTGAATATTCGCAATGCGAATATTCGTGAGTAACACTACTTCTGATATGTAATTATCAAAAAACATTATTTTCTAAAAATTCCCTCATTAAAGTGCACATTTTTCTGGAATTTCATAGGGACCGCCATGCCACTTAATACATTTTAACACCCATCTGTGAACGCTGTGAGAACTCACACCGTCTTCACACTTAGTAAGCAATTCTGAAAATCTTCTTAATCATTACAGAAAAGGGAATTTTGTTCTCTCACATCGTCTCAGACTGAAGGTACTTCTGTAATTAAAGTGATTGGAAATGATCGGCTTTAAACATAGCTCCCAACTGTCCCTGATTTCGAGGGACTGTCCCTGATTTGGAGCAATGTCCCTCTGTCCCTCATTCCTCCTCATTTGTCCCTCATTTTGGTCTGATCTATATAGATGTATATAAAATACACTTTTTATCTATCAAAAAGTGTTTCCCAGCGCTAAACCTCTCATCTGATTTCCAAATTGCTGCATTTGTAAATTCCAAAAGGAAATATAAAGGAATATAAAATATAAAAAAAGCACTTTTTTTGTGTGCAATTCTCCTTTAAGGGGGCGTGGCAAGGGGCGTGTCCTATGCCTGCATACTTTTGCTGATAGGTGTCCCTCATTTCCATCTCAAAAAGTTGGGAGTTGTGGTTTAAAATATAAATGAAAGGCAAAACATTTGTGTATAGATATAAAAAAACATCATAAATACCTTTTCTCCCTTTTTTATAAATGATCCCATCCCCACTGTTCTCAGCTGCATAAGAGCTGGGGGAGGCTAAACAGCATTACACTGAGCTTCCCAGTGAATGGCTGTGCAGGGTGGGGGGGGGGGCGTGTCAGCACAAATCTGATAATTGGAAGAGAGCAGGCTGACTTCCCAGCATAGCTAGAGAACTGACCACAGTGTGTTCTCCTGCTTAGTGTGGTAAGTTTTTTTAATAGAAAAGCAGAGGGACTGGCAGGAACCTTGTGCGATTGCCTTGGGCAATGCCGTGTGCATGCTCCTGCAGAGTGTAGCAGAAGCACCCCTGCCTACATGCAACTGAGCCTGCGCGAGCCACCATACACCTACGGCAATTCGCGCAGGAGAGCCATTGTGCTGCTGTCAAACGGCGGCCGGTCTTTAAAGTGATATTAAAGGTACGTTTTTTTTTTTTTATTTAAATAACAAACATGTCATACTTACCTCTACTGTACAGTTCGTTCTGCACAGAGTGGCCCCAAACCTCCTTTTTCTGGGGTCCCATGGCGGCTCTCGCAGCTCCTCCCTGCATTAGATAACCCCCTCTGGGAATCTGTCTCCCAAGAGGGGGGTTACCTTGCGGGCGCGCTCCTGAGTCATACACTCGGCCCACGTCATTGTATTTGATTGACAGCAGCGGCAGCCAATGGCTGCGCTGCTATCAATCTATCCAATGAAGAGCTGAGAAGCCGCGGAGAGACACTTTTCCTTCAAACCGGCATCAATTCCTCTATGTACACTAACAAACAGTTTTTGAAAAAACATGGCAGGTAGGTTGTCTCACACATCTTGGAGAACTAAGCACAGATCTTCTGTGGATGTCGGATGTCTCAGTTGCAGCATCAATTGTGCCCAGAAGTTGCAGCAACTGTGCCCATCAATTGACACCACTGTGCCCATCAATTGCAACCTCACTGGGTCCATCAATTGACACCACTGTGCCCATCAATTGCAACCTCACTGGGTCCATCAATTGACACCACTGTGCCCATCAATTGCAACCTCACTGGGTCCATCAATTGCAATCACTGTGCCCATCCATGGCAGCCATTGTGCCCATCCATTGCAGCCACTGTGCCCATTAGGGATGAACCGAACACCCCCCGTTCGGTTCGCACCAGAACCTGCGAACAGACCAAAAGTTTGTGTGAACTTTAGAACCCTGTTAAAGTCTATGGGACTCGAACATTTGAAATCTAAAGTGCTAATTTTAAAGGAGGAAGGACATCTGGTTTTAAAGGTTGGGGAGATGACAAAAGGTATTGAATTCATTCTTCACAAGGGAATCGGGGGGGATTCGGTAACCAAAACTGCAATGTTTATCCTCATGACACATCACAGGAAGCGCCCTCGTGTCTAACAGAGGAGAGAATTAGAAATAGACATGGCAAACTTAACATATGTAAATCACCGGGACCAGATGGCTTGCACCCGAGGGTACTTAGGGAACTCAGTCAAGTAATTGCCAGTCCATTGTTCCTAATTTTCACTGAAAGTCTGACTGGAATGGTACTAGCGGATTGGAGAAAAGCCAATGTAGCACCAATATTTAAAAAGGGCCCAAAATACATCCCTGGGAATTATAGACCACTTAGCCTAACATCAATAGTATGCAAGCTCTTGGAGAGGATGATAAGTAGAGGGTTCTTTACTGTAAGTGCGGCAAGGATGTGGAATTCCCTTTCACAGGTGGTTGTCTCAACAGGGAGCATCGATAGTTTCAAAAAAACTATTAGATAAGCACCTGAATGACCACAACATACAGGGATTTACAATGTAATACTGACATATAATCAGACACATAGGTTGGACTTGATGTATTTGTGTCTTTTTATCAATCTCAGCCTACTATGTAATTATGTAACACGAGACATAAACAGGCTTCAATAAATTTGAAATTAAATTTGAAATTAAAAACAAAAAACAAGTGTGGGCCACATCTTGTGTTTTTTTTTTTTTTAATACAGACCACTTAGCCTAACATCAATAGTATGCAAGCTCTTGGAGGGATGATAAGTAGAGGGTTCTTTACTGTAAGTGCGGCAAGGATGTGAAATTCCCTTCCACAGGCGGTGGTCTCAGCAGGGAGCATCGATAGTTTCAAAAAACTATGAGATAAGCACCTGAACGACCACAACATACAGGGATATACAATGTAATCACACACATAGGTTGGACTTAATGTATTTGTGTCTTTTTTTCAATCTCACCTACTATGTAATTATGTAACACGAGACATAAATAGGCTTCAATAAATTTTAAATTGAAAACAAAAAACAAGTGTGGGCCACACCTTGTGTTTTTAGTTTTTTGTACCTTTTATTAATTTGCCTGATTTGTAGGGAATTCTATTTATTTTTTTATTTTTTTTAAATTAAAATCCTAATTGTGAGTCTGACTTGCAGTTTGCTATGTACTTATTAAATGTATGTTATTAACTTTTATTTTAAGTTTAAAAAATGTATGTTAATAACTTTCAGTTATGTGTCCGATTTGTAGGAAATGCCTTTTATTTTTCACAATTTTTGTTTTTATTATTATTATTTGTCACGTTTGTAGGAAATACTTTCTATTTTTCAAAATGTTTTCTTTTTTAATCATTTTATGTTAATTGCTTTCAAACAAAATATCTAAATTACAGAGGGACAAGAGACATTTTAAGTCAAATTTACCCTAAAAAATTTCAGAAAAAAAAAAGCCAGCGTCAAATTAATTATGAGTGTTGAAGTGAATCATTTAAGTCATTAGCCATTAAAGAGTTAAAGTAAAAGAAAGCATAATTTAGCTGTCATACAAAAAAAAAAAAAAAAATGTAAATCATATTTTCTGTTTAGCACTTTTTCAGCTGTGACGGATGTTACTGGGTGACGGAACATAAATGGGGAACATGAAAAAAGTAAAACGAAGAACTTAAATGATTGGGAGTGGGAGGCGTCTTTCAGCAATTCTCAGTGAAGTTTCAGTAAACTTTTTGTCACAGTTTGAAGTTGAAGTCACGATGGCGGTAATTTTGAGGTCATGCTCCTTCTACACACTTTGGGAATGTTGCTGTGTCAGGGTTTTTGAAGTGTTTGGGTCTCCCTCTAATGTCTTTATAGTATCATATTAGTATGTGTTACAATTATGGTGTTTGGCACCAGCTGACTGACCCGACTTCAGCAAAAAAACAAAAAGATTGATTCAAGCTGTCTAATTTTTATTATATTAGAAAGCAGAATTTAAATTTCATAACTTTTGAAATTTAAATTTTTAATTTAACTTATAAAATTTAAAAAAATAATTAAAAACCCGAACCCTCGGAAAAAAACACAAAAAAAACTGTAATTTTACCTTTCATGACTCCAGAGAATTTTGCCGAATTGGCAATAACTGGCTAAAATGTAAAAAAAAAAAAAGGGGCTTATTTGGATATTGTAAAGTGGAGAATCATGTTTTTTTAGGCACAAAATTACAACTAATTAAAAAATATATATATTTTGTTTTGTTTTAGATATTCTACAACATCTAAAATCTCCTAAATAAAACCTGATGTCCAAAATTAGCACCGATATTTAAAAAGGGCCCAAAATACATCCCTGGTAATTACACAGACCACTTAGCCTAACATCAATAGTATACAAGCTCTTGGCGGGGATAATAAGGGGCTATATACAAGATTTTAGCAATGAAAACTGTATCATTAGCAGTAATCAGCATGGATTCATGAAGAATCCTTCTTGCCAAACCAATCTATTAACCTTCTATGAGCAGGTGAGTTGCCATCTAGATAAAGGAAGGCCCGTAGACGTGGTGTATCTGGATTTTGCAAAAACATTTGACACTGTTCCCTTTAACACCCTATCCACCCATAATTTTGACTTTTAGTATTTCTTTTAAAATGGAAAATAAAAAGTTTAAAGGATTTTCCCTACCCATAAGTCTTCTCGCACCCTTGGAAAAATACCCAAACAAAACATAATTTTACCTAACATGACTCCAGAGAATTTTGCTGAATTGCCAAAATAAAAACTTTCAGTTTTTCTCATTTGTAGTAGCATGTGTGTGTATGTGTATGTACAGGGGCTTGTTTGGATATTGCACAATGTAAAGTGGAAAATCATGGACTTTTTAGACACAAAAATACAACAATTTTTTTTTCTTTAATTTTTTTATTTTATATATTCTACAACATAGAAAAACATCTAAAATCTCTTAAATAAAACCTGATGTCCAAAATCAGCACCAATATTTAAAAATGGCCCGAAATATATCCCTGGGAATTACACAGACCACTTAGCCTAACATCAATAGTATACAAGCTCTTGGCGGGGATAATAAGGGACTATATACAATATTTTAGCAATGAAAACTGTATCATTAGCAGTAATCAGCATGGATTCATGAAGAATCCTTCTTGCCAAACCAATCTATTAACCTTCTATGAGCAGGTGAGTTGCCATCTAGATAAAGAAAGGCCCGTAGACGTGGTGTAAAGACTGGATTTTGCAAAAACATTTGACACAGTTCCCCCGTAAACATTTACTGTCCATTGGCATGGACCATAGGTTGAGTACCTGGAGTAAAACTGGCTACAAGGGCGAGTTTCAAGGGTGGTGATAAATGGGGAGTACTTGGAATGGTCAGGGGTGGGTAGTGGGGTCCCCCAGGGTTCTATGCTGGGACCAATCCTATTTTTTTTATATAATTTTTATTTTCAATTTCAAAGTATATCGACAGTTGAACAGTACAACATAGCCAGGACAAACTGGGGGGGGGGGGAGACAAAAGGGGGTAGGAAAGGCTGGAGGGGGAGGGATACCGGGAAGGGAACAATAAAACAAATATATAACATAGTCCTGATACAATTATACGTCTCAGCAGGGAGTAAAAAACTCTAGATAAATGTGGGCAAGGGGGCATCCCGCCCGCCCCAGACATTCGATCCATGTTGGAAGGCATCCCCCCCCAAACTGGTGAGAGGCAGGATGGCCCCAAGCCTCAACCCATATGCAAGTGCAAATAGGACTCCCATATTGATACTAATAAGCATCTTGAAACAACCAGAGGCACCTAGGACAGCCAAGAAAAAAAACCTGGAGACCATCCCGGTAGCCGAAACAAGGCTGGACACCTAAGCATCCCATGCCGGTAAAACAATAAACATTACAGACAAAAATTACGGTAGACAATCACGAAAAAAGGGAAGGGACAAAGAAGATAGAAGGTCAGATGGGAAACAAGAAAGAGAAAAGAAAGAGAGGAAGAAAGCAGGAGAAGCGGAAGCATACGAACCAGCCCTCACCGGTGCCGTTGATGAGATATATGCGCAATCAGGAGGCGTCCGGGTTAGTCGACGGACCAATCCTATTTAATTTTTTCATAAACAACCTGGAGGATGGGGTAAACAGTTTAATCTCTGTATTTGCGGACAATAATGCACTTGGTTGGCAAAAATATGAATGCAATCTATACAATGGGGCTAGAACCTCTGGTGGAATCTAGGATGGAAAACGACCTGGGGGTCCTAGTAGCTGATAGGCTCAGCAATGTAAAGTGGAGAAATTTCATGGACTTTTTAGGCACAAAAATACAACTAATTAAAAAAAAAAAATGTATTTAATATTTTCTACAACATAAAAAAACATCTAAAATCTCTTAAATAAAACCTGATGTCCAAAATCAGCTACTATCATACTATGAGAGCCACAACCAATCCTTTAAAGGTATAGCGAATAAGCCAAGGATATAAGGCTGCCAACACCCAGATGGGATTGGTGTGGGTGGATGTAGCTGATTGAAGCTTAGCTCAACATGTTTCGCAACAGTGCGCTTCCTCAGGAGCTTAAAGCGGGGTTCCAGGCATCATTTTTTATTTATTTTTGGCAAGCTAAAATTGATCACATTAAATAATCCCTAAAACATATTAAAGGGTCACTAAAGGAAAAAATATTGGGCTGAAATTACTGTTTGCAGGGTATAGAGACATACAAGTTAACTGATTCATTTTAAAAATGATCAAAAATAGATAAAAATCAATCATATAATCAACTTACAGTTCTAGTTTAGTTTTTGCTGTTATTTCCTGTCTCTCTGATGTACAGAGCCAGAGAGCCAATAGAGGGCAGTGAAGGTTTGTCTAAAACCCCTCAGCACCAACCCAGTCTCAGTTTACACACAGTAATCGCACCTCCTTGATTAGTGTCCACAGTGAGAAAGCTCCCAGTACTGTGGTTATAAGGAAACAGACAGCCAGGAAGTGTGGAGATCAGAGCAGAATTACAGCAACATCAAAGCAAAAAACGAACAATGAGGACATGAAAACAGCACTGCAGTAAGGTAAAGGAAGCTATTTAGCTAAAAAAAAAACATTCCTTTAGTGACCCTTTAATAGCTCCCCAATCGTTTCAGAAATCATTGCAAGCACTTGCCTTATATCCTCCAGCTAATGTGACCGTATCCATCATATGTCTGGGCATGTGAAGCCCAGTTCCCTTTGTTTCCTGGTTTTCAGGGAGAGGTGCATGCTGGGCAATTTTTAGGCACAGTAATGCCCAGAGAATCCTGGGAAAAGAGTGTCATAATTTCCCAGGAGGCAATGGGGTCTTCGGACAGGAAGTTGAACCACTTAGAACCAGGAACTAGGCAGATTATGAATACTGCCTAGTAACAGCCAGATAAGAGTGGCACTGATGGGCACTGATAGGCACTGGTAGGTGGCACTGATGGGCACTGATAGACAGCGATGATAGGTGACAATGATGAGGAGGGACTGATTGGCACTGTTGGGACTGAATTGATAATCAGGGCACTGATAATTAGTGCCCTGATTATCAGTGTAGATGTCCCTTCAACACAAGCTGGTTATCGGTCCTCTTCTACCTCCTGCTTTCAACCAGCATGCGTTTACATCGTGATCAACTATCATTGGACACAGCTGATCTGCAACTGGAACAGAGTCGGTTTTGAATATATTCTGACATCCATCATCTCAAACACCCCCCTGGAAGCTGTGTCTGTATGGTGATTCCGAATTATCTTTGGCATATCATCATACAAGGCCAGATTGACTCAATAATCATACACCTACTTGGGTTAAATCTCTCCGGTAAGAGACTGGTGTTATTGGTGGTAAGGGATGATCTGAACACCCCCCCCCCCCCCCCGTTCGGTTCGCACCAGAACCTGCGAACAGACCAAAAGTTTGTGTGAACTTTAGAACCCCATTAAAGTCTATGGGACTCGAACGTTTGAAATCTAAAGTGCTAATTCTAAAGGCTAATACGCAAGTTATTGTCCTAAAAAGTGTTTGGGGACCCGGATCCTGCCCCAGGGGAGTGTTTGGGGACCCGGGTCCTGCCCCAGGCGACATGTATCAATGACTTTTTATCCTTCAGAAATGACACTTTGTGCAGGGACAGTTCTAAGCACGGGAAACAAGTGCTGCTTTACAGGCATACAATAGACACCCCTTAGGTATGAAATTTAACCACTAGAGGGCCGCGCTATAGACAAAAGACGTAAACAGCGTGGCTCTCAAGTGGCGGGAGGACGTCTTTGGACGTCCTGTTGTTTACATTCCCCTGCGTGCCGCTGGGTGGCGCACAGCGGGGAAACACTGTGCCCGGCGCATCGCCGGGAAGCCGATGCGTGTGCCTGGCGGCCGCGGTGTCCGCCAAGTACTCGCGATCGGCGGTGACACAGCAGGGACGTGGGTCTGTGTGTGTAAACACAGAGCTCCACTTCCTGTCAGGGAGAGGAGACCGATCTGTGTCCCTTGTACATAGGGACACAGCATCGGTCACCTCCCCCAGTCAGTCCCCTCCCCCCACAGTAAGAACACACCCAGGGAATACATTTAACCCTTTCCTCACCCCCTAGTGTTAACCCCTTCCCTGCCAGTCACATTTATACAGTAATTAGTGCATTTTTTATAGCACTGTTCGCTGTATAAATGTGAATGGTCCCAAAATTGTGTCAAAAGTGTCCGATACGTCCGCCGCAATATCACAGGCCTGACGAAAAAAATCGCAGATCGCCACTAGTAAAAAAAAATTAAAAAAAATAAAAATCATATATCTATCCCCTATTTTGTAAACGCTATAACTTTTGCGCAAACCAATCAATATACACTGATTCGGATTTTTTTAACAAAAATATGTAGAAGAATACGTATATCAGCCTAAACTGCGGAAAATTTTTGTGTTTTTTTGTTTATAGCGCAAAAAATAAAAATCGCAGAGATGATCAAATACCACCAAAAGAAAGCTCTATTTGTGGGAGAAAAAAAATAAAAATATAATTTGGGTACAGTGTTGTATGACCGCGCAATTGTCATTCAAAAAGCGACAGCGCTGAAGGCTGAAAATTGGTCTGGGCACGAAGTGGGTTTAAGTGCCCGGTAAAGAAGTGGTTAAATATTTCACTTTCATTGTTTCACTGTAAGCTTTATTAAAATCACTGCTCCCGAAAAAAAACGGCTGTTTTTTTAAACCATTTTTGCATTGGTACATGTCCCCATGGGCAGGACCCGGGTCCCCAAACTTTTTATGACAATAACTTGCATATTAGCGTTTAAAATTAGCACTTTAGATTTCTCCCATAGACTTTTCCAGGGTGTTCTGCGGCTTTTTGAATTTGCAGCGAACACCACAAATTGTCGCTGTTCGGCGAACAGGCAATGTTTGAGTCGAACATGAGTTCTTTTTTAAGAACTCTTCTCACATTAGTTTATTTAGGGACATTTATGTGTGTTCAATTTATTGAGTTTAATGCTACTTTATATATAGAATTTCGACACATGTTTGATATTGTTCACTTATTAGCGCTGCACTTTCTTTACACTATTTCTGTGAATGTCGGACAGCCTGCATCCCTCTTTCGTCAAGAACTCAATGATGGCACAGTGCTTCTGCTTGAAAGTCATTATTTACCCACAACGAAAAAGAAGACAAAGAGTTGCTATGGAGGAAACCTTACTTTACCAACATGTGAAATTTGAACAACCTATGTAAGGTAAAAAAAAAACTTATGCCAATTTTTGCAGTACTTTTGGTACAGCTCTCATATATATAAGTGTTGAATTAGGTCCAACACAAACCTGGTACTTCCAAATGAGCACCATCAGAAGATGTTGCTCAGTTTTCCAAAGCTTGTTATTGGCTCTACTTAAATGTTAAATTAGATCTTAATTTACAATGCTGTCATATACGCTAGATTCAGTTGAATACTGGAATATGTTGTTCAGGAGTTTGTTTTTCACATTATTACTTAAAAACAAGCACATGGGATTAAAATGGTAATACTTTCCGGTTGGCAACCACTTACAAATTTAAATCCCCACACACCCCATTGGCTCCATTGTTTAACAATCCTTCATTCACCCCGAGTCTTCAACCCCACGATTTTACATGGTGGACTAATAAAGGCTTGCTACGAATAGCGGACCTCTGTGACCACAGAGGTGTTTTGTCGAAACCAGCCCTTCAGGAAAAGTACCATCTCTCAAATTCGGAAATATATCACTATACCCATATGACGTGTTCCTTGGCAACATTGAATCGCACCTCCGACCTAACCAATGGAAAATCTCTGTAGGACTTTCGACAAACACACTGGCCACATATGACAGATCTACAGTATTTTATCCTCGACTTCTCAGAAGTTGTTTTACATGCAGAAATGAGAGCAGGACCTAGAAACCAGAAGAGTTGGGCAAAATTGTACAATGTGCATCCAAATCATATATTGATACTTCTTTGATAGAGGCAAACTATAAAGTCTTGATGCAGTGGTATTGTCAGAAACCATGAATCAGACTGAGACAGAAGTACAGTTAAATCACACTAGTTTAATAATAAAAATAAAAAAGTAAGGGTAGTCTGTCATAGCCAGGGATCAGTAACCGGGTCAGGGAGTCGGCCAAGCCAATGTCCAAGAGCCAGCGATAAAGGTACAGCAAGCAGGATCTGTAGCCAGAGGGAACGTCAGTCAAGCAGGTCTTCAACAGGAACGCAGGAGAAAGTCTCTTGTGATGTTAACACAGGCGAAGGCAAAGAGCAAATGAACTGGAAGGCTTTAGGTAGGCAGAGCTGACGAGCAGGATCATCAACAGGTGGATCACTGTGGAGAGATGGGAGCTGTCAATTAGCTGACAGCTGAGCTGCCAGCACAGAGAAGGAAGGGCTGAGCCCAGCTCTGACAGGTATATGGTCCTGGCGCAAGTAGCAACCTAAGTCCCGGGGGCCTCCCCACGGTGCTTTAATGGAGGTAACACAGACGGTATTATGTTTCACACTTCGTGGACGTGTCTGAAAGTGAGACGGTTCTGGATACGCACATACAATTTTATAAACTCATTGACCCAAGTGAACCTCTTTAAATCACCTCTACAAGCATTGTTGGGACGTCCAGTGGAGGGGACATCGAAACAAATGAAGAGACTTATAGCCTTTATATTTGTTGCAGCAAGAATATCTATAGCCAAAACTTGGAGGTCCCCTACTATCCCTTTTCACCTGCTGAAAGCTAAACTATCATCAATAATGGTGAATAAACGCCTCTCGACAATTTTAAACTATAAGGTTGCATGGTTCAACAAAATATGGGACCCCTGGATTAACTATCTCACAACTACATAATGAGAAGGCGTTGGCTCGGGAGTATCTTCCTCCAAGGCCACAGTGACATAGCGTGGGTTGTCAGCGCCTGGGGCGAGGCAAGTAATTTGTACCCCCCTGACCCATGGACTTACCTACTTTCAGCTATCTCCAGTCTGGTCACATGATCCACTGTGTGAGACAGCGGTGGCTGTAGGGAAGAGGAGAGCGTGCTTGATAATGACTGGTAAAGCCTGGTGTGGTGACATCGAGGCATATGTTCCTATGTCCCATCTGTTGTTGGCGGTCCCTCCTCTCCACACTTGGGACAGCGCCCCTTTAAATTTTGCACCGGGGCGGTGGGCCCCCTCGCACCCCCACGCTACGCCACTGCAGGGCCGGAGTGCACACCACTTCACTACACTCTATTCTTCTCTCTGATATCTCTGTTTCTCCTTCTTTCCTCTCTCTCCACCTGAATTTGCCCTTCAATGGATCCCTAGACCAAATATGACCATGTGGAAGTTTAGCCAGTGGGTTGCAAGTTTGGTTTAGGCTTGACCCTAATAGGTGGATGATCCTAGTTAAAGTCTCACGTGTTTAGCAGTTTGACAGTAATGTACCTGAACTTTCAACGACTTGTTACAATTACTCCCCCCATTACAACGGCAAATTCTGATACTGTATTTGTATTTGTTAAAATTGTTTGAATAAAAATATTGGAAAAAAAATAAAACATTTTTTTTAATATTCAGCTGGAGTGTACCTTTAAAAACTCGTAAACACGAATAACCAGCGTCTACATGGTGTTGGTTTCTGCACTGAAACAGCATCCTTTAACGGTTTCCTCACTGACAGTTTGTAAATACAAACTTGTAATGGAAAAAAAAAATGTAACTTCTCCTTACATTCAAGTTTCTTTAACTCTCTTCTGTCGCGTAGTGATCTAATAAGCAGTTTAGGAAACCCCAAGAACTAAAGAGTAGATAATGTAGAGGGAAATCCCTTTTGCCTCAGGAAGAAGGTTCATTTGGAAATTGAAAGCTTTGAGGGGGTCAAATATAAAATCCCAGGGATGGTGCTAGCAGTAGTCAGAGAGCGGAGGAGCAGCACTTGACAGCCCGTACCCTCAGCCAAGATGAACAAGCTCATTCCAGGTAGGAAGATACTATCTAAGGCAATTTCCTCTACCTTTTCGACACAGAGGAAGTAATTTCCTGGGCTCAGGGAACCCCTACTTAAAAATTACTATGTCTACAACTCCTGATACATTAGTGTGATAGTCGGTGGGAAAAATGCTTCTTACACTTGTGGTCATTGGGAAGAATTACTCCCTTGCAGATAGCTAAAGAGATCAATGGCGTCAGTGGAAACTTATCTGAGAGGCAGAAATTACTAATTTCTCAATGTATTCCTAGCAACCTCTGGAGGAACCCAAGGGTTCCATGGAACCCCGGTTGAGAAACTCTGATATAATGACTATTCTGTGGAGATCATAGACAGCTAAACGTGTTTTGGAAAATTGACTAGGATTCTCCTTTAATATACATATATATATATATATTTACTATTTAGTCCCTCTAAACTCACAGGGGGCAATAGTACCACATTGGGCAGACACAGTAAGAGCTGTGAAAATGTGGAACAGACTCCCTCCAGAGGTGGTTCTGGCCAGCTCAGTAGATTGCTTTAAGAAAGGTCTGGATTCTTTCCTAAATGTAGATAATATAACTAGTACTGACATTTATAGGTAAAGTTGATCCTGGGAAAATCTGATTGCCTTTCGGATGATCAGGAAGGAATTTTTTTCCCTGCTGTAGCAAATTGGATCTCAAGCTCTGCGGGGAGTTTTTTTCGCCTTCTTCTGGATCAACTGTGGGTATAGAATTGGGTATATGGGATTGTATGATATTATTATATATATATTTTTTTTTATGGTTGAACTGGATGGACTTGTGTCTTTTTTCAACCTGACTAACCATGTAACTATGTAATTATGAAATGCATTTTGAGTAAATTTTTTTAATCAAAAAATTGGGAAGAGGTTATGCTGAATAGCTGGTGTGCCAACAACTCAATATTTAACTGCCTGTAATGGGAGTACCAGAAGGATGGAACCTTAATACCTGGGGTTCTAGAACAGGGGTCTTCAACATTTCTAAGCAAAGGGCCACTTTACTGTTCTTCAGGCTTTAGGGGGGCCAGACTGTGGCCCCCCTAAAGGTCCCTGCATCAGTTGGAGTAAACCTTGCCTCATCTTCGGTATCGGTGAGAGGAATTGTGCCCCATCACTTGTGTCATTGGGAGGATTTATGCCCCAGTCGGTGTCTTTGGTAGGAAATGTGCTCCATCATTGGACCCCATTGATGATGTCATTGGGAGGAATTGTGGCCCATCTTTGGTGTCTTTGGTAAGAATTGTGCCCCATCATTAGGCCTCAGTGTGGATGTCATTTGATGGAATTGTGCCCCATCTTTGGTGTCATTGGGCCCAATTGTTGGTGTCATTATGAGTGACTGTGTACCATTGTTGGTGTCAGTGAATGAAATAGTTCCCCAAGGGCCAGATAAAAGCAAGCAAAGGGCCCTCGGGCCACAGTTTGGAGACCACTGTTCTAGAACAATGGCACATTGATGCTTGAATTTTTAGAACAATCTAACACTTGGGTTCCAGAACAAAAAACAGGCTCATGCATGGATTCCAGAACAATGGAAAACTGACACATAGCTTTTAGATTCATGCATGGATCCCAGAGTGATGGCTCAATGACAATTGTAGATTGACCATGACACACTGATACATGAGGTTTCAGAACAATGATGAACTATCACTTGGAGACCCGAATAAGGGTGCATGAGCGCTTGGGTTCCATATCTGTGGAACAAAGTGACACTTGGACTATCAGAATAATAATAAGCTTATTATGTGAGATCCAGATCAAAGACATAGGGGGTTATTTACAAAAGGCAAATCCACGTTGCACTACAAGTGCAAACTACAAGTGCAAAGTGCACTTGAAATTGCACTGAAAGTACACTTCCCTGTTTAAACCGTGCTGTGTTAGGAAATTGCTTCCCTAACTTTGACCCGCCTCTCAGTCAATCAGGTGCACCAGGTCTGGTCACCGGTCACCTGATTGGGTGAAGCGACAAAGAGGACTCAGAGGGAGCATGGAGGAGGACGGCGCTGACCCGAGAAAGGTAAGTGCCGGGCGGGGACAAACTGGCATTGTTTGAGAGGAAACCAGCTACATTTGGGGCAAAACTGGATGCATTTGGGGCAAAACTGGATGCATTTGGGGATAAACGGGCTGCATTTGGGGACAAACTGACTGTCTGACTGCATTTGGGGACAAACTGACTGATTGCATTTGGGGGCAAACTGTCTGCATTTGGGGGAAACTGTCTGCATTTGGGGGGAAACTGTCTGCATTTGGGGGGAAACTGCCTGCATTTGGGGGGAAACTGCCTGCATTTGAGGGGAAACTGGCTGAATTTGGGGGGAAACTGGCTGCATTTAGGGTAAAACTGGCTGCATTTGAGGGGAAACTGGCATCATTTGAGGGGACACACTGGCAGCGTTTTTTTTAATGGGCACAGTGGCTGCGTTTAATGGGCACAGTGGCGGCAATTGATGTTTTTTGGGGGTTTTTTTAAGTTTGTTTGCGCCCCCCAACCAAAAATGTTGAGTCCCAGCCACCACTGAATCACACATTAACTCTTGGGCGCCTTAAAAATTGGGCATAATCAATTTTTTTTGCATTACTTTTATGAAATTTGAGTATTAAAATGCTGTAGCTTTTTTGAATAAGGCTAAAGGACAATTAAACCAAGATAAAGTTAAGGAGGCCTAGCTATACAGAGCCTACTATCATAGAAACAAGGTACAATACGAATGAGCAAAGATTGGTCTCCACCATCACGTTACTCTTCGTCAGTAGACTCGTGTGAGTTGGATAATTGTGGTCAGATTGTTGTTTTTCCGTTGGCTGGTGTCTGGATTACTTCATTCTGTCACCCGGTTTGGCCGAAGTTTTTTCTTTCTCTCTCACGAGGAAGGAAATTCAGAGGTTTCCAATTTTAAAGCTACCCAGAAAGTGACTTGCAAAATCAGCTTTGAGTGAGATGAGACAGCTTCTTTATAGAGAGAGAGAGCAGTCGGAGGGGAAAAGCTTGGAAAAACACGAGCGACGGACACCAAAGCGCAAGCACTTCTTAAATAGTCTGAGAGCTACAGAAGTAGGGGACCCGCTTAAAGTATGCCAAAGAACTTTAAATGTTTTATTGACTATCAGTGGTGAATTCAAAGTTTTTATAGCATTATTGTGTAAGTGAAACCTTTGTATGTTCCTTGCAGGTTCCTTGTGGCTTCCAGTCCTACTTGGTGGTCTTGTTTGGTGTTGGGCAGCAGATGGAGCTCCAGTAACCGGAATGTCAACATCAAAGAGCCAAGTGGATGATTTCAGCAAGACCTTGAATCTCTCCAGGAAGCTTCTGAAGGATAGCAGGTTTCTGACTCATACCTATGTAAGAGTTTGCAATTATATTTCCCTTCGTTAAGTTTGCAAAATCTGTCTGTCTACTCTTTCTCTCTCTCTCTCTCTCTCTCTCTCTCTCTCTCTGTCTCTCTCTTCTGTGCCTGGGTTGGACTTTCCACATTTAATCACCAGCCTACCTTCTTGGAACTGTGGCTTGGAGTTTTCTCAATGTCTGGTATAAAATAAAACTCCTTTTTTGGGGATAAAATTAGGGTTGTCCCGATACCAATACTAGTATCGGTATCGGGACCGATACCGAGTATTTGCGCGAGAACTTGTACTCGCGCAAATACTCCCGATGCCTGAATAGAATACTTTATTTTTTTTGTGGAGTGCGGGTGGAGAGGGGGTGGAGAGCAAAGCAGAGCAGTCCTCGTATGGGGGAGAGGAGAGCTGCTGCCGCCTTAGACAAAAACAAGTCAATCCCCCCCTCCTCCCGCCGCTGCTGACATCTACTTACTATGCGCTGGCGGAACACAACAGCTGTCATTTGCACTAAGTTCAGCCATGGTCCCTCTAAGTTCAGCCATGGTCCCTCTAAGTTCAGCCATGGTCCCGTCGGACAGGTGATCTGTCTATCAAAGTTTCTGGGCAAGGGGGAGGGGGATATACTTGTCGGCGCGGCGGGGAAACACTGCTATTCAAATGCAAATGACAGCTGTTGTGTTCCCCCAGCGCATAGTAAGTAGATGTCAGCAGCGGCGGGAGGAGGGGGGGGGGGGATTACCTTGGTTTTGTCTTAGGGGACCATGGCTAAACTCAGGAAGACCATGGCTGAACAGAGGGACATGGCTGAACTTAGAGGGACCATGGCTGAACTTAGAGGGACCATGGCTGAACTTAGAGGGACCATGGCGGAACTTAGAGGGACCATGGCTGAACTTAGAGGTACTATGGCTGAACTTAGAGGGACCATGGCGGAACTTAGAGGGACCATGGCTGAACTTAGAGGGACCATGGCTGAACTTAGAGGGACCATGGCTGAACTTAGAGGGACCATGGCGGAACTTAGAGGGACCATGGCGGAACTTAGAGGGACCATGGCTGAACTTAGAGGGACCATGGCTGAACTTAGAGGGACCATGGCTGAACTTAGAGGGACCATGGCTGAACTTAGTGGGACGTGGCTGAACAGAGGGACATGGCTGAACAGAGGGACATGGCTAATCAGAGGGACATGGCTGAACTTTGGGACAAGACTGCATTTGGGGACACGTGTCTGCATTTAAAAAAAAGTATCGGTATTCGGTATCAGTGAGTATATGAAAAAAAGTATCGGTACTTGTACTCGGTCCTAAAAAAGTGGTATCGGGACAACCCTAGATAAAACTTTTTTAATTTTGGAAGAGTAATGCCGCATACACACGATCGGACATTCCGAGGACAAAACCGTGGATTTTTTTCCGACGGATGTTGGCTCAAACTTGTCTTGCATACACGCGGTCACACAAATGTTGCTTGGAAATTCCGATCGTCAAGAACGCGGTGATGTACAACACTACAACGAGCCAAGAAAAATGAAGTTTAATGCTTCCGAGCATGCGTCAAATTGATTCCAGGCATGCAACGGAAAAATGGAGAACCAGGTCTCGGAAATTTTGACGGCAAATGTCCGATGGAGCCTACACACGGTCGGAATATCCGACCAAAAGCTCACATTGAACATTTGTTGTCGGAAATTCCGATCGTGTGTACGCGGCATTACTTGTTGATATTATCTTTTCTGATTTGTCATGTTTTGTTTAAAATGTATGGCTTTAATGACATGAAACAACCGCGCATGCTCAGAAGTTATGAGACGAGAGCGCTCGTTCTGGTAAAACTAGCATTCGGACTGGAGTAAGCACATTCATCAGGCTGTAACAGACTGAAAAGCGCGGCCTACCTGATTCCTGCACTACTTGCACCCCCCCCCTCTCCCCAAGTAAACAGTGTAGATCGGTTGATTTTTCTGGCCTCCATTAAATCCATCAGAGCGGAGCTCTCCCCAGCACCAGGTACTGTTCCCGACACTTAGCCGCTCCTCAGTATCCCCTGCCAAGAGCTTCTCCAATAGCCAATGTACGCTCTGCACCACCCCTCCCCTCCGCTTTTCTCACACACACACACATGGGCCACCTGCACCAGAGGGATCATGGGGGACAGGCTGGAGCACAGGAGTCACTGGGTGTGGGGGCACAGTAATGATGTTGTGCCTCCTAAATGTTGCTTCCGGGGTGAGAGTACCAGATGCCCTTCTCATGCCACTGCAATTCAAGGAAAAATCCAGGGACAGACTGGCTCCGGGGACAGGGTCCTCAATCTGGAGACTGTCCCTGGAAACTGGGGATGTCTGGTCACCCTACTCTAGAATAAAAAATAAAATGTTTTTTCTGTGATCCGTTATAAACTCCCACTTATCGTGTTTTCTTATTTTCAGCGGTTATGGAAGCTGCCAGGATCTCACTTGGATTTCTCAGAGAGTGACCAAATGTTCCCTTCTGTCTCAATCGCCATTTCCTCCTGGCTAGGGTTACAGGTGAGTTGGTGTTTTGTCTTTTTACTGGGAAGGTCTACAAATTGTCCAGAACATCAGTCTAGAAAGACAAAGCCTTCACCAACTTTTTTCCATATGTTTGTCCCATAGGCGCGCACACAGGTTGTGTGCCACAACATATACATAATACCCCTTCTAAGTGTTTCACTTGATGTTTTTGTCAGTTGCTGACCCCTTTACCCTTCTCAGACAGGTGACCGGCTAAAGCTTCTCAGCCAGGCTTTGCACATATATCCTGTATATTTGGAGCATCTGGAGAAATGGGAGAAAAAACAAGAGGAAGATGAAGCCCCAAATTTAAGAACAACGGTCAGCAAACTTCGCATTGACCTTCGAGACCTTCTCCATCACATCAAACAGCAGGTTAGTAGCTCCATGTACACAGGACACATGGCCTCTGTAATAATATTCTTATAGTGATGGTTGAACATAAAGGTTTTGCCTTTATATTTACTCCATGAGCACAGCCTGGTTCCAAGGGCCGGTCAGCAGCTCATACTTCCATACTTCTCAATGTAGTCTTATATTTTTGGTATGCCTTCATCTGCTGCACAAATCTCTGATACAAAACTATTTTTATAGCTTTACTTGTGATCTATATGACCAAGTACTGCTCTATTAGATCAATAGTAAGTTTGTTTTAAGACCATGCAATGGTCAGTTTTCAGTCTACGGGCAGCCAATGGTCAGTTGTCGGTCTGCAGACAACCAACAATCATTTGTCGGTTTACAGATAACAAATGGTCAGTTTTCAGTCTGCACACAGCCAATGGTCAGTTGACAGTCTAAATACAACCAGTGGTTAGTTGTTGGTCTTCAGACAACCAATGGTCAGTTGTCAGTCTACAGACAGTCAATGATCAGTTTTCAGTTTACAGACAGCCAATGTTCAATTTTCAGTCTACTGATAACCAATGGTCAGTCTTTAGTTTGCGAACAGAAAATAGACAGTTGTTGGTCTACAGACAACCAATGGTTAGTTGTTGGTTTACAACCAAAGGTCAGTTGTTGGTCTAAAGACAACCAGTGGTTAGTTGTTGGTCTACTGACAACCAATGGTTAGTTGTTGGTCTACAGACAACCAATGGTTAGTTGTTGGTCTACAACCAAAGGTTAGTTGTTGGTCTACTGACAACCAATGGTTAGTTGTTGGTCTACAGACATTTAATGGTTAGTTGTCAGTCTACAACAGGGGGTCTCCAAACTGCGGCCCGAGGGCCAGATGTGGCCCTTTGCTAGTCTTTATGCGGCCCTTGGGGCACAACTCCTTCCAATGATCTGAGGTTCTATTCCTCCTATTAACACCAACAATGGGGCACTGTATCTTTCACGGATACCAATGATGGAATACTATTCCTCCTACTAATAGGGGGAATACTCCTCCTATTGACCACCAACCTTGAGGCCATATTTATTCTCACTGATTTTGGGCCTGTGACATTTTCTGCCCCTGCTGGCCACACTCCGGCCCTCATAAAGTCTGAAAGACAATAAAGTGGCCCTTTGATTGAAAAGTTTGGAGACCCCTGGTTTACAACCAATGGTCAGTTGTTGGTCTAAAGACAACCAATGGTTAGTTGATGGTCTAAAGACAACCAATGGTCAGTTGTCAGTCTATGGACAGCCAATGTTCAGCTTTCATGTTTTCAGGCTTTCTACTTTTTTGCACTAGTGATTTGATCAGTTTCACTGCCTTAGTAATTACCACAGCCGTTTCATCAGAGGGAAATAGTGAAAACATGACCTGTTTTGGTGCCTTGAGAACTAGAGTTGAGAAACACTGGTCTACAGAAAACCAATAGATAGTTGTTGGTCTAAAGACAACCAATGGTTAGTTGTTGGTCTACTGACAACCAATGGTTAGTTGTTGGTCTACTGACAACCAATGGTTAGTTGTTGGTATAAAGACAACCAATGGTTAGTTGTTGGTATAAAGACAACCAATGGTTAGTTGTTGGTCTACAGACAACCAATGGTTAGTTGTTGGTCTACAGACAACCAATGGTTAGTTGTTGGTCTACAGACAACCAATGGTTAGTTGTTGGTCTACAGACAACCAATGGTTAGTTGTTGTGTTCTACAGACAACCAATGGTTAGTTGTTGGTCTACAGACAACCAATGGTTAGTTGTTGGTCTACAGACAACCAATGGTTAGTTGTTGGTCTACAGACAACCAATGGTTAGTTGTTGGTCTACAGACAACCAATGGTTAGTTGTTGGTCTACAGACAACCAATAGTTAGTTGTTGTGTTCTACAGACAACCAATAGTAAGTTGTTGTTCTACAGACATCCAATGGTTAGTTGTCAGTCTACAGACAACCATTGGTTATTTTCCAGAATTTGGACAAATAATGGTCGATGTACCAGTAATTCTCTTTGCTAAAATAAAAGATGTTGCAAATCCGTTTAAACTTTTTACGTTTTCCACTTCACAATCATCTCAGAGATCGGACATGCCCCCTGCTAACTACAACCTATAGCTCTGCAGTGCAATCAGCTCATGCTCCCTTCTGATTGGAGACTCGCAGGAGGTGTGGCGAGCCTCTTCAGAGAGAGAGCAAGGGCCCGTCTTGAAGCATGCTGGCAGGGGACAGGCTTTTCTACTCAGACTGTGGCTGCTTTCTAAAGAACGAAAACCTTGAACGCCTTTGGTTTTGATGTGTTTGTCATGTATTTAGTTGATTTAAGTTCAGTTAGGCTTTAACGAACATTTGCTACTACACTTAGAGTCCAACAAAACTGACCAGTTAATTTTATGGGGCCTGAACGTCCTGACTAGAGCACCGGTTTTACAGTTCGTGGACTTCCATATTGGCAGTGGAGCTGGGGTGACATTTTGTTTCACTACTGGATGAAAAAAGGTTGGGGTCTTGTAACAGTAATTTAACGTAACCCATTTTTCCTCCATAGATGACGTCCCTTGGAATTGACCCTCTGCAACCCCTGAAACAACATGACCCTCCAGTCGACGGCAGCGACTGGTGCAACCGTGTGAAGATGTACCGAGCCCTCCGTAGCCTGGAACGGGCCTTGTTTCGTTCAGTGAGGGAATACACTGCTCTGCTGCGCTTTAGAGGTTAAAAGAAAGGAGCCTTTTGGCAGTCGGGTGACCCACTTTTTTTATTGGGTCCATTTTTGTATTTATTTTTTATGTTTACCAAGAACCACAATACTGACAAAGACGATATATGTGATAGAAACTATGCTGCAAAGGCTTATAAGACCAGGAGCTGGGAGAGAAATATAGGGACTTCAGTCATCCACAGGGTATGTACAACGCCCAGTGTTTAAACTGGATTCATTTGCTGCTATCTAGATTATACTGGCACCTCATGGCCTGAATGTAAATTCTTGTTGGTTATACAGTGGAACCTCAGATTAGGAGCATAATCCGTTCCAGGAGAATGCTCGTAATCCAAAGCACTCGCATACCAAAGCGAGTTTCCCCATTGAAGTTAATGGAAATGAAAATAATTTGTTCCACATTCAATGGGATGCAATACCGCATGCGGCCAGAGGCGGGGTGGCGCCGGAGAGCCTCAGAAATGTCCGAAAAGGCCCGAGGACACTTCGGCTGACCTCGGCAAACCTCAGAAAGACTTCCTACCCAAGCTGTGCTGTCCCCTGGCCTTTCCGTGCATTTCCAAACGGTGCCGATCGGCTGCTATCAGCGACATTCGGCTCTGCTCGGCTATGGCGCCCCCCCACCTCAGGCCAAAAGCGGTACTGAACACCGCTTTGGCCTGAATCGTTCTCGTTTTGCGAGACAACACTCGCAAACCGAGTCACGTTTTTTTAAAATACAGTATTCGTATTGCGAAAAGCTCGTTAACCGCGTTACTCGCAAGCCGAGGTTCCACTGTAATATAGTATACATACTATAGTTTTTGCCACTCCTATACCAGCCAATCACATACCCCTTTACCTCTTATACCTCAGTGAAAACACAAACTAGGGCAATCTGATTGGCTGCTGTAGGCACCAGTAATATAAGTCCCTTCAGGACCATGAGGCCCCCGCGTATCTAGTCATCCTCCCAGCAAACAATTCCGTTACAATGTAATGCCTCCTGAGAGTATTTGTGACTTTTTTTTATTGTTTTTTTTTTTTCTGTATTTATTTTTATTTATTGTAAGACAATACACTGGATCGCATGTTTATTTTCACATGATCTTCAGCCCCACCTAGTGGCCCTAATGCAGTATTTTCCTAACATACCTAATTGAGGAAAAAAATAATAATTATGGCCACAAGATGGAGCTGACTATCACAGATCAGACACATTACAGGGATTATTCGTGACAGCTGGGTGAATGCTTAGACATTTGCACAGCAAATTTTTATAAATAGATCCCAAAGTGTTGAATAGGTCCCTATGTTTTGGCTTTAGATGCACTTTAAAAAGAATCTGTCAGAAGAGGAATATATAGGCTGCTGATGCTGACCGTCTTCTGAAAATGCTAAATGCCCGGCTGTCATGGCGATCCTCTGACTGCCGCACATTCTGAGTCAGTGACACAGGCTAGGTGTGCAGATCAGCAGTTCTGACTTCACTGGCTGCTTGCTTGTTTCTGGTTGTCATGACAGTCAATGGGCTAGCGTTTTTTTAGAAATGGCAGGCTTGTTTTTTTCTCATGGCAGGTTCTTCTTGAAGGATCTCCCACATCGGAGAACCATTTGTGGTCTAAGTAATACATTGTTGTATGTTTTTAATATGCTAGTGTGGTCTGATGACTTGTGGGTTTGTTTCATTTGCTTTCTACTGAATTCTGATTGGTGGCTGCGTTTTGCAGCCACAAGAGATCCAATCACAAGTTAGCCTTTAACCAGTCAGTACTGTTTTAATATTTCAGTTTTTCAAATGCTGTAATGGAACATTATCTAAAGGTTAGGTATTGGAAATCCAGATGGCACCATGGTCTCCTGGGTGGATCCATTGAATATCTGACAAGCCGCCCGTCTTATGCAGATGCCTTTACAGTGCCGGTTGGTTCTCAACATTTTTGGGAGGGCGCAAACGAAAAAGAAAAAAATTGCAGCATCACTGTGCCCATCAAATGCAGCCACTGTGCCATCAATTGTCACCACTGTGCCATGCCATCAAACGCAGACACTGTGCCATCAATTGTCACCACTGTGCCATGCCATCAAACGCAGACAGTGTGCCATCAATTCGCACCACTGTGCCATGCCATCAAACGCAGCCACTGTGCCATCAATTCGCACCACTGTGCCATGCCATCAAACGCAGCCACTGTGCCATGCCATCAAACTCAGCCACTCTGCCATGCCATCAAACGCAGCCACTGTCCCATGCCATCAAACGCAGCCACTGTGCCATGCCATCAAACGCAGCCACTGTGCCATGCCATCAAACGCAGCCACTGTCCCATGCCATCAAACGCAGCCACTGTGCCATGCCATCAAACGCAGCCACTGTGCCATGCCATCAAACGCAGCCACTGTCCCATGCCATCAAACGCAGCCACTGTGCCATGCCATCAAACGCAGCCACTGTCCCAT
Source organism: Rana kukunoris (assembly GCA_029574335.1). NCBI lineage: Eukaryota > Metazoa > Chordata > Amphibia > Anura > Ranidae > Rana > Rana kukunoris. The sequence goes on along the minus strand of CM056054.1, from coordinate 12,371,912 downwards.
GCCATCAAACGCAGCCACTGTGCCATGCCATCAAACGCAGCCACTGTGCCATGCCATCAAACGCAGCCACTGTGCCATCAATTGTCACCACTGTGCCATGCCATCAAACGCAGACAGTGTGCCATCAATTCGCACCAGTGTGCCATGCCATCAAACGCAGCCACTGTGCCATCAATTCGCACCACTGTGCCATGCCATCAAACGCAGCCACTGTGCAATGCCATCAAACACAGCCACCGTGCCATCAATTGTCGCACTGTGCCAATTGTCACCACTGTGCCCTTTAATTGTCGCCACTGTGCCCATTGTCGCCACTGTGCCCATTGATGTCACTGTGCCCTTTAATTGTCGTCACTGTGCCAAACTGTCGCCACTGTGCCCATTCATGCCGCTGTGCCAATTGTCCCCACTGTGCCCATTGTCCCTACTGTACCCATTGATGCCACTGTGCCCATTGATGTCACTGTGCCCTTTGTCGCCGCTGTGCCCTGTAAAATGCCCCTCCCCCCCCCGACACTTACCTTTACTGGAGTCAGCCATCCACGTCCCTCGATGTCTTCTCCCACCCTCGATGACGCTTCAGCCAATCAGGTTACCGGTAACCAGAACCGGTGAACCTGATTGGCTGAGACGCCTGTCAGTCTTATCCAAGGAATGCACCTCCCATACGTCCCCTGGGTAAGCATCCGGAAGGCTAAGGGCTGTACTCGGAAAGCCTATCAGAGCCGCTGTGCCCCCTGCAGGGAGTGCACGGGGCACACTGTGATCACTGAGTCACTGAGACATCTGAGACATGGATTTGCATCACCACATCCTTTCAGTAGAATTCTTTCACAATATTAAAGGAAAGATGATGTAACTATACTGGTTAAAAATTATTTTGTGGTTGGCAATCTTAAAAAAAGTCAGTGTTACCAGTCTTTAAAGATTGTATGGACTGTGATGAGCAATCAAGGAAAACCCAATAAGTGTGCACTATTTGTTGTTTACAATATTTCTATGGTAGATTATCTCTTCACATACACTATATTACCAAAAGTATTGGGACGCCTGCCTTTACACGCACATGAACTTTAATGACATCCCAGTCTTAGTCTGTAGGGTTCAATATTGAGTTGGCCCACCCTTTGCAGCTATAACAGCTTCATCTCTACCGGCAAGGCCGTCCACAAGGTTTAGGAGTGTGTCTATGGGCACACTAGGGTGTAGAGGGGTCAGAGTGCTGGGGGGATATCTGGGGTGTAGAGGGGTCAGAGTGCTGGGGGGATATCTGGGGTGTAGAAGGGTCAGATTGCTGGGGGGATATCTAGGGTGTAGAGGGGTCAAAGTGCTGGGGGGATATCTGGGTGTAGAGGGGTCAGAGTGCTGGGGGGATATCTGGGATGTAGAGGGTCACAGTGCTGGGGGATATCTGGGGTGTAGAGGGGTCAAAGTGTTGGTGGGTTATCTGGGATGTAGAGGGGTCAGAGTGCTGGGGGGATATATGGGGTGTAAAGGGGTCAGAGTGCTGGGGGGATATCTGGGATGTAGAGGGGTCATAGTGCTGGGGGTATATCTGGGGTGTAGAGGGGTCAGATTGCTGGGGGGATATCTGGGGTGTAGAGGGGTCAGAGTGCTGGGGGGATATCTGGAATGTAGAGGGTCAGAGTGCTGGGAGGATATTCGGGGTGTAGAGGGGTTAGAGTGCTTGGGGGATATCTGGGGTGTAGAGGGTTTAGAGTTCTGGGGGGATATCTGGGGTGTAGAGGGGTCAGAGTGCTGGGGGATATCTGGGTGTAGAGAGGTTAGAGTGCTGGGGGGATATATGGGTGTAGAGGGGTCAGAGTGCTGGGGGGGATATCTGGGATGTAGAGGGTCAGAGTGCTGGGGGGATATCTGGGATGTAGAGGGGTCAGAGTGCTGGGGGGATATCTGGGGTGTAGAGGGGTAGCCTGGGCTCAAGGACCAGCTGCTTTGAGGAAAGGGCAGTGCCCAGGTGTGCCCTCTCATTAAGACAGCCCTGTCTATGGGAATTTTTGGCCATTCTTCCAGAAGCACATTTGTGAGGTCAGGCACTGATGTTGGACGAGAAAGTCTGGCTCACAGTCTACGCTCAAATTCATCCCTAAAATATTGAAATGTTATTAAAAAATAAAATATCTTCCAATGTTGAAAAAATATCACCTTATTAGGAATATAGTGATTTTTGTTCCCACATGCGTACGCAATGTTGGACAAGGTCTAACTCAACAACAAAGTGCTCATGGAAATTATTCAAAAGTGTAAAAACCGTCCTTTATGGGAACTTCACGAGCCTGAAACTCTGGGCATTGCACAACGCAGCGTGGAATTCATTTAGCTTAAACATCTTCCCCTTATAGGAAATAAATGAGTTGGGTTTCATTGTAAATAATGTGATACCATTGCATTGTTACCGTAATTCTGGAAGCGAGAGACAAGTATTCCATATATGGACTCTTTATCTTCCTGACACTATAAAAAAGGGAATAACCGGACAGTGACTGACACGTGAGCGAATCAGCAGACCTACATGGGGATCTACAGGGGGCTAGGAAGCATAATTGGAACTTATGTACTGGGGGAGCTGTACCTGTGCAAAAAAATAAAAATAAAATATTTTATTTATGTTTACAGTTTTTTATTGTTTGCAAGTTGTACTTTATTAAAAAACTAAAGGGAATTTTTGAAAAACAAAACAAAAATAGTTGAAAAAATATATATATTTATATACGATATATATATATATATATATATATATATATATATATATCTATATATATATAGATATATATATCTATATATATATAGATATATATATATATATAGATATATATATAGATTTGCTGTACTTTAAGAATGTTACTTTTTTTTTGTGTGATTTTTTTTTATATAACTGCTATTTATATATTTTTTTAATATGTTATTTATCTAATATATGTTTTTGTATTATTTTTAAGTAAAATAAAATAAGCTGCATCTCAAAACCTTGATTTGGTTTGTGTTTATGGTGCTAATTTGTTTTGTGATGGCTTAGGTTCATTGTATAAAAAAAAAAAAAGACAGAAAATGTTATATAAGCTGTGGTTTTATAGTAGGGGGTTTATGCAGGTTAAGGACCTGGCCCCTTTTTGCGATTCGACGCTTTAACTGGCAATTGCGCGGTCGTGCGACGTGGCTCCCAAACAAAATTGGCGTCATTCCCCCCCCCCCCCACAAATAGAGCTTTCTTTCGGTGGTATTTGATCACCTCTGCGGTTTTTATTTTGTGCGCTGTAAACAAAAATAGAGCGACAATTTTGAAAAAAATGCAATATTTTTTTTCACAAGAAAATCAATATTTTTTACTTTTTGCTATACTAAATATCCCGCGTTTTTTTCCCTCAGTTTAGGCCGATACGTATTCTTCTACCTATTTTTGGTTAAAAAAAATTGCAATAAGCGTTTATCGATTGGTTTGCGCAAAATGTATGGCGTTTACAAAATAGGGGATAGTTTTATTGCATTTTTATTAATATTTTTTTTTTTACTACTAATGGCGGCGATCAGCGATTTTTCGTAACTGCAACATTATGGCGGACACATTGAACAATTTTGACACATTTTTGGGACCATTTTCACAGGAAAAAGTGCTATAAAAATGGACTGTTTACTGTGAAAATTACAATTGCAGTTCAGGAGTTAACCACTAGGGGGCGCTGTAGGGGTAAAGTGTGACCTAATTTGTGTTTCTAACTGTAGGGGGGCGGGGCTGGACGTGTGACGTCAGTGATCGTCTTTCCCTATATCAGGGAACAGACGATCAATAACATTGCCACAATGAAGAACGGGGAAGGTTTGTTTACATCACCTCTCCCCGTTCTTCAGCCCTGGTGACCGATCGCGGGACACCGGCGGCGATCGGGTCCGCGTGTCACGCAGGCATGGAGCTTCGGACCGGGTCACGAGTGCGCCGTCGGCGGCGCGTTCACGACCCCAAGGCTGGGCTTAAAGACACACATACAGGTACGTGATTCTGCCCAGCCGTGCCATCCTGCCGACGTATATCGTCGGTAGGGGGTTCTTAGGTGGTTAAAGTGAACTGGTCACTTTGCACTTTCAAGTAAAAACTGACAGGTTTGCTTGGTAACCCAGAAAGGTATTTACGTTGATTTCTTCCCAGTGCTCCCATGTTGCCTTGGTATAGTTGGTGTTAGGGCTTCATAGGACTAAAGATCCATCCCACCCAGCTGACAGTGCTCAGGTCTGGTAATTGGGTGCTGAGCGTCCAGCACAGGATCTTTGGATTAGGAGAAGAAAGTTACATGCTCCTCCACACCTGGAAGTATCGAGTATTTCAATGATCTTCGGTTGGGGCATGGAATGGTGGGGGAGCATGGTAAGGTTAAGTATCAATGCAAGAAGGAATGGGCTATGAGGGGGCAAAAAACTTTCATGAGTCATTCTATCCAAAGATAACATTTCAGTTAGGGGCAGTTGGCTGACTTCCCAATTGGTGTTTTAATCTTCATGGAATTCATGACTGAAGTTGGACCTGTTGGAAAGTTGGGTTCAGGGATCTCAACACTGAGGTCTTCTAAAAGCCTGAGAATCAGTGAAAGTGAGTCATCTTGTATGCAGTCACTGAAAACTGATACTCCAGTCTTGGGGTGACTGACCCTTAGGGCCTTTTCCACTTATTTGGCTGACTTCTCCATTGGTGTTTTATCCTTCATGGGATTCCCAATGTAAATCGAGAGAGTTAAAGGCCCTTGTCATGAGCGCAGGTGGACCCATTGGAAAATTGAGTTTAGGGATCCCATCATTGAGGTCTTCAAGAAAGCCTTAGAACCAGTGAAAGTGAGTCACCCTGTAAGCCATTACTGAAGACTGATACTCTGGTCTTGGGATGGCTAACCCTTTAGGCCTTATACCCTTGATTATGCTGACCTTCTCATTGGTGTTTTATCCTTTAATGGAATTCCCAATGTGAAGAGAGAGAGTTAAAAGCCCTTGTCATGAGTGCAGGTGGACCAGTTGGAAGGTTGAGTTTAGGGATCCCATCTTGTGGTCTTCAAAAAGCCTGAGAATCAGTGAAAGTGAGTCACCCTGTAAGCCATCACTAAAAACTCATACTCCGGTCTTGGGATGGCTGACTCTTTAGGTCTTATACCCTTGATTATGCTGACTTCCCCATTGTTGTTTTATACTTCATGGGATTCCCAATGTAAATCGAGAGAGTTAAAGGCCCTTGTCATGAGCGCAGGTGGACCCATTGGAAAATTGAGTTTAGGGATCCCATCATTGAGGTCTTCAAGAAAGCCTTAGAACCAGTGAAAGTGAGTCACCCTGTAAGCCATGACTGAAGACTGATACTCCGGTCCTGGGATGACTGACCCTTTAGGCCTTATACCCTTCATTTGGCTGACTTCCTCGTTGGTGTTTTATCTTTCATGGACTTCATAATGTGACAAGAGAGAGTTAAAGCCCCTTGTCATAAGTACAGGTAGATAGGTCGGAAAGTTGGCTTCAGGGAATTCATCACTGGGGCCTTCAGGGAAGCCTGAGAATCAGTGAAAGTGAGTCACCCTGTAAGCCGTCACTGAGAACTGATACTCCAGACTTGGGAAGATTGACCCTTTAGCCCTTATGCCCTTAACTCTCAAGTTTCTGCTATACCAGTGCCCTGGAAGCACTCCAGTGTTTACCAAAAAGGAAGCATTGGAAGATCCCTGGTAGAAGATGCTAGGAACACAACCTACGTTCTGAGTCACCGAGAGGAAAGAGGGAAATTCTTTCTGACCACAAGTGATTATAAAAACATAAAACATCCCCATCTTTATTTTTATAGTATACATCTTATAGCACTGTGCTAACAAAACAGAAGCCGTTTAATATTGGCAGAAGAAAAATGTTCACTTTCAGTTTTGTTATAGCTTAATGGGAAAGGCGTCAACAATTTGGTTTAAGCATGGACTGTTGGCTTTTATTGTTACAAGATCTGCTTGTTTCTTGAATCAACATACCGTGGTTTCTCCGACACTCCTGCCTCCTCCTCCTGCTCCTCCCTCTCTGCTGCTCTGGAGGTACTTGAGTGTTCTAACTCCAGAACTGGCTCTGTGTGTCCATAAGACACACACAGAGCATCTGCACCCCCCCCCCTCTCACTAGCTGTGATTGACAGCACTGGGAGCCAATGTCTCCTGCCTTTTTGTCTCAGCCAATGAGGAGCGAGAGACCCAGATGAGCTTCTGCTCTCCAGCACATTGCTGGATCGGGATCAGGCTCAGCACATTGCTGGATCGGGATCAGGCTCAGGTGAGTATAATGGGGGGGCTGGACTCAGAGGCGTAACTAGTGAAAATGGCGCCTATGGCAAGCACTGAAACTGCGCCCTTGTCAAAACATTTGAAACCCATCTTTCAGATAACCAGGGACAGTGAGGGATGCAGTGCAACGAGGACAGAAGGGGACACTGGAGACCACTAGCGGCTGGTGCCGATTTTTTTTTTTTGGGGGGGGGGGTACAAACAAACTGAAAAAAAAACATAAAATGCAGCCACTGTGCCATCAATTGCAGCCACTGTGCCAATCAAGCGCAGCCACTGTGCCCATCTCAAGCACATCCATTGTGCCCATCAAGCACAGCCACTGTCCCCATCAAATGCAGCCACTGTGCCCATCTCAGGCGCATTCATTGTGCCCATCAAGCACAGCCGCTGTGCCCGTCGAACGCAGCCACTGTGCCCATCAAGCGCAGCCCCTGTTCATTAAACAGTCCACATTCAGTGAAAGTTCATGCATTACCCTACCCTAAGTGGAGCCTTTCACTCTCTTCCCCAGGTCAAGTATCAATATTAGCAATGGCTGTGCTGGCGCCGCACTCCAGCAGGCCGGCCGCGTCGCCGGGAGCTACATTAGTGCGGGAGGCAGCCGCGGGAGCACAGGTGGGTTTTTTTCCGTGCGGGGGGTGGATTTTTGCCGCCCCCCTCCCCATGGCGCCCATGGCACTTGCCATGGCTGCCATACCCTAGATACGCCACTGGCTGGACTGCACACTGAAGGTTTTTTACCTTCATGCATAGAATGCATGAAGGCAGGGCCAGTGCTAGACTATTTTGCACCCTAGGCAAGACCAGCTACTTGCACTGTGGCCAAGACATCTGCAGAGCAACACCCAATCTCTCTAGACCTGGTGGAGGAGAATAGCACCCACCATGGCTCCCCATGGTTCACGAGGTTGAGTGCCTCCCCCAGTGCCAGCGGGTTCGAGCTCCGTCGAGAGCCTGCATCAGAGGTACCATCCATGGAGGTGATTGAGGCACTGCCACCTACAGCAGCACGCCCAGCAGAGGGAAGTAGATCTTTAGGACCATTGGAGGCACAGCCATGAGCCCTACCCACCAAGGAACTGCCACAGTCAGTGGTGGTGTGTGGGCCTTCAGCACCTTGGAAGGGGCCGGTAAATGACATATTGATTAGCCCCTTACCTTGCTCTGCATCCCCCGCAGCCGGGGGGGAGGAGAGAAGAGAAGGGAAGCCAGCAGCACTACGGTGGGGGGTGCGTAATACGGGGGGGGGGAATCTTGGCAGTAGGGGGAATCGGCACTTCACAGAGTGATTAGGGCAGGGTCGTCTTAATAGAATCATGGGCCCCTAGGCAAAGTAATGCTCTGGGGCCCCTACAATGATGACAGTGCGGGTAAACAGACATCAAGTAGGTAGGAGGCAGACTGCCTGCCCTGTGTATCTATCACTCTTAGTGCCATCATGGGGCCCCCAATTACAGGGTGGGCTCAAGGACCAGCTGTTTGGAGGAAGGGCAGGGGCCCCCCATGCAGCTGGGGCCCCTGGGCGGTGCCCAGGGTAAACAGACATCAAGTAGGTAGGAGGCAGACTGCCTGCCCTGTGTATCTATCACTCTCAGTGCTATCATGAGGCCCCCAATTTCGGGGCAGGGTGGGCTCAAGGACCAGCTGTTTGGAGAAAGGGCAAGGGCCCCCCATGCAGCTGGGGCCCCTGGGCAGTGCCCAGGTGTGCCCTCTCATTAAGAGAGCCCTGGATTAGGGCACACCTGGCACACCCCCTGCGCACGCCTGTGGACTAGCTACAAAGTTACCATGTTGTAGTCGGATAAGTGGAGGAGAGGAGACGGAGGAATTGCTACCTTCTGGCTGCAGCAGACTGATGACATCATCCGAGCCTAGGCAAAGTCACTACCTGGAGCACAGAGGATGCGGCGTAAAAGCGGCGTAAAAGCGTTCCGGAATTGGAGTAGTAGCCTCATTTGCATAGGCAAATGAGAAAACAACGTAAAGGCCACCTAGTGGCCGGAGTTGTCATTAGGCTCCATTCACACTTGTGCAGTTGTAAAAATGCATGTGCGTTATTGCACTATTTGTGCATCATGTTTGGGCAGCCCATTCAGTTCAATGAGTAAAAACCACACAAAAGAAGTGCATTGCCCTTTTTTTTTTATATTGCACATTGTGCAAGGTGCATTGGGGTGCTGATAAGAATGAAGGGCACCACCATACGCCTGCAAAGGCAATGCTTGTTTTTTATGCCTTGCGGGAATGCACGCTATTATGCTCGTGTTCCCGCATTGCACAAATGTGAAGCTAGCCTTACACACATCTGAGAACAGACATCTATATTTGTACATGAAAACAATAAAAGAGGAAGTCTGTAGAGCACTGTGTACATATACAGCACGCTGGTAATATAAGCAGAAGAAAAACAGCAAGGGCCAGATTATCATAGATTCGCGCTGGCGTAGCGTAAGCCGTTTACACTACGGCGCCGCAACTTAACAGAGCAAGTGCCGTATTCTCCATGCACTTGCTCCGTAGTTTACGGAGGCGTAGTGTAAATTCCCCAGCGTAAGGCCGCGTAATTCAAAGGGGGCGGCTTGTATTTAAATTAAGCGCGCCCCCTCGTCGATCGAACTGCGCATGCGCCGGCCAGGGGAAAAGCCCAGTGCGCATGCTCCAGCTCACGTCGGAAAAGCGTCATTGAAACCGACGTCAAAACGACGTGATCGGCATTTACGCAATGCCCTATGCGCGAACGACTTAGTAAATTGACATAACCGGCGAAAAAAGCAGACGCTGACCTGACGCCATACTTAACATGGCATCCGACGGCACCCGACGGCATCCGACGGTACTGCGTAAGGTTACTCCACATATTAGCAGGGGTAACCTTACGCGGTCGAAAACGACGTAAGCGACGACGGGGCGGCGTAAAAGCGTTCGGGAATCGGAGTAGTAGCCTTATTTGCATAGGCAAATGAGAAAACAATGTAAAGGCCACCTAGTGGCCGGAGTTGTCATTACATGTACGATCCGCAAGTGTAAGGCCCCGTACACCAGGCAGAGAACCTCGACGGGCGGAACACATCGTTCCGCCCGTCGAGGTTCTCTGCCGGCCGTCAGAATCGGCGACCCGCCCGTCGGGAAAGGCAACCAGCCATTCATCCCGACAGGCCGTCGAGCAAATAGAGAACCTGTTCTCTATTTGCTCAACGGGTTTCCCGACGGGCGGGGCTCGCCGAGAGGGGAAGAATGCACAGTAGAAGGGGGTGAAGGGGAAGAATGCACATTAGAAGGGGGTGAAGGGGAAGAATGCACAGTAGAAGGGGGTGAAGGGGAAGAATGCACATTAGAAGGGGGTGAAGGGGAAGAATGCACATTAGAAGGGGAAGAACGCACAGGTGAAGGATGTAAAGAAGAAGAACGCACAGGAGATGGATGCAAAGGAGAAGAACGCACAGGAGATGGATGCAAAGGAGAAGAACGCACAGGAGATGGATGCAAAGGAGAAGAACGCACAGGAGATGGATGCAAAGGAGAAGAACGCACAGGAGATGGATGTAAAGGAGAAGAACGCACAGGAGATGGATGCAAAGGAGAAGAACGCACAGGAGATGGATGCAAAGGAGAAGAACGCACAGGAGAAGGATGCAAAGGGAAAGAAAAGTCTAAAAAAGTCAAGACTAGAAGACATAAATGTTGCATCCGAATACTCCTAGAATCTATGCGGAAACGGATGAAAAAGTAAGTACTGTGTATTATTATCTCTCACAAACTGTAGCAGTTTAGGACTAGAGGAACAAAGACCTCTGAATAGCTGGAGGTGATTCTTCCTCATTTACCATTAGTTAATCAAAGTTGTCCAGTGTTAAAGCGGAATTCTACCCGCAATTTTTTTTTTTTAAAGTCAGCAGCTACTAACAGTATAGCTGCTGACTTTTAATAAGGACACTTACCTTGTCCTACTTGCCCGCGCTGACGGCCCCCCCGATGCCGGTCCCACGATCGATCCAGGTCCCGCGCCGCCATTCACACTAGAGGAAACAGGCAGTGAAGCCTTACGGCTTCACTGCCAATTTCCTACTGCGCATGCGCAAGTCTCACGCCAGCTTGTGAATGGGAGGCTGCTCTCTGAGAACACACACAGTTCCCAGAAAGCAGCGCACCCCATTCACAAGGAGAAGCAGCAGAAGAAAACACACCGCGGTGGGGAAGAGGCAGATTACGGACTTTTGCATAGCAACAGGTATTTTCGTGTGAGTATTTTTTTATTTTTTTTCACTTTTATTTAATTTTTTTATTTTTTAGGAATTATGGCCGAATGTTGTTTTCCTGGGTGGAACTCCACTTTAAATGACAGATCTGTAATGACTGCTCCTTTCCTTGTGAATTGGTGGTGGATAGGTGATTGCCGATGGTGGAATCTTCTACTATCGCTTATTCCAAGGGTAGGAATAGTGATTAGGAAATGTTTTGTAGTTTCTCAGCAATGATTATTCAGCCCGGTCAAGGCGTCCCATTAGGGATCCCTCTCACTTCCCTCAGGACTCCTAGTAAATAACGTCCTTCATTTTAGCGTTTATACTCTTAGGTCCCTTTCACACTTGTACGACTTCAAAGTCGCGCGATTTTACCGCGATTCACGGCCGCGATTTCAATGAATGCCTGTGTAAGTGGCATCAAAATCGGACCAAAGTAGTGCAGGGACTACTTTGAGGTTGGCACAACTTAAAGTCGTGCCAGTATGAATGGTGTTCATTGAAAATCATGGAGAATGACTTGTCATACGATTTTGCAGTACAAAATCGTGAGACAAGTCGTATAAATGTGAAAGGGGCCTTAAGGTAATACACATGATACTGGCTGAACATATAGAAAGGGTTCCTATACTTTTACGCCAAATTTTGAGCTACATTTTAGGCTGAACTCCTCTATGGAGAAAACTACCTTATAAAATCTGCCATTTTTGGAGAAACATATATATGATAAATTATAAAGTCCTATACTGAGGAGTAGTGCAGAAGTGACAGGCTGTCTGTGATGTAGATGAAATGTGTTATATCTGTGTTATATCCACTAATCAATCCTTGTCTTTTCTTTCCACAGAAAGTGCGCTCCTTGAGCTGTGGGCGCGGAAAAGGAGAAGAATAATCAGACCAGAGTGAGGATCCAACTCCTGTTGGGAGGGTAAATATTGGTGAGGAATTTGTGCAAGGAGGATGGATTTGTGCTTTGGGGGAAACACAAATTCATCCTCCTAGCACAAATTCTCTGGCGGGAGATTTGTGCTTTGGGGGAAGCACAAATTCGGGGAAACATTACTAGGTAAGATTAGTTCTGGGGGGGGGGGGTGTTTGTGCTTTGTGGGAGGCACAAATTCAGGGGGAGCAGCAATAGGTAAAATTTGTTCTGGGGGGGGGGGGGGATTTGTGCTTTGTGGGAGGCAGAAATTCAGGGAGAGCAGCAATAGGTACAATTAGTTCTGGGGGGGGGGGGGGTATTTGTGCTTTGTGGGAGACAAAAATTCAGGGGGAGCAGCAATAGGTACAATTAGTTCTGGGGGGGGGATTTGTGCTTTGTGGGAAGCACAAATTTAGGGGGAGCAGCAATAGGTAAAATTAGTTATGGGGGGGGGGATTTGTGCTTTGTGGGAAGCACAAGTTTAGGGGGAGCAGCAATAGGTAAAATTAGTTCTGGGGGAGGGGGGTTTTGTGCTTTGTGCACCCGTTATTTACATGAACCTGTCGGTCCTACTGGCAACGTTCGCATACGATCTCACTGATGCAAAGTTGTGATGTCATCAATGTGGCTGGCCTTCTGGTTCCAAGGCTGGCCATATCCACTGTGGTGCATCCAACTCTGTTGCTAATGGGCCAGATAGCTAGTCCTCTATTGCAGCATAAGTATTCATCTAGCGTGCGTCACCACGGCCATGTGGAGCACAAGGGGAGGGAGGGGCGGGGCCCCACATTAACATGTTTCGTCATCAGGCGGAAACATGTTGATGTGAGGCCCCTCCCTCCTCCTTGTGCTTCACATGGCCGTAGTTGATACTTATGCAGCAATGGAGGACTAGCTGTCTGACAGTCAGGTCACCTGTGGCCAGGTGACAAGTGCACCCCGTCGCCGAAGCATGGGGCTGCCTCATATATGCCGAAGCATGGGGAGATTTACCCCTAACATTAGGGGCAGATTGCCACCATGCTTTGGCATATATTTTTTTACTCTTTTTTTTTGGCACCCAATGTTAAATTTAAAAATAAAAAAACGGTGCATGTATGCCCATCATTAGAAGTGGGTGGATGAAGGGTGGTATTCTAATGGTGGGCATACCCACTGATCAATCTATTTTTTCGTTCAGTCCACAGGCTTACTACGCCCTTCAGTTGCAGCACTGATTTATTTAATTCAATGTAATTTCACCACCACAGTTAAAAAAGAAAAAGAGCGTGCATACCGAAGCAGGGGGCAGGGGTGGAGGGGCGGATTGCCCCTATGCTTTGGCATATCATTTTTACTCTTTTTTTTTTTTGTTTTGGTACCCAATGTTAAAAAAAAAAACATACATGTATGCCCATCATTAGAAGTGGGTGGATGAAGGGCGGTATTTTAATGGTGGGCATATCCACCAATCAATCTCTTTTTTTCGTTCAGCCCACAGGCTGCATGAAATAAAAGAACATTACAAAAAGGACCAGGTACGCCATTCAGCTGCCGCACTGATCTATTTATCTTGACGGCAACAGCGTTTGCTCTCACGATACGTAAATCAGTGACTCCAGCACTGTAGGAGGTGATTTTACCACCACATTTAAAAAAAAAGTGTGCATGTATGCCCTTCATTAGAAGTGGGTGGATGAAGGGCGGTATTCTAAGGGTGAGCATACCCACCGATCAATCTATTTTTTCGTTCAGCCCACAGGCTGCATGAAAAAAAAGAACATTACAACAAGGACCAGCGATGTACTGGTATTGAATAGTTATAAGAGGTTGTACTATAATTATATTTTTCTCTCACATGCTGTGGATATATGTGGAATTACACCCCAAAATATATTTTGTTGCTTCTCCTGAGTACGGGGATACCACATGTATGGGACTTTTTTGCAGCCTAGCCATGTACAGGACCCCAAAAACCAAGCACCGTCATCAGGATCTAAGGGCAAAAAATTGTGATTTCACTTCTCACTGCAGTTTTGGAAGCCATGGAATGTCCAGATAGCACAAAACCACCCATATGACCCCATTTTGGAAAGTAGACATCCCAAAAGGTATGGTGAGTATTTTGCAGATCTCATTTGTTTTGGAAAATGAAGAAAGAAATGGATTTTAATTTTAAAAATGTTCAAAACTTTGTGACAAAAAGAGAGATCTGCAAAATATTCACCATACCTCTCAGTAAATAGCTTGGGGTCTACTTTCCGAAATGGGGTCATTTGGGAGGGAGCGGGGGGGTTTATGCTATCTGGGCATTTCATGAGTTTGGCTATGTGCCCAGATAAAAACAGGACTAACCTTTATTTACTGACACTAGGGATGAGCTTCGCGTTCGATGCGAACACATGTTCGCATCGAACATCGGCCGTTCGATTGTTCGTTGAAAACGAACAAATCGGGTTATTCGCGCCAAATTCGAATGACGCGCAACGGCCCATAATTCACTGCGGCGTTGCGCGCTGATGATTGGCCAAGCATGCACCATGACCCCGCATGCTTGGCCAATCACAGCGCCCAAAAAACGAAGAGACCTAATTGGCCAAAGCCTGGGTGCTTTGGCCAATTAGGGCTCAGGGCTTTAGCACACGCCCCACACTATAAAAGGCCGCCTCCCGGGCGGCCTTGTGTAGTGTGTTCCGGCTTGCTTTCAGAGAGAGAAGTCAGACAGACAGAGAGAGAGAGAGAGAGATAGATAGATAGATAGAGACACAGGGGTAGATTCACATAGAGATCCGACGGTGTATCTACTGATACACCGTCGGATCTGTGAGATCCGACGCTCGGATCTATGCGGCTGATTCCTCGAATCAGGTTCCGCATAGATCTCCCTTAGAGCCGACTGGTGTAAGTGAGTTACACTGTCGGATCTTAGGCTGCATTCTCCCGCCGTCCGCTAGGTGGCGCTTCTTTTTTTCTACGCAACGAATATGCAAATGAGGAGAACCGCCGATTCAGAACCGAACGCCCGGCCGTCGCTTTTTTTTTACGTCGTTTGCGTTCGGCTTTTTCCGGCGGATCGTTACCCCTGCTATATGCGGGGTAAGTGCGGCGGATCCTATGTACGTGTGCTGGTATATACCACCTGAGCACAGATAGTGCCACTGTACGTGTGCTGCTATATACCACCTGAGCACAGATAGTGCCACTGTACGTGTGCTCCTATATACCACCTGAGCACAGATAGTGCCACTGTACGTGTGCTCCTATATACCACCTGAGCACAGATAGTGCCACTGTACGTGTGCTCCTATATACCACCTGAGCACAGATAGTGCCACTGTACGTGTGCTGTTATATATCACCTGAGCGCATTTGGTGTCACTCCGCTTGTGCTGTTACATACCACCTGAGCACTTCAATATGTCTGAGGGGTGCCCTTTTTTCTAAAAAATGTCTTTCACACAACAATAATGGCCCCCCACCACCGTTAAAATATTCGACATAATGTTGCCACACAGAACTTGCGCAAGTAGCATTAATTACATTTTTTTTGGTCCTTTCATGTTGTGCAGGGACATTTCTAAACACGTGCCACTACTATAGACACCCAGCAGGTGTGAATTTTTTTTTCACTTTAAGCATCATTAAAATGGCTGCTCCGCAAAAAACGTCCGTTTTAAAAAAAAAAATTCCATTGATACATGGGGCAAGACCCGGGTTCTGAACGATGTTTTCCAACATTTAATTGAATTTTGGTCTTCGAACGTTCGGGTCCCATAGACTTCAATGGGGTTCGAAATGTTCGCGCGAACCCGCGGTCTGTTCGAACGTTCTGGTGCGAACCGAACCCGGGGGTGTTCTGCTCATCCCTAACTGACACACACTGGTCAACATACAATGACTGGCATGCACTGACCGACATCAACAGAGGACATCCAGTTGTACATAAACTGACTGCTCCATGCTTTAGATAGATGTGCACACACACATACAACCAAATTGGGAGAGAGTAGATTGCACACACAGATTATAGGATGAGGCTGTACTACAAACATACACCCAACATTAGAAAAAGGATGACTAGCATCCAGTAGGGTAGCTTAGTGTATTCAGTGTAGGTCCTGCCCTAGAAGAGTCTACCTTGCCGTGGTGGGCAGGCTTGGAATCTCTTGGTCAAAACTGTTTCAGCGAATGGGCGAGAGGATCACTAGATCTTCACTTCTGGCCAATTGATTTTACCAAAGGACTCTTGGTTTAATCAGAGTATATATATATATATATATATATATATATATATATATAGGTCCATAATTATACTTTTATAAACACGCAATAAAAATTTGGAATATTTACATTTGAATTGCTTCCTCTTTTATTTAATCCTTTAATCCTGGGGGTCATTACCACTTGGCTGCCCAGGCCACATGTGCCAGGCTGGAAGGGGCTCTATGGCTACTTCTTCCACTTGTGGTGTGTGTAGGGATGTGTAATAGGTGTTTATGTATTAACACGTCTCCTAACCATGTATATATGTATGTACTGACAAGCCCCTTATGTGACAGTAGTGACAAGGTCCTCTCAATGGAGACATCAGGGGTCTTCTAGCTTCACCCGAAAGAACAGAAGATACAATTAAATCCTGTAATGAAACATTCCCCATAACTAGGAAAAGATATCAAGTTCTCAGGGAATTTTATATTAATTTTTAATTAATTTTATATTCCTACACATTCCCCCCACAAAACATATAGGGAATTGTTCCCCCCTCGGCCTCTGTTCTGTAATGGCGGCGGAGACACCACTACTAGGATACCTGTTCCATGTAAGGGGGGCTCCAATGGCTAGATACCTGACGTAAGGAGGGGCTCCGCTGGCGACACCTGAAGTAAGGAGGGACTCCGCTGGGGATGCCTGATTTAGGGAGAGATTCCGCTGGGCACACCTGATATAAGGAGGGGCTCTGCTGGGCACGCCTGATGTAAGGAGGGGCTCTGCTGGGCACGCCTGATGTAAGGAGGGGCTCTGCTGGGCATGCCTGATGTAAGGAGGGGCTCTGCTGGGCACGCCTGATGTAAGGAGGGGCTCCGCTGGGGATGCCTGATTTAGGGAGAGATTCCGCTGGGCACACCTGATGTAAGGAGGGGCTCTGCTGGGCATGCCTGATGTAAGGAGGGGCTCTGCTGGGCATGCCTGATGTAAGGAGGGGCTCTGCTGGGCATGCCTGATGTAAGGAGGGGCTCTGCTGGGCACGCCTGATTTAAGGAGGGGCTCTGCTGGGCACACCTGATTTAAGGAGGGGCACCACTGGGCACGCCTGATGTAAGGAGGGCCACCGCTGGGCACGCCTGATGTAAGGAGGGGCTCCGCGGGGAATGCCTGATCTAAGGAGGGGCTCTGCTGGGCATGCCTGATGTAAGGAGGGGAACCGCTGGGCACGCCTGATGTATGGAGGGGCTTTGCAGGGCATGCCTGATGTAAGGAGGGGCTCCGCTTGGGACACCTGATGTAAGGAGGGGCTCCGCTTGGGACGCCTGATGTAAGGAGGGGCACCGCTGGGCACGCCTGATGTATGGAGGGGCTTTGCAGGGCACGCCTGATTTAAGGAGGGGCTTTGCAGGGCAAGCCTGATTTAAGGAGGGGCTTTGCAGGGCACGCCTGATGTAAGGAGGGGCTCCGCTTGGGACGCCTGATGTAAGGAGGGGCTCTGCTTGGGACGCCTGATGTAAGGAGGGGCTCCGCTTGGGACGCCTGATGGCTTATATATAATTATAATATTTTGTGTGTGTGTGTGTGTGTGTGTGTATATATATATATACAGTATATATATATATATATATATATATATATATATATATATATATATATTGTGACGGTATGCGAGGTGCGATACATAATAGGTACATCTCACCTCGCATTTGTTCCATTATGAGGGACTGAACCCGGAATCCGGTCCGGGTTTTACAGCCTCTGGGCCTCGCTAGGGTTCCGGTCCGGATGTTTGGGTCCACTGAAGTCCACAGTCAGCTCTGGCTTTTTTGGAGACTCAGAAAGGGAACCTGAGTGTGAGGGGCTCTATTAAAAGTAGCTACAAGAAAAGGTTTGCTTAATTGTTCTTTTGTGGGTGGTGGGGACCAGCCCCGCACTGTATAGAGAGGCGATCCTGTTGTTTAGTTTAGTGCCAGACGGCAAGGATTTCATTTACTGTTTTGTTTATTTTTGACCTGCAAACCATTTGTAAATAAAATCTGGCATCCGCCAGACTTAAAAGAAAGTGCCTGCTTGCGTACCCTGATTCAAAAAAGGTGATACCCACGAGCTAATCTCCCACAATATATATATACACACACACACACACACACACACGCACTGGCCACTTTATTAGGTACAGCTGTTCAGTTGCTTGGTAACAAAAACTGCTAATCAGCCAATCACATGGCAGCAACTCCATGCATTTAGGCATTTAGACGTGGTGAAGATGACTGGCTGAAGTTCAAACCAAGCATCAAAATGCGGAAGAAAGAAGATTTAGGTGGCTTTGAACGTGGCATGGTTGTTGGTGACAGACGGGCTGATCTGAGTATTTCTGGGATTTTCACACACAACCATCTCTCAGCTTTACGGATAATAGTGGGGAAAATAGAAAATATCCAGTGAGCGTGTCAGGGATCCAGGCCTGTCTTTCGATCTTCGCACATGCGCAATAGAGCGGCGCTCCGGCGTGTACCCGTGCGGGAAAGGCGCGCACACGCGCGCATGCGCGGTCTGGCCACGCAACGTGCACACGGGCGCGCACCTTCCGGGAACCAAGGCTATTTAAACCAGCCCCTGTCTTATGGCAGGTTGCTGGTTTGTCTTCAGCTTGTGCTTGGACTCTCTGCCGATTACCTGAACCTTTGACCCGGATTTCCATACGAGTCTCCTCTCGCTCTGAAGTTGACCTTGGCTCTTGTTCCTGGATACGCTGTCTTCTATAATCCCTGACCTCTGGCTTGGCTTTGGATTTGTTGACCTCTCCAACCCCTGAACCTCGGCTTGCTCTCCGGACCTGTTCTCTGTCTGATCCAGTTGCACCTGCCCGGTACCCCTCCAGTTACCTGCTCCACAGTTTGTCAGTGCAGCTTCCGTTACCTGCCCTGCACCTGTCTTGTGGCTCCTCGGCTGCCTGCTCTGCTCACCGCCACTAGGAGGAGCTTCAGTTCCAGTCTTCACCAGAATCCCGGCTACCAACCCGGACCTCACTGGCGCTGGTGCCTCCCGGGGCTCGCCTCCCCTGTCCCAACTCCAGGGGACAGTCGGCGCCGGGTCGCAACGGTGGGCCACCCTTGGCATCTCGGCTTCGGTGAGTACACAGCCTGACAGTACAAACCAGCCAGATGTCCGAAGCCGACAGGGTGCGCTCTCCCTTCGAGACCCTGTGCCAGCAGGTCTCCGCCCTCACCGAGGCTGTTCAAAAGCTTCAGGAAGGATACGTGCAAATTGATGGCCGCCTCCAACAACTGGGCAACCCGCCTGGGGCCGTACCCCCATCCGTGGCTCCATCCCCTGGGGTCGCTACTTCTCAAGCTCCTTCTGCTCCAACTGTGGTTATGACTCAACCCGAACCCCGGGTCCCCATCCCGGAGCGATTTTCGGGCGACCAAAGAAAATATCGGGCCTTCAAGAACGCCTGCTCCTTGTATTTGGCTCTTCAACCTAGGACTTTTTGTTCTGAACCCATAAAAGTGGGGTTTGTGATCTCCCTTTTGGCCGAAGAGCCACAAGCCTGGGCGCACAGTTTGATGGAGCAAAGGAGCCCCATCCTGGACTCAATCGATTCCCTCTTTGAGCACATGGCTAAATTATACGACGATCCACAGTGCACAGCCACGGCTGAAGCCGTCCTCCATAACCTGGCTCAAGGAAGAAGACCCGTGGAGGACTACACGGCTGAGTTCTGTAAATGGTCGGCCGACACGGGCTGGAATGAAGTCGCCCTGAAGTACCAGTTCCGCCTGGGGCTCGCTGAAGGCCTCAAGGACGAGCTGGCAAGGACTGAAACCCCGGCCACGCTAGAAGATCTGATCCAAGCCGCTACTCAGTTAGACCGCCGCCTACGAGAACGGCGCTCCGAGCGCTTTCAAAACGCACGTCCCACCTGGACACCTCCAAGGGCCTCTCCAGCTCTCCTATGCCAGACGACGTCTTTTGATGACGAAACGTACGTAGGAGTGGGCTAATTGCGTGGAACGTCATCACATCTACGGAGACACACACACACACACACGGAGTCTAGCTGACAGCACTAGAACAGAGGAGACGCCGCTTTCTGTCTATATCATCCTGTTTTAATTCAACTTGACTGTAAGTGCAACCGATTCTTTTATTAAACCCGCATCTCAACGGTACTTCATCATGGAGTTTTTCTCTTATCTTTCATTTTTACATGAGCTTTAATACCATATGTGCTGACTGTTGTTACTGAGGATCTGCCACTTCACCCATATATCTGGAGAGAGTCTGTGTGGCAAGACTATAAATTATTCCTGCGCCCAACTGACCGCTGTAATAACGGTCAGTTTATTTGGTAAGGAGACTACAGCTCACTATTTGGGCGTCCCTTTGGTGGAAGAAGGTATCTGCACAAGTCACTTCACTTTGCATATTATTGTATATATTTTTTACCTTTACTTTATTGCACATTCAATTTGGTGGAATATTGATTTCACTTTAAGATTTCAGTATTTTCTTTTCTGGAATCCTTTATCATATTATTTTTTTATATTCCTATTCATTCTCTAATTTTTGTGTACCATCAATGATCACATAAGCGCTGTACCTTGTTTGTATTTATATGTTGTTTACTTTGGGTATCTTGAGTAATTGGCACTGGCAGCTCTTTTTAAATAATTTATTAATTATTATTAAGAATTTTTCACCTGTTAGCGCAGTGTTTTTTCCTTGGAAAAAAAATTTCTTTACATTTATGCAATGGATAGAGGGAATCCGTGAACACCTCTCGGCAGAATAGTGGGCGCCAGACTGATTTGTCTTGCGGGCCCAGTCCACCTCATAAGACCTAAAAGTGTAGCGCAATCCGGCAGAGACTCTTTTCATGATGCCCCCCTGCAAAGTGCTGCTCTAGGCCTGGGCCTTGTTGGCCTAGGCCCTAGGCCAATATACAGTGTTGGTTATGAATACAGTATAGACTTGAAAATATACTTTTTTCCAAATCGGAGTTTAGTGTCACTTTATGGGCTTCCTAAATCTTATATGGATGCACATGGAGTAGTATATTAAATTATTAATCTGTTCTTTATTGTAGTCCTTATTTACACAGCAAATAATCATTCACACACAACATGTAGAGCTGTCCCCTCTTTATTCACTCTTTTGGTTTCTTCTTGTGGAGTCGAGCTTGTAGTTCTTGCATCATCCCAGGGTGGGCCCCTCCAAACCTGTTCATAGAAGGAGGGGAGAACAAAGTCAGATGAGCAATGTATTTGTAACTTCTTGGATCTCATAGCCTCCATAGCTCAGCTTCACAAATTCAGCTTCGTAAACCCAAATTTTTATTTTTATTTTTGCTGTCACAATGTAGAGTAAAGCCCCATACACACTATCAGTTTTCCTGACGGTTTTCTCTTCAGGTTTACCAAAACCATCTAATATGAGGTCAAACCTCAAGAGTTTCAATTTGAATGCAATCAGGCAGGCCCTTGTACTACATGGTTTTGGTAAACCTGAAGAGAAAACCGTCAGGAAAACTGATAGTGTGTATGGGGCTTTACAAAGAGTTAATCCAGCTCTGAACAATCTTCTTTTATTGTTCAATGAGATAAATTGGCCTAACAGAGAAAAACCTAAGCCTGTTCCGCCCCCTTGCTGTGAGTGACAGGTTATTTACATATCTCATGCACTAGCCTGGAGACAGGCATTATTTTTTAATTCCCACCCCCACTCCTTTTCTGAAGTCATGTGGTTACTTTTCTGGATTTTGCCTGGATGTTAGTGATCATAGCAGAATTCAGTGTAAGTAGAACACAGGACAAAATGCATGTTGACAAGGGGAGTGTAGAGGAGGCGGGGAGTCTACTGACATCACGACTCCACCCACCGAGCTCCAGACAACAGACCCACCCACAGAATCTGAAATTTTTCAGTTCTTATAACAGACAGAGGGGAGACATTTGACAGGTAAGGATACATGCAGGAGACATCTATATCCTTATAGATCAGCACTATGGTCATAGTTTATAAAGGATGAGAGGGGTTTACATCCACTTTAATTGTACTCTACTGCACAGATTCTTACCATTTCTTATCACTGGGGATAGTGTTAATTTTGGCAGAAATTTTGGATTTTGTTTTAGTCTTAATACTAAAATCGCATGTTAGTTTTAGTCCCATTTTATTCTTCTGCAATTGTTTTAGTTTTATGTCTCGCACGCACGATAGGTAAAGCGCCTCTCCTCTCACTCCAGTGTGAAAGCCCGAGTATGTTCACACTGGAGCGCTGCGCTTGAGGAATGTTAAAAAAAGTCCTGGAAGCAGCATCTTTGAGGCGCTTTAGGAGCGGTGTACACAGCTTTGAACCCTTTATTAACCCTTTATTTGGCCGTTAGCGGGAGTTAAAATCATCCCTCTAGCGGCCAAAAAACACCTCTAAAACAACGGTGAAGTGCTGATAGTTTTAGCGGCACTTTACCACCGATGCCCCTGCACCTCAGTATGAAAGTGCACTAACCTAAAGGTACTTGTAAAAAAAAAAAATTACCACTACTTTAACCTGTAAAAGAGAAATTTGTGGATACAGCATCGGTCCCCCGCCAGCTCTAACACTGAGAACAGAGCGATCAAACACTGCTGATTGCTTGGTTCTCAGGGCTCTCTGCTCTTTTCCCCTTGCTTACTGGAGCACTGGAATGTGGAGGGGGCGGGAGCAGCTGGCTTAGGCTCTCAGCGGTTTTGCAGAGAGGCCGAACCAGGTGCCGGTCCATGCAGGTAGGCAGATCCCGACGTCTTTGCCGTGATTTTGCCCGAGCCTGGACCGGCTCTGTGAAGTCAGCTGACAGCGAACTTCAGCCCGCTGTCAGCTGAAAAGGGGTCACCGGAGTGCAAAACAAACTGCTCTCCTGTGATCCACAGGTGAAGTACAGCCAAAACAAGCTTTGGCTGTACTTCTCCTGTAACTAAAATATCACTTTTGGATAACTGACCCTTTAAATTAATTGTGCTTTACACAGAGTCAAGAAAATCTTTCTTTTAATAGTCACAGTTAGAATCCCTGTCAAAAAATGTCTTATTTATACAGCCTTAGAAAGTGCTGTTGAGTGTGTGTGGGGAGTTTTTTTTTTGCTATGGCCTATATCCCTGGTTATTTTTACAAAAATACACTGTAAAGCAATGAGAATTAATAAGGGGGAAAGGAAGGGAGCGCTTCTGGCTTTAACAAAAAGTATTTATATTTTGGCCCCATAAGGGTTTCCCCAATGGAGTTAAATTATGGGGGAAGCTGAGGGAATTTCACACTCATCATTACGATTGGAGAAGTTTTCTTTTTCATTGTTTGTCACTAGGAAGGTGAAATCAGTGTTTGCAACAATTTGTTTACTTGCCACTCACAATATATTTAGCAGTAATATCTGAAAATGACATGGTCAGTCTACTTTCACAGTAGTAATTGAATGTATACAAATTATAAAGCTGTCTCACAGTTGTGGTACAGTAATGGGGTCTGAGTGTAGCCATTGAGAGATCAGTAGGTTCCCATTATTGCACCACTACGTTTGAGAACAACTACTGAAGTGGAACAGTGCTAAATATTTATTTGTTTATTCTGAGTGAGTGGGTGAGTGAGAAAATTATTTAGCGCAACACATGCAAACTGAATCGCATCAAGGTCAGTGGCTCATTGCAAGGGTCTTTTTACCTACAGGTAAGCCTTATATATATAAAAAAAATTACTATACAGCCGCTTTAATGGTGGAAAGGAAAGTAGCAATACCAAATTTAGTTAGTGGCCTCAGACGTTTGCGGATTTTTCCTTAAAATCTAACTAATAATTGTCCGCGGAAACCCTCGCAATTTTGGGGAAACCACAAATATAGCTATTTTTTTAGTTATTAGGAACAATATAATTGACAAATTTTGTAACATATGTATGTAGATTCAGCTAAACTATAAAAATGGCATTTATAGGCATTATTTTTACCACACCCAAAATTTGTGTTTTTTGTACAACAATACTATTTTTGGGGGTAACTCCTTGCAAAGCACTGAGGGGCTGTAGAGGCTTTGCCCCTTACCATGGGGATACCAGACAATATGCCTGATGTACTGGGCTGGTTATATCTGGAGCAGGGAATCTTTGTTATATTTTGTTTAAATATTTAGTATTGCTACTTTCAGTGTCGGCCCAAGACATTGTGCTGCCTGTTACCAAGAATAAAATCCTGTCATGGCTCTATACATGTATATAGGAGTATAAAGAGGACTGTACAGTGGGGGTGGAACTGCAGTGATGCAGGGCCGGCAGTGAGAGATGATCTCATCTCTCTGCTCCCCCGCCTGCTGATTGGACAGCAAGCACGATCATCTGCCGACTATCCCGCCCACTCCATTTACCTGGGCCCGGCACATGTGGGTGGTGGATCACATTTTTTATACATCTAAGGCCGGTGGAGGGGTGCTTCTGGCGATCGCCGCCTTCTCCGTCTGTCTCCTGGGGGGGTGTTCTTGCGGCGATAGTATGCATTGTCTGACAGCCCTTCCTGTAGCAGCTGAAAGCTGGAGGGAGCAGAACGGGCTGGCGGCAATTAGCCTCACACAGTGGAGTGTGACGGCGAGCGGCAATTTGATTCACAGTGGAGCGGGAAGCGGAGCTGGCGGGTGGGTGGCAATTTTCCACCCCCTTGAAAGTGCCGCATGGTACCAGTGGGTCCCATGGTAGGGCCGGCCCTGGCTACTTTACACCATGAAATATATAACTAAACTGGTTATACAAATAATAGAAATACTTTTACATATACTGTATGTTGGGCTAAGTGTCCTACCTCACCCAAAATATAAGACCTAAACCTGTATTATGTCCACAGGCTTCGCAGTCTCCAAATTCTGGTGGCAGACGCCAGAGCGTTGATGGTGTCACTCTTCACCAGGGGTCTAAAACTGGTGGGCCTCCAACTGTTGCAGAACTACAAGTCCCAACATGCCTCTGCCTATGGGAGTCATGCCTCATGGGAATTGTAGTTCTGCAACAGCTGGAGGGCCACCAGTTTGAGACCCCTGCTCAAACCCATGCACTATTATTTTGGAGATGATTGAATTCTGCCCTATACCTGGAGAGCTGGCATTGTATCACTAGGTCTAGGGGCCCTTTTTGGGTATAGGGGCCCCTTTGCAAAGACACAGTCACTTTGTTCTGAATAAGCAAGGTGATGGTAGCTCTTTAAAGTAGTACACTAGAGAAACTCAAAGGGGCTGGTTTAAAATGGAAAGAGAAGAGGGCGGCTGTGAGGGCCATTACATGTTTTTTTTTCAAGCTGCGATTTGCCTTTGAAATGCAAGATTGGATTGACAACAACTTTGGCTAATACATGGAAATTGGAGCAGTTTTTATAAATGAGGGACTTTTCTATCCTCTAACCCAGTGGTCATCAACCTTGTCCTCAGGGCCCACTAACAAGCCAGGTTTTATGTATTACCTTGGGGAGATGCAGACTAGAATACTGCAATCACTGAGCAGCAAATGATATCACCTGTGATGCATTTCAGTTATCTTGCAAATGTGGCCTGTTAGTGGGCCCTGAGGACAGGATTGATGACCACTGTTTTAACCAATAACAACCAGTGACACAATACCATTAAGCTATACTGTATGTTTTTACAGTTACTGACAGTAGACTTACTACCCTTAGGTAGCCTTGTATATCATTCTTTTGGTGATCCATGACTTTAGTTTTTATGCTTACCCAGCATGCTTCAGGAAACCCTTCTTTGGCTTGATCAGTTCCTCTGAGGCCGTCTTCTCCTCCCTAGATTCCTCTTTAGGGTGCTGCGATGGCGCAGGAGCTGGGGTCATATGTGCAGGAACCCCCGGGAATAATGCAACTCCCATTCTTAGTGGCGCAGTCACTGGCAATGGCGGCTCAATGGGCTGCTCCTCAGATGTCACCGGTTGCTTACCTTTGGAACGACGAACAGAAGACTTTCTGCGTAACATTGGCTCCGAGGTGGTACCCTCGTCCCTGGGTTCCTCAGTAGGATGCAATAATACAGGTGTTGGGGCCACAGCTGGTGAAAGTATGGGCATCCCGCCCAAAAAATGTGGAACTTGCATTTTTTGTTGCATTATCACTGGTGGTGATGCTTTAACTGGCTCATCTTCAAATGCCACTGGATGCTGCCCCTGATGTTGATGAATTGAGGACTTTCCATGTAATATCTGCTCTGAAACGGTACTCTCATTCCTGGGTTCTTCGGTGGGGTGTGGTGACTCAGCAGATGTGATCAATGGCAATGATGGCTCCCCCTCAAATGTCACTGGACGTGGCCCCCGTCGACGAATAGTGGACTTTCTACGTAATAATGTCTCTGAGGCATTACTCGTCTCTGTAGCTTCTTCGGTGGGATATGATGACTTCAGGGCTGGTGGCATACCCATATTTAGTGGTGGGAGTGCTGATGAACCAGCCAGCTCTTCCTGAAACGTCGCCGGACGCTGCCCCCTTCGACGAATAGAGGACTTTCTATGTAATAATGGCTCTGAGGTGTCACTCATCTCTGTAGCTTCCTCAGTGGGATAAGAAGATTCGGGATCTGGTGTTACTTCTATATTTAGTGGCGGAATTGCTGACGGATCAGCCAGCTCTTCTTGAAGCATCACTGGACGCTGACCTGGGCGCCGGCGAACTGAGGTTTTTCTGAGGAGGAGAATGCGGCTTTTCTGTGCACTGACATCCAGGAAACTGTGGAAGGGCTAAGCAGAGAAATGACTTCATGAGAGACCAGTTGACCATATCAGAAATAATTATGAATAAATAAATCAGCAGGTGTTTAAATATAACTGTAGGACAGGATTATGCAAAACAATACAACACGTGCACTGTGCTATGGTACATACTCCAGACTACACACTGCATAGAACTGTAGAGAAGCCATTAATTCCCTACTTTATATTAGAGGCGAGTTTCTGGTTCGAGGTAACTCCTGCGGGTTCGAGATTCATGGCCAATGAGTGAATTTATGTGCAGATTTAAACCCAATTTTTTTTTTTTAATGGCCTTTGAACTATGGGCAGCAGGCTTGGAAGGACCAATAAGGTGGCTTTTGGCGAAGCCAGCCCCCTCACTATAAAAGTGGGTGCACAGAGCTGTCATAATGTCAGTGAATTGAAAGTGGCTGTATGGAAAGTATAGGGAAACCTGACAAACTGCAGGGGAGGGATTAGGGCAGTTAAGAAACTGTACTTTAAGGCTGCATTCACACTATAACGCACGTATTTTGCCGCAACAAATTGCGGTGTATTGTACCGCGATTTGCCACGACAAAACGGGTCGTTTTAACCTTTTTTTTTTTTTACATAACATTGTTGTCTATGCCGAACGCCGAAAGCCGCCTGAAAAAAGGGTCCGGGACTTGTTTTGAGCTTCAGGCGTACGGCGTTTTGGCGTACGGCGTGGAGATGTGAACCATCTCCAAAGACAACAATGTAAAATCACCCCTCCAGCGGCACGAGCGTCGGGCGTAGGGCGTAAAAACGACTAGGTGTGAATGCAGCCTTAATCTGATTGCTAGCTCTTTAGGCAATCAACCCATTTCTTGTGTTTTTATTATTATTGGGGACTTGTTTGTCTTTTATTTTGTGGTTGATTTGGGGTCAGCAGTCACTTTTAACCAATTGCTTACTGGACATATGCGCCTACAAAATAGGGGACATAATTATGATTTTTTTTTTTATTATATTTTTTTTACTATTAATGGCGGCGATTCTAGATTTTTATTGGGACTGCGACATTATGACGGACACATCGGACACTTTTGACACATTTTTGGGACCGTTCACATTTATACAGTGCTATAAATATGCACTAATTACTGTATACATGTGACTGGTATACATGTGACTGGTAAATAAAAAAGAAAAATTGCAATAAGCGTCTAGTGACTGGTTTGCGGAAAAGTTATAGCGCCTACAAAATAGGGGACATAATTATGATTTTTTTTTATTAAATTTTTTTTACTATTAATGGCGGCGATCTGAGATTTTTATTGGGACTGCGACATTATGGCGGACACATCGGACACTTTTGACACATTTTTGGGACCGTTCACATTTATACAGTGCTATAAATATACACTAATTACTGTATAAATGTGACTGGCAGGGAAGGGGTAACACTAGGGGGCGAGGAAGGGGTTAAATGTGTACCCTGCATAGTGTTTCTAACTGTAGGGGGAGGTGAACGACTGGGGGAGGTGTCCTATCTGTGTCCCTATGTACAAGGGACACAGCATTGGTCTCCTCTCCCTGACAGGACGTGGATCTCTGTGTTCACACACAGAGATCCACGGTCCTGCTCAGTTACTGGGCACGCGCATCGTGTTCCCAGCAACGCGGCGGGTGCGTGTGGGTGCCCCCTAGTGGCTCTAAAAGACAGGACATCATATGACGTCCTGTCAGAACAATGGAGCTATCGTGCCGCCGTCAATTGACGGCGGCCGGTAGTATAGTGGTTAAAGTGGTTGTAAACCCATTACAAACACTTTAACCTACAGGTAAGCCTAGATCAAGGCTTACCTGTAGGTGCAATAAATATCTCCCAAACTAAAAAGGTTTAGGAGATATTTGCAGAAATAGCAGCGCCAAAGTGCATGCGCCGTAGATATCGGGCGCAGGCGCAATGAGCATGCCGCTTCTAACTTTTCCGTGGATTTTTGTCCAAAGGGGCGTTGACCGCGAACTTGGTATGCATACACTCGGCAGCACATTTTCAGCCAACATTCACTAAATCATGTGGTTTTTCAGCTCTTTACCGTCACCCTTTGTGCAACTTCTGCTATTGTTATCTGATGTTTAGCATTGATTCTGAGCATGCGTGTTTGTACTTTGGATTTTAGTCCAATGTACACACGATGGGATGATCCGAGGTAACACATTTGTTGTCGGAAAGTTTGAGAGCATACACAGCGAACATTTGACCAAGGAAATTCCAACAACAATTGTCTGATGGAGCATACAGATGGTCGGAATGTCCGATAAAACACCCCCATGTCAGACTGTTGTTGTCGGAAAGTCCGATCATGTGTATGGGCCTTAAGCTGCCCTCCCATCTAACTTTTATTTATTTACACATTACTATTTTGATACAAGGCTTCTCTTTAAAGGAAAAAACAAGAAAATTTGGGGCTTTCTGTGAAAATGTTACTGTTCTGTAACATCGCATACAGCTTTAAGGCATTCCCCAAGCATGTTGTTTCAAGGATTTGTGTATTTTCAATGTTTGCCTCAAATGAAAGACCAATTGGGCAATGCCATGGAGGACATACGTTGGTACACGTCCCCTATGACATTGCACAGCTTTCCATGCTTTTTGTTTTTTTGACAACAGTTTGCCTATTATCCCTAAAAAGGCCACAATTTAACAAGATTTGCCCTCATAGACTTTTTGGGGGATTTGCCTCATAGTTCTGGTTCATTAAACATTAAACAAAATTAGGAGAATCTTTGGCGAAACCAACCCGGGAAGATTCAATCAACACTACTATATACCAGTGGGGTTGGTATATTTAGCAAAGAGAAGCTTCTATTTGTCTAAGATCAATGTTCACAAAGCTCACCACTTTGGTGTCTAAATTGTCCTCTTCTTGCACAGCTGGTTCATTTGACATTCCCGTTTCATCAACTAGAGTTTTCTTTTGACCTCTCGCGATGTCCGCATGACCTGATGTCTGTCTTATTGGTAGACATTCCTCCTTGATGCCGTGTTCTCTGTTTTCATACTCAACTTCATTCAAGTAGATTGTGTTGATTTCTTCATTAGTCGATGATTGCACTGTATTCATGTCCACCTGGATAAGACTATTTTGTGTTAGAGACTTGCTATCTATCTCTAGCCCACAGAGCTCCCTTGTTAAAGATTTTTCACCATATGTTGAAGTGTTGATGATGTCCACATTCACAGCTTCTTCTAATACACTTGTGTTAATGACCACAGTTCCGAATAGAGAATCGTGTTGGCTGACGTCACCCTCAACTTGACTGGGTTCGTGAGTGAATCCAAGATTTTCTATAGAAATTACCTTCTGTTCATTGTTCACCTCTTCTTCCACAGTGACAGTCTCTAATCTGACATATTCTTCAGTTTCATACACAGAGTTACCTGATGTTAGTTGGGATACTTTTTCATCTTCCACCTTGACATTTGACTCTACGAGTTTGACAGAAGATGAAAAGTTTGCAGTCTTAATATTGCGATCTTCTGTAATCACAGACTGAATTTCTAACAAAAGATCTTTGCCTGTCTTATCATTTGACTCTGAAGTGGATCTCCAGTGATCAGTGGGATCTTCTAAAAGTGATCCAGAAGAACTATCAAGATCTTTGATCATTTCTGAAGCTTGCTCTTCAGCATAAGCACTTGACTGGTCTTCAGAAGAAACCGTTACTTTTCCGTTTAGCTCATCCACTAGTTCTGGAAACCTAAGTACTGTGTGATCTGGGCTAAGCATACACTGAATTTCCGACAAGAGGTCAAGTTCTTTGGGAGATTTAGAGACGTTTTCAACCTCAAAATCTGCTAATTCTGTCACCTCTAAAACACTATCCAAATTAGATGCTGTAATATGTGAAGCATACAATACACTCTCCGTTTTTTGTGTGTCTAACGTGGCATCAGTTCCCTCTGATGACACAGTGATGCTTTGGTCTAATAAACTTGAGTAAATGGTAGAGTTGATATCTGAAAATAGGTCTAACTCTTTTTCAGGACTTTGAAAGATTTTGTCTAATTGGTTTTCCTGTTCCGCAGTAGTGTCTAGGACAATAGTGTGGCCTGTGCTAGTATTCTGAGCCACCGCATTGGTGGCCTGATGAGAAAACCCTTCATCTTCATTACTTTCTTTAAGGAGTTTTTTGATGTCTTTCTCAAACTGAGGTTCATATTCCTTGTCCTCAATGACTTTAATATATGCCTTGTTCGTATCATTTGAAAAATCTTGCTTTTCTTCTGTGAGATATCTATCTTCATCTGTTAGAAAAGCATTTTTTAACACAAACTCCTCTTCAACCACAAACTGTTCCTTGGGTTCAAATCCGACTTCCGTGGGAGCAATTTTGGCCTTGCTATCTTCTTCTTGTGATTTGCTAATTTCTATCTGAAAATCCTCACAGAGGTAATTATCGTTATGCTCCTCAGTTGTATGTTCTTGCAGGTCCTCTACTTCACAGGTGGATATTCCACTGTCGGATTTGTCCTCTGTTTTTAGACTTTCTTTAGACAATTTGTCTTCCTGCATCTGCTCATTGCTGGATTTCTCTACTTGGTAAGCTTCAACTGTAACCACAAACTGCTCTTCAGTTAAAAACCCAACTTCTGTGTGGCTAGCCTTGAACTTGCCGTCTTCTTCTTGTGATTCGTTGGTCTCTGGCTGGGAATCTTCTTGTGTGTAGTCGTTATCTTTCCTCTCACCTGACTGTTCTTGTATTTCACAGGTAGGTGTTTCATTGTGAGATTCACTTGCTGCTTTAAAATGTGTCTCTTTAATGATCCCACTCAATTCTTCTGATCCTAGACTATCCCTCAGGATATCATCAGCAATGGATATACATAACTTGATCACTGATGCACTTTGTTCTGTTCCATCAAGTTCTTTATTATTTATTTCATCACTTTCTTTGGAAAATGTTTGGAGTAATCCATCTTCTTGCAGCTGATCAGTGCTGGACCCTTCAATCTGAGAACCTTCATTAGGAACCTCAAATTGCGTCTCAGAAACAAGCTGTTCTTTGGTTATATTTTCTGCTTCTAAGCAAACAGTATTGACTTCATTGTCATGTCCTTGTGATTTGCTGGTCTCTGTTAATGAACCCTCAAATATGTGGTCATCATTGTTCTCCCCAGCTGTGTGTTCTTGTTGTTCCTCCACTTCAAACGTGGAAGTTGCCCTGTATGATTTACTCTCTTGTAGTAAACCTGCTTCTGTAAGGACCTCTGTGTGATCTTCAGATCCTATAACGTCTTTTATCTGGACATCCTCAATAAATGATGTACACATTTCATTCTCTAATGCACTTAGCTCTGTTTCATACAATTCTTTGTGCAGTAAGTTATCACCGTCTCTGGAAACTGGTTCTTCAAGTAATCCTTCTTTCAACTGATCATTGCTGGATCCCTCTGCTGGCCAAGGTTCATCTGTGACCACAAACTGCTCTCCAGTTAGAAATTCAACTTCTACATGACCAATCTTTTCTTTGCTATCCTCTACTTGTAATTCACTGTCATCTTGCTGGAGATCTATGTGTGTATAGTCAGAATTTAGCTTGACAGCCATGTTGGCTTGTACTTCACAGGTAATTGATTCATTATGAGATTCACTTTCTGATGTTAAATTGACATCTTTAGAGACCCCACTGAATTCTATTGACACCAGATTCTCTCTTATTAAGTCATCTTCAACAATTAATGGACACATCTCAACCATTGATGTGTTTTGCTCTGTTTCATACAGTTCTTGGTTTCTTACGTCATCAATGTATCTGGAAATTGGTTGTTCTTGTAATCTGTCTTCTTGCAACTCGTCGTTGCAGGATACCTCTGTCAAAGAGTCTTCATTATGGAACACCAATGGCTCTTCAGCTACCAACTCCTCTTCACTTAAAAATTCTACTTCTATATGACCAATCTTGACTTTGCTATCTTCTTCTTGTGATCCCTCTGTTGGAGAACCATCATTGGTAATCACCAATTGCTGCTCAGCTACTAACTGCTCTTCTTCTATGTGATCAAGTTTGACTCTCTTAACTTCTTCTTGTGATTCCCTGGCATCCAACTGGATTTCTTCATAAATGTAGTCATTATTTTTCTTTTCAGATCTTTGTTCTTCTATTTCATAGGTAGTTGTTTCATTGAGGGATATACTTTCTGTTTTAAAATCAACATCTTTAATGACCTCGCTGCATTGTTCTGACATCAAACCCTCTGTTATCAAGACATCCTCAACAGCCGATGTTAATATTTCAATCACTGATGTACTTTGCACTGTTTCAAACAGCTCTTTATGGCATAATTCATCACTGTCTCTGGAATCTGATTGGCCAAGTAATCTATCTTCTTGTGACTGGTCACCAGTGCTTGGTCCATCTATCAGAGAAGCTTCATTATCAACCGTAAATTGCTCTTCAGTTACAAAAGGTTCCTCATCTAAGTGATCAGTATTGCCTTCACTGTCATCTTCTTGTGATTTTCTGGCCTCTATCATTGAAACCTCATTTATGTAGTAATTATTTTGCTCCTCAGCTGTGTGATCTTGCAGTTCTTTTACTTCGCCGGTAGATGTGTCACTGTGGGATATGCTCTCTTCTATCAAATCCGCTTCACTTTCTTCTGATACTAGACTATCTCTCAGGACATCATTGACAATGGATGTGCATATCTCATATACTGTTGTTCTTGGTTCTGTTTCATGCAGTATATCAGGACTAACTTCATTGCTGTCTCTGAATTTTTTTTTTCCGAGTAAACTGTCTTCTTGTAAATGGTCTTTTGCAAAAGCGTCATTATCTACTTTAAATTGCCCTTCAGCTACAAGCTGTTCTTCCGTTAAATGTTCAACTTCTAAGTGACCAGAGCTGACTTCACTATCATCTCCTTGTGATTTTCTGGTCTTTATTGATGAATCCTCATATATGTATTTATCGTTTTGTTCCTCGTCTGTGTACTGTTGCAGTTCTTCCAGTTCACAGGTTGATGTTTCACTGTGGGGTTCATCTTCTGTTATTAAACTCACTTCTCTTAAGACATCTCTTTCTTCTTCTGATACTAAACTATTTTCTATCAGGACTCCCTCAGCAATGGATGTGCATATCTCGCCCGTTAATTCGCTTAGCTCTGTTTCATGCACTTTTTCAGGAATAACTTCATTACTTTCTCCGGGAACCGGTTGACTGGTTAACCTGTCTTCATAGTGCTGGTCATTCCTAGTCACCTCTGCTGAACGAACTTTATCTTTTAAAACAAACTGCTCTTCAGTTAAAAATTCCACTTCTGTGTGGTCAGTCCTGACCTGAGTATCTTCCTCTTGTGATTCTGTAGCAGCTGGCTGGAAATGTTCATGTACATGTCCATCATTTTCAATTATAGATGTGTGTTCCTGTACTTCATAGGTCATCATTTCTTTGAGGGATTCACTTTCTGCCCTTAAATTCACATTGAATTCTTCTGACACTTGACCCTCTCTTTTCAAGATATCCTCAACAATTAATGTACACATCTCTATTACTGATGTGCCTTGTTCTGTTTCAAGTGGTTCTTTACGACATACTTCATCAATGTCTCTGAAAACTGGTTGTCCTTGTAATCTGTCTTCTTGCAACTGATCATTGCTGGAAACCTCTATCAAAGAATCTTCTTTATGGACCACCAACTGCTCTTCATTGAAAATGTCTTCTTCTATGTGACCAACCCTGTTCTGGATATCTTCTTCTTGTGATTCTCCAGCATTTGGCTGGAAATGTTCATGTATGAAGTCATCATTTTGAATTATAGATGTGTGTTCCTGTACTGCATAGGTCATTATTTCTTTGATGGATTCACCTTCTGCTCTAAAACTCACATCTTTTAAGTTATCATTGAATTCTTCTGACACATGATCCTCTTCTTTCGGGATATGCTCAACAATTGGTGTATACATCTCTTCTACTGATGTGTCTTGTTCTGTTTCAACCAGTTCTTTATGCCATACTTCATCACTGTCTCTGAAAACTGGTTGTCCTTGTAATTTGCCTTCTTGCAACTGATCATTGCTGGAAACCTCTATCAAAGAATCTTCTTTATGGACGATCAACTGCTTTTCACTGAAAATGTCTTCTATGTGACCAACCCTGACCTGGATATCTTCTTCCTGTGATTCTCCAGCATTTGGCTGGAAATGTTCATGTATGTAGTCATCATTTTGAATATTAGATGTGTGTTCCTGTACTTCATGGGTCATTATTTCTTTGATGGATTCACCTTCTGCTCTAAAACTCACATCTTTTAAGATGTCATTGGATTCTTCTGACATGTGATCCTCTTCTTTCGGGATATGCTCAACAATTGAAGTATGCATCTCTATTACCGATGTGTCTTGTTCTGTTTCAACCAGTTCTTTATGGCATACTTTATCACTGTCTCTGAAAACGGGTTGACCTTGTAATTTTCCTTCTTGCAACTGGGCATTGCAGGATACCTCTATCAAAGAATCTTCTTTATGGACCCCCAACTGCTCTTCACTGAAAATGTCTTCTTCTATGTGACCAACCCTGACCTGGATATCTTCGTCTTGTGATTCTCCAGCATTTGGCTGGAAATGTTCATGTATGTAGTCATCATTTTGAATTATAGATGTGTGTTCCTGTACTTCATGGGTCATTTTTTCTTTGATGGATTCACTTTCTGCTCTAAAATTCACATCTTTTAAGATATCACTGAATTCTTCTGACACTTTACCCTCTCCTTTCGGGATATGCCCAACAACTGATGTATACATCTCTGATGTGCCTTGTTCTGTTTCAACCAGTTCTTTATGGCATACTTTATCACTGTCTCTGAAAACTGGTTGTCCTTGTAATCTGTCTTCTTGCAACTGGTCATTGCAGGATACCTCTATCAAAGAATCTTCTTTATGGACCACCAACTGCTCTTCACTGGAAAAGTCTTCTTCTATGTGACCAACCCTGACCTGGATATCTTCTTCTTGTGATTTTCCAGCATTTGGCTGGAAATGTTCATGTATGTAGTCATCATTTTGAATTATAGATGTGTGTTCCTGTACTTCATGGGTCATTATTTCTTTGATAGATTCACTTTCCGTTGTAAGGTTCACATCTTTAAAGAAATCATTGAATTCTTCTGAAATTTGATCCTCTTTTTCTAGGATCTCCTCAACAATTGATGTACACATCACCACTGCTGATGTGTTTTGCTCTATTGCAACCAGTTCTTTATGGCATACTTCATCACTGTCTCTGAAAACTGGTTGTCCTTGTAATCTGTCTTCTTGCAATTGATCATTGCAGGATATCGCTATCAAAGAATCTTTATTAAGGACCATGGAATTCCCTTCATCTACAAGCTGCTCGTCATTTAAAATTTCTACTTCTGTGTGACTATTCTTGACTTTCCTGTCATCTTCCTCTTGTGATTCTCTGGCATCTAACTGGAAATCTTCATGTGTGTAGTCATCATTTTGCAGCACAGTTGTGTGTTCCTGTATTTCGTAGGTAGTTGTTTTGTTGTGGGATTCACTTTGAGCTTTAAAATTAGCATCTTTATATATCTCACTGCATTCTTCTGGCACTAAACCCTCTCTTATCAGGACATCCTGAACAATTGATGTACATACCTCATTCAGCGATGCACTTTGATCTGGTTCATATGATTCTTCGGGGCATTCTTCACTACCGTCTGTGGGAGCTAGCTGTCTAAAGGAGTTGCCATCTTGCATCTGTTCAGTGAAATGTCCTTCTGTCAGAGAAGCTTCATTACCAGAACCATACTGCTCTTCGGCTACCCACTGTTGCTCTGTTAAAAGCTCTACCTCTATGTGGCAAGTCTTGACTTTGCTCTCTTCTTCTTGTGGTTTGCTGGTCTCTGGTGGAAAGCCTTCATGTTTGCAGTCATGACTTTGTTTCTCATTCACGTGTTCTGGCTGCTCTTCCATTTCATTGGTGGAGGTTTCATTATTGTGTTCACTTTCTCCTTCAAAATTTGCATCTCTGATGACCTCTTTGTGTTCTTCTGATGGTGGACCATCTCTTAATTCGACATCTCCCACCAATGACATACATATTTCCTCCACTGAAGTGCTAAGATGTGTTTCATGCAATTTTTCGGGGTATTCATCATCACCGTTTCTGGAAACTGGTTGTCTGAGTAATGTGTCGTCTTCAAACTGGACAATGCTGGAACGTGTTTGCTCTTCAAAAGACTTCAGAACATCTTTTGCTTCTGATAAAAAGGTTTCGTCTTGAACCTCTTTTCCATCCTGTTCACTTTTGATAATCTTATCAGTTTCCTGTATACTACTGTGACCTAAGGTAAGCTCATTCTCAGCTGATGCAGTCTCTGTTATTTCCCTATGGGTTGAATAATGAATTATATTTTCAAGTTGAGTGTCCTCAGTTGGGAAGTCCTGACCAAGGATTGCCTTTTCCGGAAGCAGGTTATCAGTCTTCATTTGCTCATCTCTGAAATCTTTTGATAAGCCAACATTCTTTGTGTCTAATGTGTCACTTGATTGTCTAATATCATCTATAAATTCTTTCACATGTGTGGGATCACATTCTAGAAGATCTTTCTTTTCTTCTAATAGGTATTCTACCTGGCGCTTTTCTTCCTCTAAGAAAGAGTCCTCTTTTCTTACAGTCTCTTCTGTGCCATCTGAGACTGCAAGAGATTCATTTTCTGATTTGGTCACCATTTCTCGCAAAGCGCGTGACTCGTTTTTATTTTCCGTAAAGAGTTCTGTTTGCTCATTGTTAATATTGGACATATCTCGATTTCCAGAAGACTCGGTTTCAACTGAAAGTGTTTCTTCACTGGAAGGAATGTGATCCAAATGTTCTTCTGTTGATCTGCTATCTGTTGCAGTCGCAAATGACTCCTCCATTTTGGAATCCACATGCACATTTTGGTCGGTCGCGGTTTCCAAGGAATCACATCTCTCATCATGCTCTGCTTGAGCTGAGTAGTTATCATACCACACTGTTCGACCCTTGTTTATTCCATTCGTCGGACCCTCGTTTGTCTCTTCTTCCTCACTGGTTGACTGTCCATCATAATGACTATCATAGCTGCAGGTGGTACCTCCAAGATAGTTCCCTTCTCTTTCTTTGCTTGGAGACTGACCCAAGTCTTTTATTATGTATGAACTTCCTAATTGTTCACGATCTTCTCCTGGTTGCAATTCCCCTTCAAGAATTTCATCACAAACCGTCTGAAGTGTATTTCTCGAGGCACGTTCTGATTTTTTGAATAAATCTTCTGTACTTGGAGAAAAATGAACTCTTCTTTTAATATTTTGTTTTTTGGAAATATTAGGCTGCCTCTCAGATCCCTTAAATTGATGTTTTTCCTCTTGTTTTTTTGTCAGATGCTCTTCTATACCCTGTACATCTTCCTTGTTGGTAGGTTTTGTTACGTCCTTTGCGGAAACTTCCTTCCCTTCTTCCTCTAGATTTCTATCACTTTGTCTAAGCACCAAAGATTGTGTTTTTATGGTTTCTTCTTCCAAATGGGTTTGTTGATTTTCACTCTGTTCCAATAAAAAGTTGCTTTTTGTTAATGACACATTCACAGATGTTAGATTCTCCTCTGTGTACCCTAGGTCTGTGAATAAGATCGATGCTGAAGTTTCATCAAGGTCTCGTAGGGTATCAGAATCTTTTTGACCCTCAACTTTTTGAAATAAATCACAGTGCTTTGCTAAGCGGTTGGCTGTCTCCAGTAGGTCTTCCAATGTCTTCCTGCTATCTCCTCCTTGGTTGGAAGAGCTTTCTGGTTCATCCACTGGTGTTACCAGTTTCTTCTTGTTTTCAATCACATCTAAAATGTTATCAACATCAAACTCCAATGTGACCGTAGAATCTATAGACTCCTCCAATACCAGGGCTTCTTGTTCAGTAGTTATGTTATATTCACCTCTTTCTGTTGTGATTTCCATAAGACTTTTAATTGGTTCTTCCTCTTCTTGTCCAGTAGTGCCCACCAGCTGTTTCCGATCTTCAAATGAAAGACTTTGTAAGGTAATTGGCTGAAAGAGACTTTCTTCATACTGACCATCAGAAGATGGTTCTCCAGTAGGTTGTCCACCTTTATAGACTTTATGCTCTGAGTTCCCCAAAGGCTCATTGTCTTCAAAATTTTCAGCCCTACTTGTGAGTTCTTCTTCATACTGGGAAACGTTAATTTCACAACCAATCAATACTTTGTTTTTCAACTCTAGGGGGTCAGGAGGGTTCACCTGTTCCTGATTAACGATGCTTTGGACTATGTTTTTCGATTCTGTTGACTCTGTCACTTTAATTTCATAGCTGTGAGTGACTTCTGCTGTTGTATGAAGAACGATATCTTCGTCTTCTGTAATTTTGTGTTCCACGTCCCATCTTCCCCCAGGATCACTCTTTCGATGTCTCAAATCTGTTTCCTGCATTCGATAGTCCTCATCTCCTGTCATGTAATATTAAACAGTTTAGGGTTGATCAGTTTCTTCAACATTTTATACAGTGCTGATTGTATAACAGTTTAGGAGTGGAAACCCAATGAAAGGAATCTATACTCTTTCAAAAAATTTTAAAAATGTATGTCCAAACGATACAATGAGAATGGAGGAATGAAATATTTTATATATATATATATATATATATATATATATATATACAGGTTTTTTTTCAGCGGGAACGTGGGGGGACGCAGTTCCGGCACCTCCAGCACCAAATGTATGTAATAGTAAGGTGTGTGCTGGAGGATCTATTGATGCTGTCTGCTGGGGGATGTATGCAGGGCCGTTTGAAGGAATTTGGGGGCCCCAAGCAAAATGGACATGGAGGCCCCCCAAAAATTGCATGCACGCAAACCCCCCCATGTTCTTTTTTCTCCCCCTGGCCCCCCTCCCTTCCCATGTTTTTTTTATGCCCCCCAGGCCCCCCCTCCCTACCGGGTCTGTACTGCGCATCAGGAGATTCAGTTTCCTGTTCCCGGCCGGACTGACAGGAAGTGAGCACTCAGTGTGTACTTCCTGTCAGTCCGGCTGGGAACAGGAAACTGTGTCTCCTGTACCGCGCAGTACCCGGCCGGAGTCCGGACTGACAGGAGGAAGGAAGAGGAGCTCGGCCACGCTACAGAGAAGGGGAAGTGACGACTTGAGGCAGCAGTGCTGCAGACTCTTTATAGAGCGCTCAGGCGG
Organism: Rana kukunoris; assembly: GCA_029574335.1. Classification (NCBI taxonomy): domain Eukaryota; kingdom Metazoa; phylum Chordata; class Amphibia; order Anura; family Ranidae; genus Rana; species Rana kukunoris. Next base: position 12,332,325 of record CM056054.1, on the reverse strand, counting down.
CTGCAGCATATAGGAAGCGCGGCAAGTGCTGCAAGGGACCTGGTTGGGGCCCCAGGCCAGCTCGGGGCCCCAAGCAATTGCTTGGTTTGCCTGCCTTGTAGCGACAGGCCTGGATGTATGGTCACTGGTGGGGGTCTAATGTTGCTGGGGTGGATCTTTTGTTACTGACTGTGGTATTTTCTTGTGGCTGATCCATTGTTTCTGTGTGGGAGGTCTATTGTGTGGAGAACTATTGTTGCTGGGGGGAGCTATTGTTACCGGTGTGTGGACCATTGGTCTGTTGTTGCTGGCTCCAGTGAATAAATTTTACTGCTTTTCTTGTTATTAGACAAGAACAAATTACATACAAATTATTTAACAAATGATACTTGGGGATGTACTGGGAGGTGGATAGGGGGCGAAATCAAGGGACGATGCTTGGAGGTGGGTAGGGGGTGGAGACAAGGGGGTGGGACTCAGAAAGGGGGAGTTCCTGCACCTATTCTCTGAGAAAAAAAGCTGTGTATATATATATATATATATATAGGTAAACTTGGAAACATGGTAAGGCTCTAGCTCCTGTACTCAAGGGGAAGTGTTCAGATTTTGCTGCCATTGCATCTTTACCTGGATGGACCCCAGCGCTGTCTCCATTCTCTTCTGTGACACCGAGGAGCTCTGGGGTTGAGGTTAGCAGGTCTGTCTCCTGGAAGAAGAAGACACCAATGTTACATCAACAAAGTTCGTCATTGTTAAATCTACTTAATTTTTGATGGATACAGTCATATTAACCACTTCCCGCCCAAGAATGTCATATGACGTCCTGGACTTTCAGTGGGGATATCTAAATGATAGGTGCACGTGCAGCTACAATCATTCAGATATCCATCTTTTCAGTCGGTGATTCTGAAACCTTCCAATAGACGCACTCCTAAACCTTGTGGACGGCCTTTCCAGAAGAGGTGAAGCTCTTATAGCTGCAAGGGGTGGGGTAGCTCAATATTGAACCCTACGGGCTAAGATTGGGATGCCATTAAAAGTTCATGTGTATGTAAAGGCAGGTGTCCCAATACTTTTGACAATATAGGGCCAGATTCAGCAACACTTGCGCTGGAGTATTTCGATATGCGCCGCGTAACTGTGAAGATGCGCCGTAGTTTCTATGTGCCCGTACCCACCAAACTAGATGCGCCCAATAACGGGCCATTTGCGACCGGCGGAACGTTCCGACGCCAGAGTATCGTCAGCGCTTAATTTCGCTTGGCGCATCAGTCGCGCCTATTGATTTCCCCTGCAAATATGTAAATGAGGGATTTTTCCCAATTCACGAACGGATTAGCACCATACGCTGGCTACATGCGCCGCGCGTATCTCGTCCGTCCGGCGCAAAGTTATTTCTACAAAAGGCTGCTTTATCTTTACTCCAGATGGCCACAGGTCAGCAGGAGAGCAGCTACAGCAGCGTTACCGACGATAAGAGCTAGCTGAGCACCCCCACTTGCAGGACAACACCTCTGTCCATGCTTGTCTGTCAACTTTTACAGCCATGGAGGAAGACATCATAAGTCTCCATAGCCGAGATGACGGCTGTCAGCTCCTGGCCATTAAAGTTCAGCTTTCTCCTGTGTGTTTGCGGGGAACGGGAGCAGCCATCTCAGAACAAAAGTAACATCACTGCGGGGAGGGGGAGCAGGATATACTTTAGTGCCGAAATGGCGCTTCTACGGGCGCATTTAAACGCCCAACGGAAGGCATTGCGCTGACGTTTCCCGTGAAGTGGTGCCGACGGAAGTTGTGAGCATGCGCACAAAGGGGGCGAGTGGAGCCTCACTCACTGCGCATGCTCCGTGGTTGATGTGCTGAACGTAAGCCTCTGCGCTGGGCTCCGCCCATCATTTACATATGATCACACCCACTTCCCCTTGCGTCGGGTTACGCCAGCACATTATCGTTACTCTGGCGCAAGTTTACGCGCAACTGCTATGTGAATAACAGTACTTGCGCTGAAAGGGTCGTCAGAGTAACGTAAATGAGAAGCGTTACTCTGGAGCAAAGATGCTCCGATCTACCTGAATCTGGCCCATAGTGTATATATCTGGAAAACAATGTCTTGTACCACTTGCTACCAACTCTAATAAAGAAGTGCGTTTTTGTGTGCAGAAAACCATGCTATGTGTTTTTAACAACCTCCTGCCCGTGATATAGCCGAAAGACGGCTACAACGCGATAGACGTCCTCTCGTGCATGAGCTGCCTGCACGCCCCCTTGTTGGGCGCGCGTGGCACACTCTGTGAACACAGATCGGGGTACGGGGCCGATTCTTGGCCCTTACCACGTGATCAGCTGTCAGTCAATGACAGCTGATCATGTGATGTAAACAAAAGATCGGTAATCAGCTTTTATTTTCCTCACACCGACAGCATGAGGGAAAGAAAAAAGCTGATCACTGGCCAGTCAGTGCCCACCAGTGCCACCTACCAGCGCATATCAATGCTGCCTACCAGTGCCCACTAGTAACACTTACCAGTACCCATCAGTGTCACCTACTAGTGCCCATCATTGCCACCTATCAGTACATATCAATGCCGCCTACCATTGCCCACTAGTGACACCTACCAGTACCACCTATCAATGCTGCCAATCAGTGCCACCTATCAATGCTGCCTATCAGTGTCACTTACCAGTGCCCATCAGTGGCACCTATCAGTGCTGCCTATCAGTGTCACCAACCAGTGCCCATCAGTGCCACCTATCAGTGCATGCCAATTAGTGCCCATCAGTGCCTCATCATCAGTGCTGCCTATCAGTGTCAGTTGCCAGTGCCCATCAGTGCCTCATCATCAGTGCTGCCTATCAGTGTCACTTACCAGTGCCCATCAGTGCCTCATCATCAGTGCTGCCTATCAGTGTCACTAGTGCCCATCAGTGCCACCTATATCAATGCTGCCTACTAGTGACACCTACCAGTACCCACCAGTGCCACCTCTCAGTGCTGCCAATTAGTGCCCATCAGTGCCTCATCGTCAGTGCTGCCTATCAGTGTCACCTACCAGTGCCCACCAGTGCCACCTCATCAGTGCTTATTATTGCCGCCTATCAGTGCCCATCAATGAAGGAGAAAAATGTCCTGTTTTCAAAATTTTATAACAAACTATGAAACATGGATCATGGAAAAAAATGACAAAAATGTCATATGTGTACAGTGTTGCACGACCGCGCAATTGTCATTCAAAGAGTGACAGTGCAGAAAGCAAAAAATTGGCCTGGGCAGGAAGTGGGTAAAAGTGAACGGTAAGCAAGAGGTTAAAAAAAGTTGGGGGGGGGGGACTTTGCTCCTGTTTCTCTTGGTACATCAGCCCATTGAATTGAATAAGCTGTTGTGCCCGCGATGTGCCCGCGATGTGCCCGCGATGTGCCCGCTCAGACGTGCGATGGTTGGTTTCCTGTGGTCTGACGGGGGCAGAGAAGACTTTTTGGTCTTTTGATTCTAATAATATAAACAGAAGGAGGAGTCAGAGAAGACAGAACCTCTGTGAGGAGAACAGGAAGCGGAGGGTGACACATCGATGACAAATGCCGAAATCAACCGCCGCAAAGGACATAAGCAGAAGTGTGTGTGACTGATGGGCACGTTTAACCTCTTCACTGCTGCTGAGTTACCCCATATCCGTTCCTCTCCTAAATAGTCAGTGACAGGGGACCCCTGTCAGGGGTGAAAAATCGTTGTAAACTCAGGGGATATTGAAGTGTTACTAAACCCACAACAGTAAAATCAGTCTGTTCGTTGGGCTGCAGCGATCTCTCTCCTCACCGACAACTTCTGTGTGAGGAGAGGAGAGCCTATCGCCTAGCAACCGGCTCTGTGTTTACATCACATGATGGCTGTGATTGGACACGGCCGTCATGTGATCAGGAGGGCCTATCACAGAGCCCTCCTGCTGATCTGAGATGTGCCGTGTCCGGGTGACACGAGTGCATCGGGAACGCGCGCGTGCGATCCCCCTTCTTCTGAGGGACGTTCCTGAACGTCCACTCAGAACGAGAGAGCCCCCGCCCGGCCGTATATGTACAGTGGCCGGGTGGGAAGTGGTTAAAGATCGGCTCACACACACACATACGTCGGCAGAATGGCACGACTGGGCAAAGTGATGTATATATTTACGTCACTTTGAAATTCGCGCCGTGCGAGCTCCGTGACCGTGCCCGTGGGACCCGCGGACTCGATGTCCGCCGGTGTCCCACGATCGGGTCACAGAGCTGAAGAACGGGGAGATGCCTATGTGAACAATCATCTCCCCATTCTGCCTAGTGACACTGATCGTCTGTTCCCTGTCATCAGGAGCAGCGATCAGTGACGAGTCACTCATAGCCACGCCCCCTAACAGTGAGAATCACTCCCTAGGACACACTTAACCCCTTCCTCACCCCCTAGTGGTTAACCCCTTCCCTGCCAGTGTCATTTACACAGTAATTAGTGCATTTTTATAGCACTGATCGCTGTATAAATGACAATGGTCTCAAAATGGCGTCAAAAGTGTCAGATGTGTCTGCCATAATGTCGCAGTCACGATAAAAATCGCTGATCGCCGCTATTACTAGAAACATAATATATTAATAAAAATGCCATAGAACTATCCCCGATTTTGTAGACGCTATAACTTTTGCGCAAACCAATCAATAAACGCTTATTGCGATTTTATTTTTTTTACCAAAAATATGTAGAAGAATACGCATGGGCCTAAACTGAGGGAAAACTTTGGGCTAGATTCAGATAGAATCGCGTAACTTTCCGGCGGCGTAGCGTATCTCATTTACACTACGCCGCCGTAACTTTGAGAGGCAGTTGCCGTGTTCACAGAGAACTTGCGCCCAAAGTTACGGCGGCGTAGTGCAGGCGTAAGCCCGCGTAATTCAAAGTAGGCTGGTAGTGTAAACTAATCGTGACCCCGCAACGTATATCAATACAGTGGGCGCAACTACCTTCGTGAATCTGCGTATCTAGCTAATTTGCATATTCGACGCGTAAATCTACGGAAGCGCCACCTAGCGGCCAGCGTAAATATGCAGTAAAGATCCGACGGCGTAAGAGAATTACGCCTCTCGTATCTTAGCTAAGTTCCGGCGTATCTTGTTTTCTGAATACAGAAAAAAGATACGCCGGCTCTTCTTAGAAGTTACGCGGCGTATCTCGAGATACGCCGACGTAACTTCGTTCTGAATCTGGCCCTTTGTTTTTATATATATTTTTGGGGGATATTTATTATAGCAAAAATTTAAAAATATTGCATTTTTAAAAAAAATTGTCGCTCTATTTTTGTTTATAGCGCAAAAAATAAAAACCGCAGAGGTGATCAAATACCACCAAAAGAAAGCTCTATTTGTGGGGAAAAAATGACGATAATGTTGTTTGGGAGCCGCGTCGCACGACCGCGCAATTGTCAGTTAAATTGTCAGTTAAAGCGGCGCGGTGCCGAATAGCAAAAAGGGGCAGGGTCCTTTGGCAGCCAAATGATCCAGGGCTGAAGTGGTTAACCACTTGCCGCCCGCCAATGACAGATTGACGGCGGCAAAGTGGTTGTTAGTTCCCGACTGGATGTCATATGACGTCATCAGGACATTGAGCTGCTGCGCGCCCCCGGGGGCGCGCATCGTGGCGATCGTTTTTGCGGGTGTCAGCCTGACACCCCGCAACACTGATCTAGATAAAGTGTCTCTCACGGAGACACTTTACCACGTGATCTGCTGTGTCCAATGACGGCTGATCACGATGTAAACAGGAAGAGCCGTTGATGGCTCTTCCTCACTCGCGTCTGTCAGACGCAAGTAGAGGAGAGCCGATCGGCGGCTCTCCTGACAGGGGGGGTTCGCGCTGATTGTTTGTCAGCGCAGCCCCCCCTCGGATCGCCACACTGGACCACCAGGTAAGCCCACACTAGACCACCAGGGGAAAAAAAAATGGAGGAAAAAAAAAAAGATGCCAATCAGTGCCCACAAATGGGCACTGATTGGCCACATGGATCTATCAGTGCCACCCCTCAGTGTCCATCAGTGCCACCCCACAGTGCCAATCCATGCCCAGTGCCAACCTATCAGGGCCCATCTGTGCCACCCATAAGTACCCATCAGTGCCACCCATATGTGCCACCCATGAGTGCCCATATGTGCCGCCTATGAGTTCCCGGTGCCGCCCATCAGTGCCCATCAGTGCCGCCCATCAGTGCCCACCAGTGCCGCCTATGAGTGCCCATCAGTGCCGCATACCAGCGCCGCCTATCAGTGCCACCTCATCGGTGCCCATCAGTACTACCTTATCAGTGCCCATCAGTGCCACCTCATCGGTGCCCATCAGTGCCGCCATATCAGTGCCCGTAATTGAAAGAGAAAACTTGCTTATTTACAAAAAAATTAACAGGAAAAGAAAAAAAAGTTGTTGCGCAAAAAAAAAAAAAAAAATCGCAGAGGTGATCAAATCCCACCAAAAGAAAGCTCTATTTGTGGGGAAAAAAGGACGCCAATTTTGTTTGGGAGCCGCGTCGCACGACCGCGCAATTGTCATTCAAAGTGCGACAGCGCTGAAAGCTGTAAATTGGCTTGGGCGGGAAGGTGCCCAAGTGCCCCCCGGTATGGAAGGGGTTAAAAAGCCGCACCTTCAATATCACTTTGAATTTTGAGCCAACAGACCACAGCAATTTGTTGTTTAATCCGACAAAACAACTTATACAGGGAAGTGAGAAGGTTTTACAAATGCAGGTTCTACAGGTTTGGCCACAGAACTTCACTTCATAGAGATCAGTGGGGATTACCAGAGGATGTGTCCCTTAAAGGGGCTGTAAAGGTACAATTCCCCCCCCCCCCCTCCCCTAAATATCTTCCTTTCCCTTAGTGCAGTCCTCCTTCACTTACCTCATCCTTCCATTTTGCTTTTAAATGTCTTTATTTCTTCTGAGAAATCCTCACTTCCTGTTCTTCTGTCTGTAACTCCACACAGTAATGCGAGGCTTTCTCCCTGGTGTGGAGAAAACCTCTTGAGGGGGCGAGCAGGAGGGTCAGGACGTTCTCTACTTTGCAGATAGAGAAAGGAGCTGGGTGTTGGTGGGCGTCCTGACTCTCCTGCTCGCCCCCTCAAGAGGCTTTCTCCACACCAGGGAGAAAGCCTCGCATTACGGTGTGGAGTTACAGACAGAAGAACAGGAAGTGAGGATTTCTCAGAAGAAATAAGGACATTTAAAAGCAAAATGGAAGGATGAGGTAAGTGAAGGAGGACTGCACTGAGGTAAAGGAAGATATTTAGGGGGGAAACAAATTTCTTTACAACCCCTTTGAGGATTGGTAGCAGTCCAACTACCCACTCACTTGACAGGCACAAAAAAAGGTCAATTACTAAATAAGCTAAAGTTTGTTTGTTTCTAGAAACCCAAAGTCCAAACAAAACTTTTTTCTGCACAGAAATATAAATCTTTAAACTTTCCCAGGGTTTTGTATTGCTGTCTGTGATGTCCACATACTTCCTGTCTGGGTGACCCCCCCTACCCATCAGGGGGTCACTGGCATAGGAAGGGAGGTGACATTTCACAGACGCTAACATTATAGAAGTTCTAACTTTTTACCTTTAACATAGAAACATAAGATCAGAGGCGGCTCTAGGCTTTGTGACACGGGGCCCCACTCTCGCCCATGATGGGGAAAATAGTTCAAGGACAAGGGCCTCTTCCCCGCAACCCTGGTGGGTGGTTGTGATGGGTCTGCGGGCAGGGGCCTCATCGGAATATGGAAGCCCCCCCCCCCAGATCCTGCTCTTTAATAACTAAGGGGCGGGGGTCACCTTGTGATGTCACCTGGTCAACTCGCCCCCTTGTGACATCATTGACTGAGGGCATGCTGGGTCATTGACGTCACAAGGGGGTGGTGTCACCGATATTCACTGGTTGTTAGGGATGCTGGCGGCCCCCGCTCCTGAGTCAGGGCTCTTAAAGCTGCCTGAGCAGAGCAACGTTAAGGTCCCCTGTCCCTCAAAACTGGGGTAATGCATCAGGGAAGTTAGGCGGCCGCAAGGCCCCTGTGAGTGCGAGGCCTTAGGTGACCGCCTAATTTGTCTAGTTAAAGAGCCGCCTCTGCATAAGAGTTACATGTAGAGAACTGACTGGCATACCTTCTTGGCACACGTCTCTTCCGGGGCGGTTGGTCCTTCTGACTCTTTCTGGATCGGCACGTTGGTCCTGGCATTTCTGGGCTGCGGGGCATTCGGTGGAGCACCAAAAACTTGTGCTGTGAAGTTGGTGAAAAAATTCTGCAACAAAGAAGAGAAAGGTCATGTGATACTGCAGCCCGGCAGTGACGTCATCATACCGAGGGCCCCTGGGGGTGTTTAATTCATGGGCCCCTATGCCAGTTGAACATGACCATGCAGAATGATGATCACAGGGCCGTCTTTACCATTGATTGGACCCCGGAGCAAACATTTTCTTGAGACCCCCTTTTCTTCCATGCAATTTTGTTCTTCGCCTCCTCTGAGACATACAATAAATAGCAGCTAGACTCAAAATCACTTTCCTGTATCTGATCGGGCAGCGGATGTGATTGGTTGCTAAAGGTTTTTGTGTACCATTACCGCTCACTGACTGGTTGCTAGAGGGTACTAGACATCCTTACCACTCAGTAATTTGTTGCTAGAGGTTACTGCACATTGTTAGTGCTCACTGATTAGTTGCTAGAGGTTACTGCACGTTATTACTGCTCACTGATTGGTTGCTAGAGGTTGCTGCACATTGTTAGTGCTCACTGATTGGTTGCTAGAGGTTGCTGCACATTGTTAGTGCTCACTGATTGGTTGCTAGAGGTTGCTGCACATTGTTAGTGCTCACTGATTGGTTGCTAGAGGTTGCTGCACATTGTTAGTGCTCACTGATTAGTTGCTAGAGGTTACTGCACATTGTTAGTGCTCACTGATTAGTTGCTAGAGGTTACTGCACATTATTACTGCTCACTGATTGGTTGCTAGAGGTTACTGGACACCGTTACCACTCACTGATTGGTTGCTAGCGGTTACTGCACATTATTACTGCTCATTAATTGGTTGCTAGAGGTTACTGCATATCCTCACCACTCAATGATTGGTTACAAGAGGTTAGTGCACATCAATAATGCTAACTCTAGCGACTGGTTGCCAAAGGTTACAGTGCATCATTACCATTCACTGACTGGCTGCTAGAGGTTACAGCACACATTATGTCTCACTTATTATTTGCTAGAGGTTACAGAGCATGACTTCTGCTTGTTGATTGGTTGCTAGAGATTACTGTACATCAATACTGCTCACTGATTGGTTGCTAGAGGTTAATGGACATCCTTACCACTCAGTGATTGGTTGCTAGAGGTTACTGCACATTGTTAGTGCTCACTGATTAGTTTCTAGAGGTTACTGCACATTGTTAGTGCTCACTGATTAGTTGCTAGAGGTTACTGCACATTGTTAGTGCTCACTGATTAGTTGCTAGAGGTTACTGCACATTGTTAGTGCTCACTGATTAGTTGCTAGAGGTTACTGCACATTATTACTGCTCACTGGTTGGTTGCTAGAGGTTACTGGACACCCTTACCACTCACTGATTGGTACTGCTCATTAATTGGTTGCTAGAGGTTACTGCATATCCTTACCACTCAATGATTGGTTGCAAGAGGTTAGTGCACATCAATAATGCTAACTCTAGCGATTGGTTGCCAAAGGTTAGAGTGCATCATTACCACTCACTGACTGGCTGCTAGAGGTTACAGCACACATTATGTCTCACTTATTATTTGCTAGAGGTTACAGAGCATGACTTATGCTTGTTGATTGGTTGCTAGAGATTACTGGACATCAATACTGTTCACTGATTGGTTGCTAGAGGTTACTGGACATCCTTACCACTCAGTGATTGGTTGCTAGAGGTTACTGCACGTTGATAGTGCTCACTGATTAGTTGCTAGAGGTTACTGCACATTATTACTGCTCACTGATAGGTTGCTAGAGGTTACTGCACATTATTACTGCTCATTGACTGGTTGCTAGAGGTTACTACATATCCTTACCACTCATTCACAACAGACACAGATTTAGCCGCTGTGATATAAATGACATTTTGTTTTAGTTACAGTGGAACCTCGGATTGCGAGTAACGCGGTTAACGAGCGTTTCGCAATACCAGCAATATTTATTTATTTTTAACCCTGACTGGGTTTGCGAGTGTTTGTATCGCAAAACAAGCAGCATTCAAGCCTCTGCGGTGTGCAGTACCGCATTTGGCCAGAGGCGCCGGAGCCGATCGGAGCCATTTGGAAATACTTGGAAACACTCGGAAATACTCCTGAGCCTCTTTGGGGGTTCTCTGAGTGTTTCCGAGTCTCTCCAGTGCCCCCCCCCCACCTCTGGCCACATGAGGTATTGCATGCCATAGAAGTCAAGGCGGAACAAATTATTTTAGTTTCCATTGACTTCAATGGGGAAACTCGCTTTGATATGCGAGCGCTTTGGATCACGAGCATTTCTCCTGGAACGGATTATGCAGGTAATCCGAGATTCCACTGTATAGTCTTTTGACTAAAATGCCATTTTTAGTTTTAGTCGTATTTTAGCCATCCGAATTGTTTTAGTTTTAGTCGTTTTGAGTAAAAAATAAAAAAATAAATAAAATAAATAAATAAAAAAATAAAAAAAAATAAAAAAAAATAAAAAAAATAAAAAATTTAAAGAAAAATAAATAAATAAAATAGTATTAATTTAGTTGACAAAAGTAACACCGAGGGAGACACTTGTTTCAGTGACAACTAAAAGACATTTCCTCTCACGTTTGGAAGAGTGCCTTTGACTTCCTCTTGTGTTTCCAGAACAGGAAGTGAACGAAAATCTTCTGATGGGGACACAGGCTGAAGAAGAACGCCAACTGTATACAAAACCATATACAGTATATATATAAAAAAAAAAAAGTTTGGCTTTAGCTATACTTTACACAAAGTTACTTTTAGTGCCCCCCTATGCTATCTCTACACCCCCCCCCTATATTATGGTGGGGGGGGCATATTGTAGAGGACCAAATTAGAACCCAGCTTCATGCTCTGTAAGAATTGCAACACTGGTTCAGACAAGACTGGGAATTGAAAAGTGAAAGGTGCACGAGCAACATCATAGGGTATTCTAGTGCAACATGAGGATCACAAGCCACTGGCTGAAAGACCACACCGCCCCCAACCCTCAGACCCCACCCCCTTTTGCCCCCCTCGACTCACCATAGCATCCTGCACAGCCTGGTAGACCCGCGGGAGATGCCGCTGCAGGAACTCCATGCTGCTTGCAGACCCTGCGCTGTCTCACGGTCGTCTGTTCGATGCGACTCGTGTGTGCGGGAAGTGGCCATAAACCACAAGCAATGTGTAACTTCACTGCTATTTCTCCTTCTACAGACGACACTTCCTCTTTAATCGGCATAACCCATTCACTGCCGGAGGCCGGCACCTTTATTAGGAGAGATCACTTACGGAGTACGCACCTTCTTTATCTTCTAATCTTTGCCCGTGGTCCAGATTAAGCCGTCATGACTGCTGCCCCAGGTTTGCCTGCTTCGGGGGGGGGGCTCCTTTCTCTTGCAGCATCCTATGGAGCCACCCTTGCATGCAGGGACTAGAGTTGTGTCTCCCTACACCAGGGGTGTATCAATAGAAGCCAGGGCTGGGACACCTCCCCTCACCATGAGGAGTCCCCAGTAGAGACCCCCTTTACATCAGGTGTCCCCATCAGAGTGCCCCCTTTACATCAGGTTACCAAATAGATTACTTTTTTTACATCAGGTGTCCCCAGTAGAGTCCCCCTTTACATCAGGTGTCCCCAGTAGAGTCCCCCTTTACATCAGGTGTCCCCAGTAGAGTCCCCTTTACACCAGGTGTCCCCAGTAGAGTCCCCCTTTACATCAGGTGTCCCCAGTAGAGTCCTCCTTTACATCAGGTGTCCCCAGTAGAGTCCTCCTTTACATCAGGTGTCCCCAGTAGAGTCCTCCTTTACATCAGGTGTTCCCAGTAGAGTCCCCCTTTACATCAGGTGTCCCCAGTAGAGTCCTCCTTTACATCGGGTGTCCCCAGTAGAGTCCCCCTTTACATCAGGTGTCCCCAGTAGAGTCCCCTTTACATCAGATGTCCCCAGTAGAGTCCCCCTTTACATCAGGTGTCCCCAGTAGAGTCCTCCTTTACATCAGGTGTTCCCAGTAGAGTCCCCCTTTACATCAGGTGTCCCCAGTAGAGTCCTCCTTTACATCGGGTGTCCCCAGTAGAGTCCCCTTTACATCAGGTGTCCCCAGTAGAGTCCCCTTTACATCAGGTGTCCCCAGTAGAGTCCCCCTTTACATCAGGTGTCCCCAGTAGAGTCCCCTTTACATCAGATGTCCCCAGTAGAGTCCCTCTTTACATCAGGTGTCCCCAGTAGAGTCCCCCTTTACATCAGGTGTCCCCAGTAGAGTCTCTCTTTAAATCAGGTGTCCCCAGTAGAGTCCCTCTTTAAATCAGGTGTCCCCAGTAGAGTCCCCCTTTACATCAAGTGTCCCCAGTAGAGTCCCGCTTTACATCAGGTGTCCCCAGTAGAGTCCCCTTTACATCAGGTGTCCTCAGTAGAGTCCCCCTTTACACAAGGTGTCCCCAGTAGAGTCCCCCTTTACATCAGGTGTCCCCAGTAGAATCCCACATTACATCAGGTGTCTGCAGTAGAGTCCCCCTTTACATCAAGTGTCCCCAGTAGAGTCCTCGTTTACATCTGGCTAAACTAATAGAGTCCCCCTTTACATCAGGTGCCACCAATAGACTCCTCCTTTACATCAGGCATCCACAGTAGAGTCTCTCTTTACATCAGGTGTCCCTGTGCATCTGAGTTGTTGCCCCCTTCCCTTTTCCCCCTTGTCCCCAGTAGAGTCCCCCTTTACATCAGGTGTCCCCAGTAGAGTCCCCCTTTACATTAGGTGTCCTCAGTAGAGTCCCCCTTTACATCAGGTGTCCCTAATAGAGTCCTCCTTTACATCAAGTAACTCCAGTAGAGACCCCCTTTACATCAGGTGCCCTATCAGAGTGCCCCCTTACATCAGGTTACCAAATAGATTCCTTCTTTACATCAGGTGTCCCAAGTAGTATCCCCCTTTACATCAGGTGTCCCCAGTAGAGTCTCCCTTTACATCAGGTGTCCCCAATAGAGTCCTATTTTACATCAGTTGTCCCCACCAGAATCCCCCTTTACATCAGGTGTCCCCAGTAGAGTCCCCCTTTACATCAGATGTCTCCTGTAGTGTCCCCCTTTACATCAGATGTCTCCTGTAGTGTCCCCCTTTACATCAGATGTCTCCTGTAGTGTCCCCCTTTACATCAGATGTCTCCTGTAGTGTCCCCCTTTACATCAGGTGTCCCCAATAGAGTCCTTATTTACATCAGGTGTCCCCAGTAGAGTCTCCCTTTACATCAGGTGTCCCCAAAAGAGTCCTATATTACATTAGGTGTCCCCAGTAGTGTGCCCTTTACATCAAGTGTCCCCATGTAACATCTCTCTTTACATCAGGTGTCCCCAGTAGAGTCCTCCTTTACATCAGGTGTCCCCAGTAGAGTCCCCCATTACATCAGGTGTCCCCAGTAGTGTCCCCCTTTACATCAGGTGTCCCCAGTAGAATCCCCCATTACATCAGGTGTCCCCAGTAGAATCCCCCTTTACATCAGGTGTCCCCAGTAGAATCCCACATTACATCAGTTGTCTGCAGTAGAGTGCCCCTTTACATCAAGTGTCCCCAGTAGAGTCCTCCTTTACATTTGGCTGCACTAATAGAGTCCCCCTTTACATCAGGTGTCACCAATAGACTCCTCCTTTACATCAGGCATCCACAGTAGAGTCTCTCTTTACATCAGGTGTCCCTGTGCATCTGAGTTGTTGCCCCCTTCCCTTTTCCCCCTTGTACTGGGTGATTGGTACTCATAGTGTGTCCTTCCTCTCTTCAGTCATGTGACAAGTCACATGACAGGGGGAGGGAGGAAGAAGGACACAGTCCTTACGCCTTTCTCAGCAATGCCATGCTGAGACTGAGAACGGTTCTATCTCAGCGCCAGCTATATTCTCCCCAATGCAGGCTGGAGGGAGGAGAAAGCTGAATCCTCTCTCTGGCAGCAGCTATCGGCCACTGCTCCTTCTGACAGGGGGGGCACTGCAGTCACTCCTGTCAGTGAGGAGTGGGATAAGCAGCCAACTCGGCAGAACCTCAACACAGTGCCTAGGGCAGGTGCCCATTCAGCCCCCCCCCCCCCCTAGTCCCGGCCCTGATAGAAACACACTGGCCCATAGGCTAGGATGGCAATGCACTCTCCTGCTCCTCCCCCCGATCTCTTCTCCAAGTTGACAAACTGACTCCAGACTGTATTGTCCACTGTTAGCGCTTTCCTGTGGAGACTGGAAGTTAAGGAAAGCAGCACTGAAAAACAGAAACTAACAGAAGTGAAAGTTGTGAAGTACAAGTTTTGGGGTAAGAGTAGTGGCGGCAAACATTCTGTGACCCGAGCCCACCCTATTCTGAAGCCTCTGGCTCTAATCAGGTGCTTCAAAAATAGAACCCTGGTCGGTAAAATTCATGCGCCAGGTAACCTGAAAGGGGCCAGACGCATGAATAGGGGGCGGCCACAGCGGCCGTGGAGAGATTTATTCAATGCATGAATCTATTGCAAATAAGGGGTTGGCGTGGAGTGAGGGGGTGGCACCCGGGTGCCCCTAATGGATAGGTCACCACTGGGTGTGGAGTATTAACATTGGGCCCCATAGTTGGTGTCGTTGGAAGGAATTGTTTTCTTCATTGGTGTCAGTGAATAAAATAGCACCCCAAGCAAGCAAAGGGCCACATCTGGCCCCTGGACTGCAGTTTGGAGACCACTGCCTTACAGTTTTGTCTGCTAAATTTAGTCTTTCATGTCCGGAGGGAAACAAAATTGTGAAAAAGTTGAGACTTTGGGGGAGATTTATTGAAAACTTACTCAGAACCCCCAAACATTATATATATATGTATATATATTTTTAGCGGACACCCTAGGAAATAAAGTGGAGGTCATTGTAACTTTTTAACTCGCATGCTTATTTTTTGAAAAAAAAAAAAAAAAAACGGTTTTATGAATTAAAAAAAATAACAAAATAGTAAAGTTAGCCCAATTTTTTTGTATAATGTGAAAGACGATGTTACACCGAGTAAATAGATACCTAACTTGTCACGCTTTAAAATTGCGCACACTCGTGGAATGGCGCCAAACTTCGCTACTTTAAGATCTCCATAGGCGCCGCTTTAAATTTTTTTACAGGTTACCACTTTAGAGCTACAGAGGAGGTCTAGTGCTAGAATTATTGCTCTCACTCTAAGGCCGCGTACACACAATCGGACATGTCCGATAAAACTGGTCCGCAGACTAGTTTCAGCAGACATGTTCGATGGTGTGTACGGCCTATCGGACCGTTTTCCAGTGGACCAAAGTTTCAAAACATGCTTTAAAACCTGTCTGATGGAACCTGTCCGTCGGACAGGTTCTATGGTTAGTACACAAAATCATCGGACCAAAATTCCGCGCCTGCTCAGAATCGAATCGACGCATGCTTGGAAGCATTGAACTTTGTTTTTTATTTCAAATCGTTTTTATTGAAATTTCAAAGTTTAACGTTACAAGTACGATATCAAGGCATACAACACTGCATATAAATGGCAACGTACCTATAGTGAGCGTTAGAGGGGTGCTGAATGTGCGCCCCAGCTAAATCAGGCTTGGTTCGGTCCAACAAAATGGTATATGTAAGTTCAAAAGCCAAACCAAGGAAGGTTTTGAGGTTAACATAGTTTGCGTTGTATCAAGGGTAGAACATAGGGGGGGGGTGGGAAAGAACCGGGTAGGGAGGTGGGGAGGAAGGGGGGGTGGGGTGAGAAGGAGAGGGGAGAGCACCCGTAAAGTTCACAACATGGGTCAAAGGTGTATCACTTGCTGTATGTGTTCGTGTACCAGAGAGTCCAAGGGTTCCAAAGGGCTAGCAGCTTGGGGTAATTGGATTTACCCCTAGCTAGGATAGTTTCATAGGTGTGGTGGGTTTGTACTAATTGAATGACTTCCGTGAGTGTGGGGATGTCTTTTGTTTTCCATTTCCTAGCAATCAGTAGTTTTGTTGCCAAGAGGACATGTGTGGTCACCAGTCGGAGACTCGGTGGTAGTTCGTCAATAGTTAAGTTGAGGATGGCTAGGTGGGAAGGCAATGTTAAAGGGAAATGAAGGATCTCCCGCAAAGTTACCTCTATCGTGGTCCAGAGTTGTCGTAAGCATGGGCATGTCCAGAAGATATGCATGAGTGTGCCAGGTAATTTGCATTCTCTCCAGCACATGTTTGAGGTGTGTGAATAGAATGTGGCTATCTTGTGAGGTGTCATGTACCATCTCATTAGTAGTTTTTGGGTAAGCTCCCATAGGGTGGTGCAGGAAGTGTATTTGTAAACAGTTTTGATTGCCGCTTGCCATTGCTCGTCAGTAAATTTAGTTTGTATATCGGTTTCCCAGTCGGTTAAGGGTTTAGTTTTGTGGAAAACATATTTGTCTTGTAGAGTAGAGTACAGTAAGGAGGTGCCCCTTGGTGTACTAGTGTCCTTGAGGAAGTAGTTCCAGACGTGGATGGGCAAAGAGCCTTCTAGAGAAGGGTTCGCTGTAAGGCATTTTTGTAATCTATAGTAAGTGAAGTAGTCCTTGGCAGGGGCATGGAACTCTTGTTGTAGTTGTAAGAATGAGGTGTTAGACGCAAGGGAGCGTAGGTCAGAAGTGAGAGTCACTTGGTCCGTAAGCCAGGTCGGGACAGCCAGGTCAGGGGTCAACAATGTGAGGGTCTCGATGGGGACGGGCACGGGTTTGGTCAGGTGGTTCGTCCATCGGGTGTTGTGAAGGGTTTTCCAAGCTTTTACAGAAGCCTGGATGGTAGGAGAGTAGAGGGACAACGAAGTGTTCCTCGTGGTCACGCTAAACAGCCAGCCGGATAGGGTGGGGCCAGGTGTTGTGGTGTTTTCTATGTCCCCCCACAGTGTAGCTGGGGAAGCGGAGAACCAGTCTCTCATCTGGGAGAGGATAGAAGCTAAATAATAGTCTCTAACGTCCACATGTCCCATCCCTCCCACCGCTCTATGTTTAATGAGCTTGGTATGACGACAGCGAGATTTTTTGCCTTGCCATACAAATTGAGAGACGATGGTCTGTAGAGATGTGAGATACTTGTGTGAAAGGGGTATGGGCAATGTGCGGAAAATGTACAGTAGCCTGGGAAGTAGCATCATTTTGAAGGCCGCTAAGCGGCCCGCCCATGAGAATTCGTATTTAGAAAGGTTATTAGTTTCTCTGATGAGAACTTGCTTAATGTTGGCGTAATTATGTTTAGAGATATCCTTTAGTGATTTAGAAAGTGTCACACCCAGGTATGTTATACCCTCGTCAGCCCAAGAGTAAGGATAAGTGTTTCTGAGTATGTTACTTGTAATTGCGTCTAGGCCCAAGTCTAAAATATGTGATTTTTGTTCATTCACCTTGTAATATGATACATTGCTAAATCTATGTAACAGCAGTTGTACCGAAGCCAGGGAGGATATTGGGTCTGTTATCATCAGAATCACGTCATCCGCGAACAAATTAATTTTATGGTCTTTAGTGCCTATTCGGAAGCCAGCTATAGCGGAGTGGGCCCTGACGTGTTCCGCGAGGGGTTCCATAACCAGATTGAATATTAGCGGGGACAGAGGGCACCCCTGGCGGGTGCCGTTGGTTATGGAGAATGGTCGTGAAAGCATTTCGGAAGTATACACCTGGGCCGAAGGGGAGGAATATAGTGCTAGTATGGCCGACAGTATAGGGCCTTGGAAACCAAATTTAATGAGAGTCGCTCTCATATAATCCCAATGGACTCTGTCGAACGCCTTCTCCGCGTCCAAGGATAGGAGCAGAGAAGGCGTTCGTGTGGATCCTGCACTATGTATGATGTTGATAATCCTGCGGGTGGCATCAAACGTTTGCCTCCCCTTCGTGAAACCAGACTGGTCCTTATGAATGAGCAAGGGCATTAGGTCAATCAGTCGGTTTGCTATGATTTTAGCGTAAATCTTGGTGTCTATGTTCAGTAGGGATATAGGGCGAAAATTTTGCGCATGGGTGGGTTCCTTGCCTGGCTTCGGCAGCGTAATTATCAGGGCAGACAACATTTCTGGGGGGAGAGAGGAGGATGAGGCAGCGTCATTGCAAACATTCGAGAGGAAGGGCGCTAGTGTGTGTCCGAAAATTTTGTAGTACTCACTAGTGAGACCATCTGGGCCTGGGGATTTATTAGAGGGCAATCTCGAGATGGTTTGAAGGATCTCCTGGGGGGTGAACGGGGCATTTAACGTCAGAAGTTGTTCGCCAGATAAACTAGGGAGGTTGATGTCTTCAAGAAACGATGATATATCTTGGGGGGAGGGTTGTGGTACAGAGGAGTCATCTTTTAGGTTATACAGAGTATTATAATAATGGCGAAAAGCATCCGCAATAGCCGAGGGATCTATGAGTTTTTGTTTCGATGTGGGGTGGTACAGATGGGAGATTTTGGTTTTGGAGCGATGACCTTTAATTCTGGCGGCCATGGCCTTCCCTGCCTTATTACCCGTGGAGTAGTGTGCGGCCTTGAAACGGGTGTGGGCTTTTTCGAAAGAGTCTAAAAGATGGGACCTTAATTCTTGCCTAAGGAGACCTAGTTTGTGCTTAATAGTGTTGTCGGGTGAGATTGATTTTGGACTTCCAGCGATTTAATATCCGCTGTTAGGGAGTCTAGACGCTGTGATCTCCTCCTCCTCTCTCTAGCTCCAATTTGGATAAGAATCCCACGTATGAATGCCTTATGGGCATTCCAAAGAACAGAGTTATCCGCAACGGAGTCTACATTTAGGGCAAAAAAGTCCTGCAAGCATTTCTGAATGTGGTCAGAGTAGAGTGGCGAGGTCATGAGAGCCGAGTTAGCTCTCCAAATCCTCGTAGCGGAGGTAGGTGGGGAGTCATTGGTGGTCAACATGACTGGCGCGTGGTCTGACCACGTGATAGTGCCTATCTCAGAAGCTGAGGCATTAGGAAGGGTCCATTTATCAATCAGAAAGTAGTCAATGCGGGTGTAGGTGTTATGGCACGGGGAGAAAAAGGAGAAGTCTCTCTCAGTAGTGTGGTGGCAACGCCATACATCATATAGGTCATGCGAGCGGATAAAAGCGGCCATAGGTGACGAGGTCCTTCCAGGTCTGGATGAGGCGTCAATAGAGCTGTCAGGCACAATATTGAAATCCCCGCAGATGATAAGCCGGCCTTGTTTAAAGTGGTCTATTTTCCTCATCAGTTTGGACAGAAAGGGAATTTGTCTCTTGTTGGGTGCATACACCGTCACAATTGTGTGTCTGACACTATTTAAGGAGCAGTCCAGTGCCAAATATCGACCATCAGGGTCAGTGAGGGCATTGTGGAGGACTAGAGACACCGTGGACTTGAAGGCCACCAAAATGCCATTTTTCTTATCAGGTCCTGAGGCCTTAAAAATGTTGGGAAAATTTTTGTTTGTACATGCGGGTTCTGCGGAAAGCTTAAAGTGTGTCTCCTGCGCACATAGGATGTCGCACCCAGATTCTCGGGCTGTTTTCCACATCGAGGCCCTCTTGGCCGGATGATTTAGCCCCTTCACATTGAGTGATAGAAATTTTGGCATCTTGGGAGGTGGTGTGGTGTATTGAAGAAAAAGAAATTACTCACAGTTCACGTGATGTGGAAGTAGATCAGAATAGGATTCAGCAAACCCGGGAGATCTGGAGGATCACGAAGGTGAGTTCTTCAGTGAAGGCTGCGTAGTAGTAGGTAGGTGCTCTTCCGGGATCAGGACGGATATGGGGGAAAAGAGGGTAACAGTTATTGCGAGAGAACACAAATGCAATAGGAACTATTGGGGTAGGTAGGAGAGGGAGCAACAGAACACTAACAAGGGTCAGCGGTGTATCAGTAGAACCACTGAGCGGTGTTGGAGGGTGAAAGTTCGTGAACTAGCTGCAACGAGCAGGCACTGGACCGGAGTGCGTACATAGACTTGATAAAGAACTGCACTGATCCTTGATCACTTGGTGTTACTGAGGTGAGGGTCTTTCAAGATGGGCCGTTGTTTCTCCGCGACCGGCATGTGAGGCAACGCGTCTCCCTCTGGGATGATCTTCCACTTTTTAAGTAAGGTTATACCCTCCTCGACCGTGTGGATGGCGTGTTTCACCCCGTTTTGGGTCACTAGTAGTTTGGTCGGGAACCCCCACTGGTAGGATATCTTGTGGTTATTGAGCGGCTTAGTGATGGTTTGCAGCTGCTTCCTTTGCTGCCTGGTGTAGTGGGAAATGTCCGCAAATAGCTGCAGCTTAGAGTAGGGAGGTGGAAGTTGACCTAGGTGTCTGTTTTTGGCTAGGAGCATGTCCTTTGTGTGGAAGAAGTGGATTTTCATCAGTGTATCTCGGGGGATCTCTGCAGGCAAATGGGGAGGTTTCGGCAGGCGGTGGATACGATCGATTATCGTTTCCACAGGGGAAGATCAGGTAACAAGGTGGAAATCAGTTTTCTAGCGTACCCATTCAGATCAGCTGCAATGATCGATTCAGGTATTCCACGTATTTTGACGTTATTACGTCTCGATCTGTCCTCGAGGTCCGCCATTTTCGCCCGCACCCATTGCTGTTCCTCTCTGACATGATCATGGGCGTCCACCAGGTCGTTTACCGTTTCAGTCATGGCACCCATCTGATTTTCAATATGTCCCATCCTGTTCCCTATGTGGCCCATCTCAAGTTTAAATGCAGAGAGCATAGTGGATATGTCATTATGTAGGGAGCTGTGCAGGGAGATGAGCATATCCTTTAGCTGTGTGTCTACTATGGGCTGGTCAGATGTGGGGAAGGCCGCAATAGGGGATGGTGCGGGAGGCATCGTGAGGAGAGTGTCCAGATTAGGCCTTACCTCTGAGGCCTGCGCTCCTGAGTCGAGACGCATCCGCGTCTTCGCCGGACTGTTGGAGGTGGACGCCAGCCCAGGAGCCGAGGAGGAAGCCGCGGGTGTCATGTGCTGCCGGTCGAACAGCTCATCCTCGTCAGGCAGGTCAGTGTATGCTCGATCCCCGCGCGGCGATCGGTCGCGGGCGCCATCTTGGATGTTTCCTCCGGGCGCCTTGGAGAAAAAGTCGGTCAGTTTCCGAGGAGCCCTGTAGTCCTTTCGTTTGCGGGATGCTCCGGACTGGTTCCCCACATCATAGGGGTCCTGGTAGTGCATTTTGGTGCTCGGATCGGTGCTTTTTGCGGGTCAGATCTCCGGTCAGTGCAGGAGCTGTAAGATCAGCCGTCCATTCAGCTCGATGGCTAGCCACGCCCCCTGAACTTTGTTTTTTCATCATGTCGTTGTGTTCTACGTCACCGCGTTCTGGTCTGATGGGATTTTGGTCCGATGGTGTGTACGCACATCAGACCAACAGACAAGTTCAGAGTTGTCTGATGAAAACGGTCCGTCGGACAAGTCTCATCAGACATCTCTGATCGCGTGTACAGGGCCTTAGACCGCGTACACACGATCAGTCCATCCGATGAGAACGGTCTGTTAACCGATGACTGACTGATGTGCGTACACACCAACAGTTAAATACACACCAACAGTTAAATACACACCAACAGTTAAATAACCGATCGGGCCAGAACGCGGTGACGTAAAACACAACGACGTGCTGAAAAAAAATGAAGTTCAATGCTTCCAAGCATGCGTCGACTTGATTCTGAGCATGCGTGGATATTTAACCGATGGTCGTGCGTACTAACGATCAGTTTTGACCTATTGGTTAGGCGTCCATTGGTTAGATTTTAAAGCAAGTTGGCTTTTTTTTGACGAAGGATAAAGAACCGATGGGGCCCACACACGAACGGTTTTGACCGATGAAAACGGTCCATCAGACCGTTGTCCTCTGGCTAACCGATCGTGTGTATGCGGCCTACCACACGTGGCGATACCTCACATGTGTGTGTGTGGTTTGTGGGCGGAACTTAAGTGCGCATTCGCTTCTGGCGCGAGCTACCGGAGACAGGGGCGTTTTGAATATTTTTTTTATTTTACTTATTCATTTATTTTTTTACACTTTTTAAAAAAAGAAAAAAATGTTGATCACTTTTATTCCTATTACAAGGAATGTAATCATCCCTTGTAATAGGAATTAGTGATGAGCGGAATACGCCATATTCGATTTCGCGATATTTCGTGAATATTTCGAAGTATATTCGCGAATATTCGTTAATATCAAATATTCGTGATATTTTATAAAAAAATAAAAAATTGCGAATTTTCGCCAATGCGAATTTTCGCCAATGCGAATTTTCGCTAATGCGAAATTTCGCGATTTTTTTTTTTTTTTTATAAAATATCACGAATATTCGATATTTACGAATATTCGCTATATTTTATAAAAAAAAAAAAGAAAGCAAAAATGATTGCGAAATTTCGCTATTTTTTTTTGGATAAAATATCACGAATATTTGATATTTACGAATATTCGCTATATTTTATAAAAAAAAAAATTGCGAAATTTATTGCGAAATTTGAAAAATACGAATATTCGAAATAGCAAATATTCGCCGCGATATTCGAGTTATTCGCGAATACTCGAATATGCAATATTCGTGAGCAACACTAATAGGAATCACTGTGACAGGTCCTCTTCATGGAGAGATGCGGGGGGGGGGGTCAAAAAGAGTCCACATCTCTCCTCCAGGCTAGAATGCATGAGATCGGGAAAAAAAATTCACAGATCTCATGATTTCAGCCGCGATTGCGGCTTTGTTTACTTCCGGTACCCGGGCGTGACGTCACAACGTTGCACCCGGGCCTCCTGACGGTCATAGAGATGACCGGTGACCATCTGGTCACCGGATATCTCTATGCTCCCCATCCAGCGGCTTCCGATTCGTTCTTTGGGCCCCCGATGGCACGCCGCTATGATCATTCTTATGGTGCGCAGAATCACTGCGTGAAGAGAAGGATATCTGAATGATGCCTGTAGCTGCACCCATGATTTAAAATATCCTCCACTAAAGTCCAGGACATCATATGACATCCTACAGTAAGGAAGTGGTTAAATACAGTTCGGGGGGGGGGGCGGGGCGGGATTATTTTTTCACATAGGGCCAGCAGGTTTGGACAGCTTTTGTATTTTATTAAATGAAATCATTGCTTAAAAACTGCATTTTGTATTTACTTGGGTTATCTTTGTGTAACATTAAAGAGGAGTTCCACCCAAATTTGGAACTTCCTCTTGTTCCACTCCTCACCCCCATACATGCCACATTTGGCATGTAATTTTTTTTGGGGGGGGAGTGGGGGCTTCAGTAGGAGTGGGACTTCCTGTCCCACTTCCTGCTTCCGCCGAGGGGCTGGTTAGGGGATTAAGCCTTAATCGCCTACACCAGCCCCTCCCTGTAGGCGATGACATGGGACACTGACAGGTCCCATGCGATCGCCTCTCCAATCAGTGGCGAGCCGCGCCGCGCGCGCATGCGCAGTGCGGCTCGCGCATGCGCAGTGGGTGCCCGGCCGTGAAGCCGAAGGCTGTCACGGCTGGGTGCCCACAGTCGAGATGGAGACGTCGGCTGGGGGAGGGGGGGAGAGGAGCGGAGCCCCGGTCGGCGCGTCGCTGGAACACAGGAGTGTTTATTAAAAGCCAGCAGCTACACTTTTTGTAGCTGCTGACTTTTAATAAACACAATTTTGGCTGGAACACCCCTTTAAGGCCTCGTACACACGATTAAATATATTTGTTCAAAACGGTCTGTCCGACCGATTTGAACAGATCCGTCTGCTGGCATTTTGGTTTGCTCGCGTGTACACACAAGCAAACCAAAATCCCCGCCAGCAGACAGCGCGCTGACGTGTTGGTGACGTGGCGGTGACGTTGACGCCGCCACGTCACCGCACCAGGAAGTAAAACACTTCCGCGCATGCGTCAAAATCATTCGGCGCGTGTGCGAGAATACATGTCTGCTGGTTAGCGTACTAACCAGCAGACATGTCGGGCGGACGGGTTCCCAGCCGACAGATTTAAAAGCATGCTTTGAAATCTGTCGGGTGGCCAAATCCGTCGGCTCGCCCGTACACACGGTCGAATCTGTTTGCTGGGACGGTCGGGGCGACCGTTTCCAGCAGACAGATTTGATCGCGTGTACGAGGCCTAACATTTATTTGATGATCTGAATCATTTAAAAGGGTTGTAAAGGTTTGTTTTTTATTTTCTAATAAAAAACGGTGTGGACACAGTTTTATAAACTATCTTTTTTGAATAACTACGCGGAGCGGCGGCGGATTGTAAAATAGTAAGTGACCGGATTTATATTATAAAAACACATGATGAAAGGACATACATTTAAAAAATGCTAATTAGACATGTGCACAACAAACATTTTCGTTTATTTCTGTTTCGTTTCTGTTCGTTTATCGTGATTCGTAACGAGTCGTAATTTCGTAAGACGTTAGTTATCGTATTCGTACTCTTTAGTATTTTCGTAACACTTTTTTTTCCGTTTCCGTTTTTTTATGTTAGTTTATTTTTCGTTGATTCGAGATTAGTATTTTCGTTAAATGTTGTATTCTGCCTTGTTCGTATTTTTACAATGAATTTATTCGTTCATTCGTTTTTACGTTGGTTTATTTTTCGTTGTTTTGATATTCGTATTTACATTATATTTTCCATCATGCCGCGTTTGTATTTTCGTAAGAAATAAATCTTCGTTGCTTTATGATCATTCGTATTTTCGTGTCTAATTTCATTTGATTGTAACAACGTTCTTTTGTAGATTTTATTGCATTCATAATTCTGTTAAAATAAATTTTAGGTTTATTCGACACACTACTCGTCGTAATTTTGTAAAACATCGTAATTTACTGCGATTGACTAACACAGATAAAGACACAAGGTCAAGGAGCCACATAAGAAAGAAGCTCATTGGGGGAAGGAACAAACCTCTTCAGGGGAAGGGACAGCGCTGAGTGGCTATTGGTCACAGTACTAATGAAAGTGAATTTACATTATTTCATTTCCGTTTTCCGAAGATTCGTAATTTATTTTTCATTAGTTTTGCTTTTCGTTTTTTATTCTTTGTTCGGCATTTCGGTTGTTTTCTTTTCGTTCTTCAAATATTAGTAAGTTTGCATTTTCGTTTATTTTTCGTAATTATGATTTTTTTTTGTGTTCGGTGTTTTCGTTATTTCTATGTTTTCGTTTATTTTTTCTTTCGTTGTGTTGTTCTTTTACATTTAGTAGTTTCGTATCTTCGTAGTTTTCAATATTCGTTATTTTTGAGAATATCGTTATTCGTTATTATTTGCGCTAAACCATTCGTTCATTCGTAGGTTAACGAATCAACGAAAATAACGAATAATGACGGAAAACGTATTCGTAACGAAAAAAATTGCACATGTCTAATGCTAATTGTGGTTGGAACTCCGCTTTAAGACCAGTTTCATCGAACCGGTCTGATCGTGTGTACGCCGCCTCAAGGGCACAGAAGAATGGCCATTTTGTACTTTGGCAAGTTTTTAGAGACTTTGCTAATCTGCTTATTTCCTAATAGAATTGGTATTTTCACCTAGAGGGCTGAGTGGTGACATTGGCCGGTGTGTCATAACAGGATGTGGCTTTCAGCCTGCAATGCAACAAATGTTTATAGACTGACCGCTGTAACCCAGCATGCACTGCGCAGCTCACAGGCCTGAACATACAGTATGGGCTTCCCGTATATAATGATGTAAATATACCTTGTATCGGCTCAGAATTAATATGTAGACAGAACTGAATCCCAGTGCACAACAGAGATTCTAGGTACAGTAAGAAATACTGTATCTTATTATTATTCTGGTTATTATTTTATTATTACAGTAAAACCTTGGTTTGAGAGCATTTTGCAAGACAAGCAAAATGTTTTAAATACATTTTGCCTTGGTAAACAAGCGATGTCTTGATATAAGAGTAGCGTCCTGTCACAACTGAGTATAAAAGAGAAGAGAGGCGCCTCTTAATCACTTAAGCCCCGCACCTTTATGCAGGTTAAGGACCTTGCCCCTTTTTGCGATTCGGCACTGCGTCGCTTTAACTGACAATTGCGCGGTCGTGCGACGCGGCTCCCAAACAAAATTGGCGTCCTTTTTTTCCCACAAATAGAGCTTTCTTTTGGTGGTATTTGATCACCTCTGCGGTTTTTATTTTCTGCACTATAAACAAAGATAGAGCGCCAATTTTTGCTATAATAAATATCCCCCCCAAAAAATATATATATATATAACAAAAAAAAATTCCTCAGTTTAGGGCGATACGTATTCTTCTACCTATTTTTGGAAAGAAAAAAAAATCGCAATAAGCAAAATTCATAGCGTTTACAAAATAGGGGATAGTTTTATTGCATTTTTATTAATTATTTATTTTTTTACTACTAATGGCGGCGATCAGCGATTTTTTTCGTGACTGCGACATTTTGGCGTACACTTCGGACAATTTTGACACATTTTTGGGACAATTGTCATTTTCACAGCAAAAAAAATGCATTTAAATTGCATTGTTTACTGTGAAAATTACATTTGCAGTTTGGGAGTTAACCACAGGGGGGCGCTGTAGGGGTTATGTGTTCCCTAATGTGTGTTTACAACTGTAGGGGGTGTGGCTGTAGGTGTAACATCATCGATTGTGAAAGGGATCACGCGATCGATGGGGCCGCCACAGTGAAGGACGGGGAAGCCGTGTTTACACACGCTCTCCCCGTTCTTCAGCTCCGGGGACCAATCGCCGCTGCGGGCGCGCGCCCGTGACCCACGGCTTAGTACTAGTACAGGACGTACCTTTAGGTACATGTGCCCAGCCGTGCCATTCTGCCGACGTATATGTGCAGGAGGCAGTCCTTAAGTGGTTAATGTAGCAATATGGTTACATTTAATGAAGGTACAACATTTAGCAACTTATTGCTACACTTAAAGGCGCCTCTCTTCTCTTTTATACCCTGTAAAAAAAAATGTTTTGATATACAAGTGCTTTGGTTTGCAAGCATGTTTCTGGAATAATTATGCTCACAAACCAAGGTTTTACTGTATTTATAGCATTGTTGTTTTTAATAAAACAGCATTATTATTACTACATTAGAACACTGTATACACTCGAGTATAAGCCGAGTTTTTCAGCACATTTTTTTGTGCTGAAAATGCCCCCCTCAGCTTATACTCGAGTCACCTTTTTGTGCCTGATCTCCCAGACTTTGAGGACCCGGTACTGGCCGACCATAGGTCCCCTCTCTTATTCTATAAGTGTGCAAAGTTTGTTTGGTGGGATCTACGGCCAGAAAGCACTGATTTTTCAAAGCCGGGCACCCCTTCCATTGACTCGCATTTTAAATGGTAATTTCTCCGGTGATTTTGGGGACCAGCCAGTCATAGCTCCCCTGGACCCGGAACTTGGCACCCATGTAGCCCCATTTTATATGTATGCCTCCTTCACAAGTGTGCAAAGTTTGATGTCTGGGGGACCTACAGCTGGGGAGCACTGATTTTTGAAAGCCGGGCACCCCTTCCATAGACTCCCATGTTAAACCTTAGTCTAGTCATGGACACAATGAGGCATGGGACAATGAGGCATGGACACAGTGAGGCATGGGCACAGTGAGGCATGGGCACAGTGAGGCATGGACACAGTGAGGCATGGACACAGCGAGGCATGGGCACAGCGAGGCATGGGCACAGTGAGGCATGGACACAGTGAGGCATGGACACAGTGAGGCATGGACACAATGAGGCATGGGACAATGAGGCATGGACACAGTGAGGCATGGGCACAGCGAGGCATGGGCACAGCGAGGCATGGACACAGTGAGGCATGGGCACAGTGAGGCATGGGCACAGTGAGGCATGGGCACAGTGAGGCATGGGACAATAAGGCATGGGCACAGTGAGGCATGGGCACAGTGAGGCATGGGCACAGTGAGGCATGGACACAGCGAGGCATGCAGATGGACACCCTAGGCTTATACTCGAGTCAATACGTTTTTCACATTTTTTTGTGGTAAAATTAGGTGCCTCGGCTTATATTCGGGTCGGCTTATACTTGAGTATATACGGTAATCATTATTATTATAATATAAGATTTATATCACGCCAACAAATAATTCATTAAAATTCAATATAAGAGGGTTATGCCGCGTACATGGGCGTCCGCTGAACTTTTTCCAGGGGGGGGCATAATTTTACGGTCACCTATGCTCCGCTTTTTTGACAATGTCATGAAGGGCAGGGGCTTAGTCATTATCCCATAACGTTTTCCCCCTTAACTTGTACTCACAGTTCCCACTTGTAAGGTCACGGTGGTCTTCCTTCTCCCAAGTCCTGTTTCCACATGTCCCTTTGAAAATACATTAAAGGCAGCAAAGCAAACACGAGGGTGCACATACAGGAAGCAGCCAGAGGTGGCAGTAAAGAGCTCTGTAACTCAGTAACACTGATCTTGCAACAGCTGTGGAGCCAACTCGCACAAACACAGAGAGTCAGCACAGCTAGAGATGCAAGCATGGCAGACCCTTGCCGATTCCAGGGGGGGTCACTGGCCCCCCCTTACTCCTATGAGCGGATGCCCATGGCCGCGTACACACGATCGGTTCGTCCGATGAAAACGGTCCGATCGTGTGTGGGCCCCATTGTTTTTTTTCCCCATCGGTGAAAAACCTTAGAACCTGTTTTAAAATGATCTGATGGTTAAAAAAAAACGATCGTCTGTGGGCAAGTCCATCGGTTAAAAATCCACGCATGCTCAGAATCAAGTCTACGCATGCTCGGAATCATTAAACTTCATTTTTCTCGGCACGTCGTTGTGTTTTATGTCACTGCGTTGGACACGAACGGATTTTTAACCGATGGTGTGCAAGACTGATAAAAGTCAGCTTCATCGGATATCTGATGAAAAAATCCATTGGCCCGTTTTCATCGGATGAACCGATCGTGTGTACGTGGCATTAGGAGGGCTCTGTTCATGGGAGCTTACAATCTAATAGGGAGGGGCAAGGAGTTTCTGGTTTCTTTATATATCCTGGGTACTCCGGCAGTGCGATATCCCGGACATAATTCCCAGCTCTGTTCCTGCACATCTAGGAGTTGCTGGTGTCCCAGATCCTCCTGTAGCGGAGCTGCCAAATGCTGCATGCAGGCGGCCTATTCATGTCTATGGGAACTCGGTGTCTGCACAGATGCATCCGCCCCTCCCAATTTTGATAGTCCCGTGTGCGCATGCGAGCGGCTCCAAATGCATACAGCGTGCCTTCGGGGCCCATGCACCTGTACAGTTCTCAAATAATAAACGCAATACCTAACTACTAGGGAAAATTCCGTTCAGCTTGCAAAAATACTTCTGACATTTGGCCAACATTTTTTTAATTATTAGACCAACTATAACACTAAAATAGGGCGTCTATTTATAAAAAAAAAACGTGGCTGAATGTCAGAAGTATTTGTGCAAGCTGAACGGAATTTTAGCACTTTTTTTTTTTTTAATCTAATTCTAATAGATTAATTCCTGTTTCATCAGCTCCATCTAGTGGCCAAAATGATTCATCTTTAACTGGAGAGGACACTGATTGGTGACAGTATGCCAAAACAAAAAAAAATGAAATAATTATTTTTAATTTTCTCTTCTTTTTTTATTATATTTCTTTATTTTTTATGTTTTTTTGTTTTTGTTTTGTTTTTTTAACATTCTATGACCAGAGCAATACAGTATTACCATAGAAAGGAATGTGATCAGGATTTTTTTTTTTACATACTATGATTGCTTATGCCAGTGATATTCACTGTTATAAGCAACCATTTTTACTAAATGAAATAGATTAATTCAGTGTGTATTGTTGTGATTAGCTGTGACTGGCCAATGGTAATATGGGCTTTGATTGGTCCTGTCTGTGCCATGTAATCACTGTGACCAATCACAGTGTTCGACACAATAGTACACAATGGATGGCATGACTGAACGTCATCCATAGTGTACAATGGTCATGTGATCTGCTGCGATTGGTTGAAATGTGTTGCAAAGTTGAAATGTGAACTTGTATATTATTTATTGACCTAATAAAGCTTTCAAAACATGCACAGCGATCACTTGGTTCCTGGCAGCGGCTGCTACACTGATCTGTCATCCGCTGTGTGCGTTTGACACAGTAGGTGACAGATCGTACCGGCCTGTGGTGGATGTCATATGTCCAACCGCAACGATGAGGGAAGTGGTTAAAGTACAACTATAGGCAAAAGTTTTTTTTTTCATTTTGGATAGAGCATGAGAGGGTTATAAAGTTTATTTTTTTTACCATCTGTGTCCCATTGGGGAGATCTATAGTCACTTCCTGCCCCCATAGTCAAAACAGGAAGTGAAAACATTTCTGCAAATTAAAGGAATTGGGGACATCCAAGCTCACCAGAAGTAGTGTCTCCATTGGAAAATCTCCCCTCTATTACTTTTCTGGGGACAACCCGAAATGTGTGATTTTTTTTTTCTACTTTTAGATGATAACAGAAACCAGGACAGATAGGGTGAATCTTTCTAACGGGACACAGGCAGCAATAAAAAGCTAAGTAGTAAATAATGAGTCATTGATTTGAGTTCAGTGACCCTGGTAACAGTATGCACCTTTTGATTACACCCTGGTAACAGTAACCAGGAAGTAGCCTGGCTTCCTTCCAGGAAGTAAACAGTAACCAGACAGGAACGGGCCTAGTAACCAGGAAGTAAACAGTAACCAGACAGGAGCAGGGCCTAGTAACCAGGAAGTAAACAGTAACCAGACAGGAGCAGGGCCTAGTAACCAGGAAGTGGCCTGGCTTCCTCCCAGGAAGTAAACAGTAACCAGACAGGAGCGGGCCTAGTAACCAGGAAGTGACCTGGCTTCCTCCCAGGTAAGTAAACAAAAAATATGTCCCCGGATTTCATTTTAAAAATCTGGTCACCTTATCCCAGGAAGTAAACAGTAACCAGACAGGACTGGGCCTAGTAACCAGGAAGTGGCCTGGCTTCCTCCCAGGAAGTAAACAGTAACCAGACAGGACTGGGCCTAGTAACCAGGAAGTGGCCTGGCTTCCTCCCAGGAAGTAAACAGTAACCAGACAGGAGCGGGCCTAGTAACCAGGAAGTGACCTGGCTTCCTCCCAGGAAGTAAACAGTAACCAGACAGGAATGGGCCTAGTAACCAGGAAGTGGTCTCTTTCCAGAAAGTTAACAGTTAGCTCTTGATATGTGATTTGATGAATTTGGGATATATACAAACAGGTGCTTCTGCATTTCTGCTACTAGCAGTGTCAGCAGGGGATAGAGCCTGTCCTGACTCCTGTAATGGCTCAAAGAGAAGAAGGGGGGTCCCCTGATGCCACAAATCTGAGAGATCCTAAGAAGGTGAATGGAGTGGCAACTTCAGCCTGGACTCCGATCGTGTATACGAGGCTTTAAAGTGATACTAAATGTTAGATTTTTTTTTTTATAAATAAACATTTGTGCAGTTTGTTATGCACAGAGTGGCCCTGAATGCTGTATTCTGGGGTTCCCCGGCAGCTCTCACGACTCCTCCCCGCTTTAGATAACCCCCCCTCCCCTAGGAGAGGTGCTCTTCGAGTCATTGGATTTGATTGACAGCAGCGGGAGCCAATGGCTGCGCTACTATCAATTTATCCAATCAAGAGCCGAGAACCCCGGGCAGAGAGACAGCATGTCCTCACTGTGGGACATTCCAGGGCTCAGTTAAGTAAAAAGGGGGATGGGGGTAGGGGGACCACGTGTCCCGGATTGCATTCTGCAGGTCTGTCCCGGGCACCTTCACTCTGGGACAATACAGTGTCCCGGAATGAGACTTACACAGGTCCCAGCATGAACCCCTCAGAGCTTAAGATGTGACACCCCCCCCCCAACTAGTGACATACTACAGGTCCAGGCATGAACCCCTCAGAGCTTAAGATGTGACACCCCCCCCCCCAACTAGTGACATACTACAGGTCCAGGCATGAACCCCTCAGAGCTTAAGATGTGACACCCCCCCCCAACTAGTGATGAACTACAGGTCCCAGCATGAACCCCTCAGAGCTGAAAATGTGACCCCCCCCCAAATAGTGAAGAACTACAGGTCCCAGCATAGATCTGTAAAATCTATGGGATAACACTCTAGATCTCACAGGTTCATGCTGTGCGTTTCAAATTTGGGGGGGTCACACCCTTAGATCTCAGGGGTTCATGCTGGGACAGGTAGTCCTTTACTTTGGGGGGGGTGACCTCCCCAAAGTTAAGGATTACAGTTCTCAGCATGACCCCCCCCCCCAAAGCTGAAGATGTGAGACCCATGGGGGGGGGGCACATCTTTAGATATTATGTGGCCCCCAAAGGTGAAGGACTACAGGTCCCACCATGAACACCTGAGAGCTGAAGATGTGACCGCCCCCCACCCCCCAACCAGTGAAGAACTACAGGTCCCAGGATGAACCAGTGAAATCTATGGGGGTCACAAAAAAGGTATATAAAAATATCTTTTTTTTTTAGGAAGGGGGGGGGGGGTTAGGGTTGACCTCTGCTTTAAGATTTGGCCTCATATTATATGTTTTTTGGTAAATCTGAAGACAAAAATCTGCAGAAAATCTAATAGTGTGTATGGGGTCTACGAAATTATCAGTTCTCCTGCAGCAAAATCTCCCTAATTGTATTGTAAAAAAAAATAAAAAAATAAAAATAGGAAATTGCATTACAGTGGGATATTTCCAGGCACAAATCTCGGGGTACAACAAGGCCTGCGCCATGAAATTGGGGTCATTATTTGAAGCTCGTGACCCTTCTATGACTTCAGATCCTGGGATGCAGCTCTGGACACTGGCCCTTTAAAGCTTTCCTTCCCTGGTAACAGTAACCAGACAGGGGTGGGCCCAGGAACCAGGAAGGGCCCTCCCCCTCCAGGAAGTGGAAGTATATACACAGAGGTGGAAGGGTGAAGATGGAGAGGAGGGTGATCAACACCGGGGGGAACTCAGACTCCGACTCAGATGGTGAGAGGGGCTGATCCCTGCTGGGGGGGGGATAATAATAACCGGACGGGGCTGTAATGGGACTACAAATCTCAGCATGCCTTTGTTACACAGTCAGTGTATGGAGTGCGTTGTAGCCGGAGAGGAGAGTCACCAGCTGCTACAAATTTCCAGGGACATTCGCAGATTTGGGTGACTTATCCTGTTTTTGTTTTTGTCACAGGAAGCAATTATTGTTACCAACAATGTATCATTTATCAGATCACATACTGTGTAACATAATCTTATTATTTCCTGTTGATGTTTTCTTCTTCCTTCTTTTTTTTTTTTTGTTTTTGTTTTTTTGTGCCGGTCTTTAACCACTTGCCTTCTGGAAGGTTTTAGACCCTTCATGACCAGACCAATTTTTGCACTTTTTTTAACCACTTCAGCCCGGAAGAATTTACCCCCGTAATGACCAGGGCATTTTTTCGTGATACGGCACTGCGTCGCTTTAGCTGACAATTGCGCGGTCGTGCGACGTGGCTCCCAAACAAAATTGGCGTCCTTTGTTCCCCACAAATAGAGCTTTCTTTTGGTGGTATTTGATCACCTCTGCGGTTTTTATTTTTTGCGCTATACACAAAAAAATACTGTCTATTTATTTTGAAAAAAAAAATATATAATATTATTATTAGGGTTGTCCCGATACCACTTTTTTAGGACCAAGTACCGATATTTTTTTTCATGTACTCGCCGATACTGAATACCGATACTTTTTTTAAATGTCCCCCCACATATATTGCAGCCATGTCCCCCCACATATATTGCAGCCATGTCCCCCCACATATATTGCAGCCATGTCCTGTCCCCCCACATATATTGCAGCCATGTCCTGTCCCCCACATATATTGCAGCCATGTCCTGTCCCCCACATATTACAGCCATGTCCCCCCCACATATATTGCAGCCATGTCCTGTCCCCTATATTGCAGCCATGTCATGTCCCCCACATATTACAGCCATGTCCCCCCCACATATATTGCAGCCATGTCCCCCCACATATATTGCAGCCATGTCCTGTCCCCCACATATATTGCAGCCATGTCCTGTCCCCCACATATATTGCAGCCATGTCCTGTCCCCTATATTGCAGCCATGTCCTGTCCCCTATATTGCAGCCATGTCATGTCCCCCACATATTACAGCCATGTCATGTCCCCCACATATTACAGCCATGTCATGTCCCCCACATATATTGCAGCCATGTCCCCCCCACATATATTGCAGCCATGTCCCCCCCACATATATTGCAGCCATGTCCCCCCACATATATTGCAGCCATGTCCCCCCACATATATTGCAGCCATGTCCTGTCCCCCACATATTGCAGCCATGTCCTGTCCCCCACATATTGCAGCCATGTTATGTCCCCCCACATATATTGCAGCCATGTCCCCCCACATATATTGCAGCCATGTCCCCCCCACATATATTGCAGCCATGTCCCCCCCACATATATTGCAGCCATGTCCCCCCCACATATATTGCAGCCATGTCCCCCCCACATATATTGCAGCCATGTCCCCCCCACATATATTGCAACCATGTCCCCCCCACATATATTGCAGCCATGTCCTGTCCCCTATATTGCAGCCATGTCCCCCATACCTGTAGTAGATGCCGCCGCCGGGTTAATCCCAGTGCAATACAGCGCGCATTACAAGCTTTCGTTTGTATACTTGTAATGCCCGCCTTGCCATGTATAGACACTCCCCTTCTCGGGATTGGACGGATCCGTCCAATCCCGAGAAGGGGGGTGTCTATACATGGCGAGGCGGGCATTACAAGTATACAAACGAAAGCTTGTAATGCGCACAGTATTGCACTGGGATTAACGTGGCGGTATGCGGCTGCGGCTTTGCGGTGGCGAGGGGAATTCTATTTAGGTTTTGGGGGTATTTGCGGGAGTACAAGTACTCCCGCAAATACTCGGTATCGGGACAACCCTAATTATTATTATTGTTAAAAAAATATATATATTTTTGCTATATTTATTATAGCTAAAAATAAAAATTATAATAATAATTAAATATCCCCCCCCCCCCAAAAAAAAAACAATAAAAAAAAAAAAAAAATCTTCCTCAGTTTAGGCCGATATGTATTCTTCTACATATTTTTTTTGGTTGGTAAAAAAAAAATCGCAATAAGCATTTATTTATTCGGATTGCACAAAAGTTATAGCGTCTACAAAATAGGGGATGGATTTATGGCATTTTTGTTGTTGATTTATTTTTTGCTAGTAATGGCGTAAATCTCAGATTTTTAGCGGGACCGCGACATTGCGGCGGACAGATCGGATACTTTTAAAACTTTTCTGGGTGTGACCAGTGACATTTATACAGCGATCAGCGCTATTAAAATAGCCACTGATTACTGTATAAATGACACTGGCAGGAATGGGATTAACACAATTTTAGTGTTTCCTGAGAGGTGATTCTAACCACCACCACCGGCCACGCCCATCGGCTCCGACATCAGTCTGCAGGAGCACGCACGCCCCCTGTACAGCTACGATCAGGCCCGGACTGGGACAAAAAATAGGCCTGGGCATTTTAGACTGAGCAGTCTGGGGGTGGTGGACGCGGCGGCCGTTAATAATTGGATGTGGGGTTCCAGCACCTTGCCCCTTTGGACCCTTTTACATTACACAGAACCCTGCACCTCTGGGCCCCTTTACATTACGCAGAACCCTGCTCATCTGGGCCCCTTTACATTACGCAGAACCCTGCTCATCTGGGCCCCTTTACATTACGCAGAACCCTGCTCATCTGGGCCCCTTTACGTTACACAGAACCCTGCACCTCTGGGACCCTTTACGTTACACAGAACCCTGCACCTCTGGGCCCCTTTACTTTACACACACCCCCCTAACAGTTCTGGACCCCCTGCATGTTACACTGGGGGGACACGTGACATGCGGGCTGTCGCGGCCCACCAGGCATATGCCCAGTATGCCCTATGGCCAGTCCGGGCCTGGCTACAGTGATTCGCGCAGGGGAGCCAACCCCTTGCTGGTCAGCAAGGGGCTAAAGGACGAGTGTACTATAGTCAGAAATTGGGCTTCTAATAGACCTTCTCTGTCTTATTATATAGATCCAGAGGAAGAAGGGAATGGAGAAGGATCAGCATCACCGCAGGCGCAGACTGGATCCCACTGGAGGAACTTGGCAGCGTTTTGGTAAGTACAGATTTTGTTTAACTGTCTGTAAACCATGGGTGCTCAACCTGTGGCCCTCCAGCTGTTGCAGGACCACAAGTCCCATGAGGCATTGGCAAGGCTGAGAGGTACAAGCTTGACTCCCAAAGGCAGAGGCATGATGGGACTTGTAGTTCCGCAACAGCTGGAGAGCCACAGGTTGAGCCCCCATGCTGTAAACCAGTGGTGAGGAATCTGCCCGTCCCCCATCAAATCCTTGATCCCCTTTTTTCTGTATTTCCTGCATGCATGTAGGTTCCCCAAATCCCCCCCCTCCCCACCTCAAGTCCTGGTTCACACCTAGGCGTGTTTTAGAAACGCACTACAGTCCAGTTAACGTGGTTTCCAATGGGCCACGTTCACACCTGTGCAATATATTTATTTTTATTTTTTTGGGGTTCAGGGACTTTTTTCCCGCCACAGCTTACGTTTTTGGTTCCACAGACTTCGATGAAAACGCAGCAAAAGCGCATCAAAAATGGAAGCTTCTGATGCAATTTTGATCGTTTCTCCCGCAAGACAACAGACACCTCCCCAAAACTGCTTAACGACTTAAGCCCCGGACCATTTTGCAGCTAAAAGACCTTGCCCCTTTTTGCGATTCGGCACGGCGTCGTATTAACTGACAATTACGCGGTCGTGCGACGTGGCTTCCAAACAAAATTGGCGTCTTTTTTTTTTTTTACAAACAGAGCTTCCTTTTGGTGGTATTTGATTACCTGTGCATTTTTTAACAAAAAAAAGAGCGACAATTTTGAAAAAAAATTCAATAGTTATTACTTTTTGCCAAAAATACATAAAAAATAAATAAAAAATTCCTCAGTTTAGGCCGATACGTATACTTCTACATATTTTTGGTTAAAAAAAAGGCAAAAATAGTTTATAGATTGGTTTGCGCAAAAGTTATAGCGTCTACAAAATAGGGGATAGATTCATGGCATATTTATTTTTTACTAGTTATGGCGGCGATCATCGATTTTTATTGTGACTGCGACATTATGGCGGACACATCGGACACCTTTTGACGCTATTTTGGGACCATTGTCATTTGTACAGCAAACAGTGCTATAAAAATGCATTGATTACTGGGAAAATGACACTGGCAGTGAAGGGGTTAACCTGTAGGGGGCGCTAAAGGGGTTAAGTGTTTCCTAATGTGTTTCTTACTGTAGGGGGGCGTGGCTGGGCATGTGACGTCACTGATCGTCGTTCCCTATGACAGGCTCACTTGGAAGAGTGGGGAAGTTTTGTTTACACTCACCTCTCCCCGTTCTTCAGCTCTGTGACCCGATCGCGGGACACCGGCGGCGATCGGGTTCA
This sequence comes from Rana kukunoris, assembly GCA_029574335.1. NCBI lineage: Eukaryota > Metazoa > Chordata > Amphibia > Anura > Ranidae > Rana > Rana kukunoris. Next base: position 12,294,671 of record CM056054.1, on the reverse strand, counting down.
CGGGTGCAGTCACGGAGCTCAGGACTGTGTCGCGATAGGGTGACCACGTGTCGCAATTGCCCGGGACAGTCCCGCATTTTGCAGGTCTGTCCCGGGCACATAAATTCAAGGACAATACAGTGTCCCGGAATAAAACTAACACGGCCCAACCCCCCCCCCCCTGGCCAATCTGATGCCCCCAAAAAAGGCCGCCACATCACCACTTTACTCACTGATAGTACTTGTCCTGGCTGGGAATGCCTGGAGGAGCACAATCTCCGCCCCCTGCTTGTGATTGGAGAAATCATAAATCCCGCCTCTTGTGTCCAATCACTGTGCTGTGATTCGTTACAGCACAAGCTGATTTTTGGGAAGGGAGGGTGTCCCTGAGTGGTAGTTTGGAAATGTGGTCACCCTATGTCACGAGCGTGCCGCCGGCGGCGCGGGATTGACATGCGGCTGGGCTTCTTAAAGGGGATGTACCTGTACGTCTATATGCCCAGCTGTGCCCTTCTGCCAACGTATTTAGTTGTGTGGTGGTCCTTAACTGGTTAATGCATTAAAAACTCATCAAAATGTGTGTAAAAAAACAAACAAAAAAAAAGCTGAATGCATCAACCGCAACCTGCATACGTGTGAACCAGGCTTAAATGAGTCCTGGTTGAGGCCGGTTCCCACTGATGCGAATTGGATGTGGATTTCCTCGTGTTTTTTTTTTTTTACCAAACTCATTGTGTGTCTGTGGAATTCTCTCATTTTTGTGCATTTGTCATTTTTTTGTGGCTCTCGTCTCGCAGGTTGCTGGGTCTATGTAATAACTTTGCCTATGTGGTGATGCTGAGTGCAGCTCATGACATCCTCCGGACAGAGACCAATGAGACTTCACCGGTAAGTTATCCTGGGGTGGAGCTGATTGGCAGGATCCACTCACAATGTCCTGTTTAGGAATAAAGGGTCAATACCGACCAATGGGAACAGATGAGATTTACCGTAAGATGTTAAAGTGGGAAGAAATTCCCTTGGCTGATTTTAACCTATAGGTACAGTAGTGTGCACCATTTAGGAGATACAGTTGAACCTCTGATTACGAGATTAATCCGTAATACGAGAATAATCCGCATTCCTGGAGAATGCTTGCAATCCAAAGCACTCACATATCAAAGCGAGTTTCCCCATAGACGTCAATGGAAACAAAATTTATTTGGTCTACATTGACTTCTATGGCATGTAATACCACACGTGGCCAGAGGTGGGGTGCCGCTGGAGAGACTCCTAAATACTGACTTTTTATATGCCTGAACCTTTATATTTTCTATATGCCTTAATCATATGGATGTGTACTACTATTTATCTCTTTAATAAAAGTTTGTAAACAAGGAAATCATTCGGAAACACTCGGGAGCAGAGTATTTCCGAATGGCTCCAGCTCCCCAGCACCTTTGGTCAAATGCAGCACTGCACACCGCTGTGGCTTGAATCCTGCTCGTTTGGCGAGACAACACTCGCAAGCTCGTATTGCGAAAAACGCTTGTCAACTGCGTTACTCGAAATCCGAGGTTCCACTGTATTTACTTGTAAAGCTGCCGGTGACTTCACCGTACATGTGCTCCTGAAGGAATGGCATACCTGTGACCGTACTTTCAGAGCCCTGTGCTGTGAGCAGTGACTCCTGCGTGCATGACGTCATCACGGCTCGTCCATTCAATGGACTGAAGCCCACGAACCCAGGAAGGAAGACCAGGTGAATATGGAAGTCCTGTCAGCGGTGACAGCGCACCATGATGCATAGTAGCACATTATAACCTTATCTTGCAGGAGGAATTTTTTATTTGTCGTTTACTTCCGCTTTAAGTGCCGGTGCGAGATCGCATGTGATTTGCACCACACTGCAAATCTGCAAATCACATGCAATGTCCGTGCACTGCTCCAAAGATGCTGCTAGCAGGACTTTTGGAGCGGTCCCACCACCGCATCGCCTCAGTGTGAAAGCCCTTTTTCAGGCGGTATTCAGGTGCTATTTTTAGCGCTAAACCGCCTGGAAAACTCCTCACTGTGAAAGGGGTCTAAGTGTTCAAGCAAGGCCAGAAGGAGTGGGTGGAACTAAGCAGATTGCATTCACATAAGTAACATGCACATGCATAGGCCTGGGCACACCCTAATCCTGGGGTTGGCAACCTGTCATTGGTGGGCAGGTGACAGATAAACTGCAATCCTTCCTTGCCGGTCCTCAGACCCTTGACAGGGATGGTGGTCGGAGTGGAATTTAGTGGAACCGATCTGTATTTTCCTCCTGCAGCAGCTGAAAGTAGGCTTCTCCTCCTCTCCCTTTTGTCAACATTCGGCTGCCACAGGAGGAAAATATAGGGGATCGGTACCAATATATGCCACCCTTCCAATCCCTGTTCCTCTTCCTTCTGTTGCCCGAGTCCCCATGTGCTCCCTTGCTCCCCCTTCCTCTCATTGTTTCAGGATGGAGAGTGGGGAAGAGGCCGGTAAATATGTCAAACGCATATGTGTTGGAGCTTTGGGGTGCACACCCTAATGCAATAGGCTGCACACACTTATGCCCACATGTGACGCTGAGCCTCCATGATTGAAGTAACTGATACCTAACAAATAAAAGGGGCGGGACAGTCTGACTGGGGGACGAGGGACTAGATGATACTGGATGTTCTCCAGCCAGGAAATGAGGCGGAGCTCTATCTGACCTTCTGCAGCCTCTAATGCACATTGTGAGAAGCTCCCAGTGTGCAGTGAAATTGGAGTTAGCCTTTTCAGTCCTGGAGAGGAGCCGCTACAACTGTGTGAGGCCACAGGTGTCTAATTTTTATTTTATTTTTTATTCTAGGTGAATGTTACAAATTCCAGCAGCAGCCGATATGACTGTAATCGGATTTCCACCGCGGTACGTATTCATCAGACTTCCCATCCACCTCGTGTCCGACATCTCCGATCGTTCAATTACAAATATGACGTTTATCTGTCTGTCACTTATTTCTATTTCTGCTCCATCTGTCTTTTTGGATCATTTCTCTCTCTCTCTCTCTCTCTCTCCTACAGGCCGTCCTCCTGGCTGACATTTTGCCCACACTGGTCATTAAATTCACTGCCCCATTCTACATACAGCAGATTCCTTATAAGTAAGTGACTCCTCAGGTATATATCTCATAATCCCCCCACAGTCACACACTATATTATTGTTATTATTATTATAAAACATTTTATATAGTTCTGACATACCGCAGTGTTGTACAGAGAACACCGAGCCATTCACATTAGTCTCTTTGCCAGAAGAGCTTACACTCTAATGTTGTGACACGCTATTATTTATCTTATTATTATACAAATGTAGAGCTTTGACATATACAGCAGTGCTGTACAGGGAACACTGAGCCAGTCACATCAGTCTCTGCGCTAGAGGAGCTTACACTCTAATGCCCCCCAACAGTCGCACACTATTATTATTATACATGTATATAGTTCTGACATATACTGCAGTGCTGTACTGAGAACACTGAGCCATTCACATCAGTCTCGCTACCAGAGGAGCTTACACTCTAATGCCCCCCAACAGTCGCACACTATTATTATTATACGTGTATATAGTTCTGACATATACTGCAGTGCTGTACTGAGAACACTGAGCCATTCACATCAGTCTCGCTACCAGAGGAGCTTACACTCTAATGCCCCCCAACAGTCGCACACTATTATTATTATACGTGTATATAGTTCTGACATATACTGCAGTGCTGTACTGAGAACACTGAGCCATTCACATCAGTCTCGGTACCAGAGGAGCTTACACTCTAATGTTCCCCCACAGTCACACACTACTATTATTATACGAATGTAGAGCTCTGACGTATACAGTAGTGCTGCTGTTAAGAGAACACTGGGCCAGTCCCCTAACATGTCATGTATTATTAACCACTTAAGACCCGGACCAAAATGCAGGTAAAGGACCTTGCCCCTTTTTGCGATTCGGCACTGCGTCGTTTTAACTGACAATTGCGCGGTCGTGCAACGTGGCTCCCAAACAAAATTGGCGTCCTTTTTTCCCCACAAATAGAGATTTCTTTTGGTGGTATTTGATCACCTCTGCGGTTTTTATTTTTTGCGCTATAAACAAAAATAGAGCGACCATTTAAAAAAAAATGCAATATTTTTTACTTTTTGCTATAATAAATATCCCCCAAAAATATATAAAAAAAAAAAAGTTTTCCTCAGTTTAGGCCGATACGTATTCTTCTACGTATTTTTGGTAAAAAAAATCGCAATAAGTGTTTATCGGTTGGTTTTTGCAAAATTTATAGCGTTTACAAAATAAGGGATAGTTTTATTGCATTTTTATTAATTTTTTTTTTTTTTTTTTACTACTAATAGCGGCGATCAGCTATTTTTTTCGTGACATTATGGCGGACACTTCGGACAATTTTGACACATTTTTGGGACAATTGTCATTTTCACAGCAAAAAATGCAATTAAATTGCATTGTTTATTGTGGAAATGACAGTTGCAGTTTGGGAGTTTACAACTGTAGGGGGGTGTGGCTGTAGGTGTGACGTCATCGATCGTGTCCCCCTATTACAGGGATGACGCGATCGATGCTGCGGCCACAGAGAAGCACGGGGAAGCCGTGTTTACACACGGCTCTCCCCGTTCTTCAGCTCCAGCTTCAGCACTGCAGCGGCGATCGGGTCCATGAATCCCACGGTCCTGGTCCTGGAGCTTCGGACCGGGTCACGGGAGCGCGCCGCGGGCGTGCGCCCATTACCTATGGCTGGGTACTAAAATCAACGTGTATATACGTTGATGTGCCCAGCCGTGCCATTCTGCCGACGTAAATGTGCAGTAGGCGGTCCTTAAGTGGTTAATAATAATGTGTGACTGTGAGGGAAGAATAGAGTGTAAGCTCCTCTGGTCAATAATGTGACTGGCTCGGTGTTCTTTGTGCAGCACTGCAGTATATATCAGAGCTATAGAAATGTATAATATTATTATACACTTACAGTATATAGCTCTGACACATACTGCAATGCTGTACAGAGAACACTGAGCCAGTCACATTAGTGACCAGAGGAGCTTACACTCTAATGTTCCTCCAGTTATACATTATTATACATTTACAGTATATAGCTCTGTCATTCCATAATGCTGTAGAGACAACACTCAGGCCCCGTACACACGACCGAGCTTCTCGGCAGAATCCAGCGAGAAGCTCGCTGGGATCCATATTCTGCCGAGGTTCTCGGTCGTGTGTACACTTCCGACGAGCAGACCGTCGGGAAGCTCGTCGAGCCAAAAAAGAGAGCACGCTCTCTTTTTCCTCGTTGTTCAATGAGGACTTTGGCTCGACGAGCTTTTCCGATCGCTCATCGGGATGAGTTTAGCCCGACGAGGTTCTCGGACGTGTGTACGCGGCCTAATACAGGGCCGTCTTAATAGCATCATGGGCCCCTGGGCAAAGTAATGCTCTGTGGCCCCTACAATGAGACAGTGCAGGTAAACAGACATCAAGTGGCACCTTTTGGGTGGAGCTCCGCATTAACTACATGAACAATCATTCTGTACAGCAAAGAGACAGTAGAAAAATACTACATACATAAAGTAACAAAGCTGTCCTGTGTATATAATATATCTGCTAGATTGATGCCTCCCCAGCACTCTGACCCTTCTACACCCTAGATATCCCCCTATCACTCTCAGAGCCATCATGGGGGTCCCCAATTTTGGGGCAGTGTGGGCTCAAGGACCAGCTGCTTTGGGGAAAGTGCAGGGGGCCCCCCATGCAGCTGGGCAGTGCCCAGGTGTGCCCTCTCATTAAGACAGCCCTGCATTGAGGCAGTCCGTCAGTCTCTGTACCAGAGGAGCTTACACTCTTATCTCCCCACCACAAGACATAATTGGGTCAGAAGGCAGTTAACCTGCTAGTAGAGCAATATACAAACTCCAAGTAGACAGAGGTGTGGGTAGAATGGTGCCTGATATTGTGATGTGGAAGAGCCCACCACTGTCCCGGGCACACGGTTGCCCATTGTGATGTCTCTCCCGTCTCTCAGTTACAGGGTGTGTGTGTGCATCATCACCGCGGCCAGCAGCTTCCTCCTTGTGTCCTTCTCCACAGATATCGCAGTGAGCCTGTTGGGTGAGTAGATCCTAAAACCCAAATCCATCTCTTCTCTGTGCTCTGGGCATCTTATTTATTTTTAAGCAGAGTTCTGCTTTAATGGAAACCTGTCCACAGCAGGAATATATAGTCCGCCATTGCTGCCCACCTTCTAAAAAAAATAAAAATAATTGCTTGGCTCCCGTGCCAACTCCTTCTTCTTCCATACTTGACTTAAATCAAAGTATTGAACATACTTTTTTTTTTTTTTATCCCGAATGCCAATGACCTTTTTATGCTTGTTCACTGTTTCTTTCATAAAAACTGATGTCCCCCCCCCCCCCTCCAGGTGTGATCTTTGCCAGCGTGTCCTCCGGATTGGGGGAGATCACCTTTCTCAGCCTCACCGCTTTCTTTTACAGGTAACTAGCTGAAAGTCTATACTGTCATTTATTTACTAAAATAGTGAATTGCTATAGATATATAGAGATAGTCCATCTTGTATTAATCTGATTGGGTGCTGTTGGCTTATTCACCCCCCAGGGAAGGAAGACGTTATTTTCAGTCCTTTTTAATCCTTTCATGACCAAGTCAATTTCTGACATTTGTTGCTGTATTTTTTGCTATAAAATTACTTGGAACCCCCCAAACATTATATATATATATATATATATATATATAATATATATATGTATGTGTGTGTGTGTGTGTGTGTGTGTGTATGTGTATGTATATATATATATATATATATATATACACACACACACACACACACACACACACACACACACACACACACACACACACACACACACATATATAATGTTTGGGGGATTCCAAGTAATTTTATAGCAAAAAATATATATATATATATATATATATATATATATATATATACATTTTTAGCAGAGAATAAAATGGCGATTGTTGCAAAATTATATGTCACACTGTATTTGGGCAGTGGTCTTTCAAACACAATTTTTGGGGGGAAAAACACACTTTTTATTATTTTTTTGTATGATGTGAAAGATGATGTTACACTGAGTAAATGGATACCTAACATGTCACGCTTTGAAATTGCGCACACTTGTGGAATGGCGAAAAACTCTTCACAGGCGGCACCTTTAAAAAAAAAAACGGCGATACCTCACATGTGTGATTTGAATACTGTTTACTTATTTACTTTATTTTATTTATTGAAATTTTTTTTACATTGTCAGAAATTATCACTTTTATTGCGCTACGACGGAGTAACTCAGATACCCCATCGTATCGCCGTTTTTTTTTTTTTTACTCGTATCTATGCGAGTGATTCCTATAATCACTTTGGCATAGATACGCCTGAAGATCCGACAAGTGTAATACCATTACACTTGCGGATCGTAGTTGTAATGACAACTCCGGCCACTAGGTGGCCTTTACGTTGTTTTCTCATTTGCCTATGCAAACGAGGCTACTACGCCGATTCCCGATCGCTTTTACGCCGCCCCGTCGTCGCGTACGTCGTTTACGAACTCGTAAGGTTACCCCTGCTAATATGTGGAGTAACCTTACGCAGTACCGTCGGATGCCGTCGGGTGCTGATCGCTGAGGGATCTTTTTTGCCATGTAAAGACTTGGGGCCAGATTCTCAGAGGCGCTACGACGGGGTATCTCAGATACGGGTGAAGATCCGACAAGTGTAATACAATTACACTTGCGGATCGTACATGTAATGACAACTACGGCCACTAGGTGGCCTTTACGTTGTTTTCCCATTTGCCTATGCAAATGAGGCTACTACTCCGATTCCCGATCGCTTTTACCCGCCCCGTCGTCGCTTACGTCGTTTTCGACCGCGTAAGGTTACCCCTGCTAATATGTGGAGTAACCTTACGCAGTACCGTCGGATACCGTCGGGTGCTGTCGGATGCCATGTTAAGTATGGCGTCGGGTCAACGTCGGCTTTTTCCGTCGCTTACGTCTTTTTACTAACTCGTTCGCGAATAGGGCATTGCGTAGTGTCGATCACGTCGGTTTCCACGACGCTTTCCGACGTGAGCTGGAGCATGCGCACTAGGCTTTTTCCCCGGCCGGCGCATGCGCAGTTGGTTCGACGCGGGGGCGCGCTTAATTTAAATACAAGCCGCCCCCTTTGAATTACGCGGGCTTACGCTGGGCGATTTACTCTACGCCTCCGCAAACTACGGAGCAAGTGCATGGAGAATACGGCACTTGCTCTGTTGCGTTGCGGCGGCGGCGTAGTGTAAATGCGTTACCCTACGCCTGCGAATTTCTATGAGAATCTGGCCCATTGATGACATATTCTCCATTTTATGGTGTCCCATTTTATTTTTTTCTAGCCACACAAACCAATTGGGCACAATTCTCCCCAATGACACCAGTGGTGGGACACAATTCCTCCCAATGACACAAACAATTGGGCACAATGACACCAGTGGTGGGACACAATTCCTCCCAATGAGACCAACAGTTGGATCCAATGATGGGGCATGAATCCTCCCAATAATACCAGAGTTGGGGCACATCTCCTCCCACTGACACCAAAGATGGGGTATTGACCTTATCCTGCTAACATTGGGATCTTTTCTATGCCCAATGGCCACAGTCTGACGTCCCTAAAAGACAGGTAAAGGGCCGCTTGTTTTAAAGTTTGGAGATCCCTGGAATAGGGTGTCTGTGGGTGGATATCAGCGTTGAGATATGTTCCTGACAGAACTGAAGAAATGGCTCAGAGGAGCTTCAAAACTTCAACATTATAGGAAAAATCCAGTTGAATGCAACTAACTACTACTAGATATACCAAGACCTGGTAAATGAGATCCTCCAAGGAGATAGCAGTTCTAAAATATAACGTTTTCTATAAATACATAATAGACATTTTTTTTCCCCCTCTACCTGCTTCTTTTTCGATTGGCCCATGTGTCTTCCCATCAGTGACGTGGTGTCTTATTGGTCCTCTGGGACGGGTGGTGCTGGTATCCTTGGTGCCCTCTCCTACCTGGGACTCACATCGGCTGGTCTGTCCCCACGGAGTTCCTTGCTGGTCATGTTGATTATCCCCATGCTGCTCCTCATAAGGTGAGTGCAGAAATTTGGACACCTCCTGTGTGAATTAATTGTATCGGGTTAACCAAATTACATTTTGGATAAAGTTTCATAGACTTTCTGCAGGAACCTCCTGGGTAAAATAAAAACTCAACAGCGTCTCCGGTCTTCTCTTTCTCAGTTATTTCTTCCTCTTGATCCCGCCACCTTCTCTTCCTCGTTGGAGGTTCCCTAAAGGATCCAGCAGAAGCTACATCCCGACTCACCAGCGACCCCTGCTGAATGGATCCTCTGCCCAGCAGACAGGTAATCTTTGCATGCCAGAAATGTATTACAGCAGGGAGTTTAAAGTATGCTTTAACCTTTTCGCTCCCGGGGCTGTTTTTGCAATTTTTTTTTTTTTTGCACAAGTTTAAAAAAATCATTTTGATCCTGAAGACTGCACAAAGCCCCCCAAACATTCTGAAAGCAGACACCCTAGAGAAAAAAATATATTGTTTATGTCACACAATATGAGTAAAAACACACTATTCCTCCCACTGACACCAGTGACGGGCCGCTATTCCTCCCAGTGACGGGCCGCTATTCCTCCCAGTGACGGGCCGCTATTCCTCCCAGTGACGGGCCGCTATTCCTCCCAGTGACGGGCCGCTATTCCTCCCAGTGACGGGCCGCTATTCCTCCCAGTGACGGGCCGCTATTCCTCCCAGTGACGGGCCGCTATTCCTCCCAGTGACGGGCCGCTATTCCTCCCAGTGACGGGCCGCTATTCCTCCCAGTGACGGGCCGCTATTCCTCCCAGTGACGGGCCGCTATTCCTTTTCACTGGCACCAGTGACGGGCCGCTATTCCTCCCAGTGACGGGCCGCTATTCCTCCCAGTGACGGGCCGCTATTCCTTCCAGTGACGGGCCGCTATTCCTTCCAGTGACGGGCCGCTATTCCTTCCAGTGACGGGCCGCTATTCCTTCCAGTGACGGGCCGCTATTCCTCCCAGTGACGGGCCGCTATTCCTCCCAGTGACGGGCCGCTATTCCTCCCAGTGACGGGCCGCTATTCCTCCCAGTGACGGGCCGCTATTCCTTCCAGTGACGGGCCGCTATTCCTTCCAGTGACGGGCCGCTATTCCTTCCAGTGACGGGCCGCTATTCCTTCCAGTGACGGGCCGCTATTCCTTCCAGTGACGGGCCGCTATTCCTTCCAGTGACGGGCCGCTATTCCTTCCAGTGACGGGCCGCTATTCCTTCCAGTGACGGGCCGCTATTCCTTCCAGTGACGGGCCGCTATTCCTTCCAGTGACGGGCCGCTATTCCTCCCAGTGACGGGCCGCTATTCCTCCCAGTGACGGGCCGCTATTCCTCCCAGTGACGGGCCGCTATTCCTTTTCACTGGCACCAGTGACGGGCCGCTATTCCTCCCAGTGACGGGCCGCTATTCCTCCCACTGTCACCAGTGACGGGCCGCTATTCCTTTTCACTGGCACCAGTGACGGGCCGCTATTCCTCCCACTGACCCAATGATGGGACAATATTCCTTCTCCTGAACACAGGGGTGCTATGTAAATCATTTTTCAACTCCCACTGACCACCAAGCCTGAGGCATTATCTACTCCCACTGGCTGCAGTCAGGGCCCCCCTAACATCTGAAGGACAGTATTTTTAAAACTGTCCCTTTGTTTTAAAAAGTTTTGAGACCCCTGTCTTAGACCATAGACATGAGCGGAGACATTCCAGTCTCTGATCAGCTCAATGGTTGGCCAGCGGAACCGTCGCTAGGATTGCTTGTGCAAGAAAGTCGCCTGCCAGCTAAAAAAACAAAAAGGCATCATCCCGCTATAACCACCCAAAGTCCAAAGATGTACGGGTACGTCACTGGTCTGCACGTGGGTAGAGCTGCAGCCAAAACCGACATGTTTCTTCTTGTAAAGAGTACTTCAGGTGAAAAACGGAATCTATGGAGCCTGTCGCATGCTTAATAAAACCTCATGATTTGCCATGTGGGTATTTCTATGACCCGAGTGAGTGTACGATGCATAAAACATGGATTTTTAAACCCAAAAACTGATAAGATTTACCGATTTATTTCAATACTAAAATGACTATCTTTAATATGAATTTTGATTGGGTGGTTGTTGCTGTTTTCTTACAGGTCCTCATCTGACACCATCTGGTCCCCATCTGACGCTCCTTAAAAAGTGGCAAATCATTAAGGTGAGAGAAGGATGCTTTATGAGTATTAAAGGTAACCTGCATTGTGAGAATATGAAGGTTGGCCTCTCTTGGTTGCCTAATGAACACGTTCAGAGTATAGAGGACACATAAAAAGCTGATTTCTGGACATTAATATGTTTTGTAGCAGAATGTAAAGAATGTTTATTTTTTCAAAATGTTCTCTCCTTCTCATTTTAATTTTTTTTTTTTTTGCACAAATACCACCAAAGAAAGCTCCTATCTGTGGGGAAAAATTATATAAATGTTGTGAGTAACACGGTGGCAAAAAATGGCCTGGTTATGAAGGAGGGTAAATCCTTCAGAGGGCAAGTGGTTATGGAGGGTTTCAATTTAATATTTTTCTCTGGTTGAACTAGATGGACTCCTTTTTTTTTTTTTTTTTCTATTTTGTGTCTCATACAGTCTCCTCCTTTTTTGTTCTTCACAGTCTCTACTGAAGTATATGATTCCCCTGTCTCTGGTGTACTTTGCAGAATACTTCATTAACCAGGGCCTGGTGAGTCTGGCTTTTCCAGGGTGGTAGATGGAGAGCACGGTATCAATGCTTGCTAATTAATCCTTTTTCATTTATTTTTTCTCCTAGTTTGAATTAATTTATTTCCCTGACATCACGACGAGCCACTCGGAGCAGTACAGATGGTAAGTCCGTTACTTAGACCAGTGGTCTCCAAACTGTGGCCCTGGGGCCGGATGTGGCCCTTTGCTTGCCTCTATCCGGCCCTTGGGGCACTATTCCATTCACAACTAACAATTATGGGGATGCTATTCCACCCACTGATATCAACCATACAGCGCTAGTCCTTCCACTAAAACCAATGATGGGGCGTGGTTTACTTCCTTTGACGCTTGGGCATTTTCTACTCCCAATGGCCACTGTCCGGCCCCACTAAAGTCTGAAGGACAATAAACTGGCCCTTTATGTAGAAAGTTTGGAGACCCCTGTCTTAGACTGTATCTCTAACCTTCTCAAGCCTTGGTCAGTCATTGCAAACCCACATAAAAGACAGGGGGTGCTGTTCCAGGCTTCTGTCGGTCCAAGTCTGGTGAACAGCTGCTGGTGAGGGCCGACTAGGAAGGAGCTCATCTCAATAAATGCAAACAGGAGTAAGGGATCAACCCAGGTGTCCCACATCCGACAAAACCCATAGGTAACAATGGTGAAAGCAGTGTGCGCTCAGGCTCCATCTATGCCACGCCTACCCCATGTGTTTTGCCCCACCCACTTGGCTTAGTCATGGAGGTCCATGACTAAGCCCTGTGAGTGAGGCGAAATGCGTCAGTGCTTGGCCTGGATGGAGTCTGGACTAACACTGCTTTCACCATTGTTGCCTATGGGTTTTGTTGGAATTAGTTGCACCTGCATTGGATAGTCATGTCACTATGCACAGTAGTCTTTGCAGGTTATATTGCACACCCAACTGGATCTGATACCCATGTGTTACTGGTTATGTAGGGCGGGAATTGGAGGGTCATTCTAAAGCATAAATACTTATATCCGCTGCAACTAGCTTCATCCGTGAGCTCAATCGCCAGTGCTAACACCTTCACCTTCTAAGCCATCTTTATTGATGAACACAGGATGGCGTTACTCCCATGCATGCGCAAGGGTTGATTCATCCCAGCACCAAGTAACTGCAATGAGCAGCGCATGCACAGCGCAGTTTACATGCTAAAGAAGACGTGCTATAAAGATTAAATTGACAAGTTCCTCTGACCTCCTTCTAGTGGATTTTGCATTCTTATAGACTTTACAGTATATTGAAATGCAAAACCTAATTGAAGTGAACAAAAGACCATCGACACTGCAAGGTGCAGTGACCCACAGCATATACAACAAAGGGAAGTTAAGTCAGTGTAAGCTGAATTCTGATTGGTCGGTGTAGGTTACTGCATATTGCCTACTGTTCTTTAACTGCTTCGTGCCCGTGCTATAGCCGAATGACCACTACAGCCGTCAATAGACGTCCTCCCACGCATGAGCTGTGGGGTGCGCTCTGTCATAACCAAGTCTATGAGACTCGGCTGATCACAGATCGGAGTAAGGGGCCGATCCCAGCCCCTTACCACATGATCAGCTGTAAGCCAATGACAGCTGATCACGTGATGTAAACAAAAGATCGTTAATCAACTTCTTTTTCTGCTCACGCTGGCAGCATAAGCGGAAAAAAAAAGCCGATCACCGGCTTGTGTCAAAGGCACAAAGAGTCCCGAAGAGTTTCAGACATCACCAAAGTATCTGTGCCGCCTGCCAGTGCCCAACCTGTACCAACTATCGATGCCCATCAGAGCCTCATTATTAGGAATTATGGTGCCCCTTACACAGCTTCAGGCATGGGCCCCCTGGGGAGGGGGGGGGGGTTCTGCCGCCTGAAATTGAGAAGCGGGGGGCCTGCGGGGGGGGGAAGCGGGGGGGGGGGGGGGGATGGGGCTTTTAAAAAAAATAAAGAAAAATATATTTAAAGTAGGGTTGCCATCCGAGGGCCCTGGGGAATTCTGGCATCTTTAATAAAAGGAAATGGAAAATATATATAAAAAAAATAGGGGGGCGGTTGCCACCTGAGCCCTGTGGACCTTTGGGCCCTTTAATAAAAAAAATATATATATATATATATATATAATATAATATATTACAAAACAAAGGGGGGTTGCCATCTGTGACCATGGGGACCTCTGGGCCCTTTAATAAAAAAATATATATATATATGCCAATATGTGACCATGGGGACCTCTGGGCCCTTTAATAAAAAGAAAAAAAAACTCTGGGCCCTTTAATACACATATATATAGGAGTTGCCATCCGGGCCCCTTACTGGTGTACTGCTCATTAGTGCTGCCTATCAATGCCCATCGGTGCCACTTATCAGTGTCCATCAGTACCACCTTATCAGTGCCCCTAAGTGCAGCCTCATGAGGGCACATCAATGAAGGAGAAAAATTACCTGTTTGCAAAATTTTATTATAAACTGTTGTGTGTCTTCTCCTTCTTTTTTTTTTTTTTTTCTTATTTTAGTGATGTTTTTTTTGTTTGCAAAAACAAAAAAAAATCCAGCAGTGATTAAATGCCACCAAAAGAAAGCTCTATTTGTGGGAAACAATTGATAAAAATGTCATATGGGTACAGTATTGCATGACCGCGCAATTGTCATTCAAAGAGTGAGAGCGATGAACGCTGAAAATTGTCAGGAAGGGTGTTTAATGTGCCCAGTAAACAAGTGGTTAATGTGTCTGTTGTGTGTCTCCTGGTTGTCTCCTCTTCAGGTATCAGATGCTGTACCAGGCCGGAGTGTTTATATCTCGATCGTCTGTTCGCTGTGTCACTATTAGACGCATCTGGGTCCTTGCTTGTCTCCAGGTAGGTAAATGCATTTAACAGAAATGCGTCAGGCTGCTAAATGAAGGTCGATCGAAACCCCATCACTAAAATCTTATAGTGAGAGATGATACTGATCTAAAAACTGCTGATCCCTTGGCTTTGCTTCTGTCCCACTAAACCAAAGGGGTGCTGGCTATTCACAGGCGCATCGGATAAAAGAAGATCCTGGACTGCCGCACTCCTTTTAAAATCTTTATTATACAAATGAAATCCAAAAAACAACTAAAATCTTTTAGAAGCTTTAACGTGTCAATGTCACTTCAATAGTTCTCAGTGTTTTTAGATCTGCAGGATGATTTTAACCAGTTCCCACCCAGGCCAATTCTGACATTTCTCTCCTACATGTAAAAATCTGTAATTTTTTTTTTTTTTTTTTTTTTTCGCGAGAAAATTACTTGAACGCCCAAACGTATATATTTTTTTAGCAGAGACATTTTAAGAATAACATTGTGGGTGTTGCAATTTTTTTTTTTTTTTTTTTTATGTCGGCCGATATTTTCGCGTTTTTAGAGAAATCTGCATCGGCCGATTATTATGCACAAAAGGGCCCGATAGTGAGGGATCATGGGCAGGGGTTTGCTGGCTGGAAATCCTTGGCCCGCGTCTATTCTAAACGGCTGCTATCACAGCCGCTGTCTCCTGACTTTTTTTTTTTTTTCCCAGTGGAGGAAGTTGGCAGCGGTGGCGGCCGCCGATTGGCTGTTAGTCGCCGCGCTGCATCATGGGGTTTGTAGTTTGGAGGCGAGGCACGCAGCATGTTAGGGGACGAATGGAGCCATCTTTGGCCAGGGGAGGAAAAGGAGCTGGGAGCGCTCGCTGGTGGCACTGATGAGGTGGTAGACTGGCAGTGAATGACACTGACGATGGGGGCAATGGCTTCCCTGCACTGTCTGTGGGCAATGGCTTCCCTGCACTGTCTGGGGGCAATGGCTTCCCTGCACTGTCTGGGGGCAATGGCTTCCCTGCACTGTCTGGGGGCAATGGCTTCCCTGCACTGTCTGGGGGCAATGGCTTCCCTGCACTGTCTGGGGGCAATGGCTTCCCTGCACTGTCTGGGGGCAATGGCTTCCCTGCACTGTCTGGGGGCAATGGCTTCCCTGCACTGTCTGGGGGCAATGGCTTCCCTGCACTGTCTGGGGGCAATGGCTTCCCTGCACTGTCTGGGGGCAATGGCTTCCCTGCACTGTCTGGGGGCAATGGCTTCCCTGCACTGTCTGGGGGCAATGGCTTCCCTGCACTGTCTGGGGGCAATGGCTTCCCTGCACTGTCTGGGGACAATGGCTTCCCTGCACTGTCTGGGGACAATGGCTTCCCTGCACTGTCTGGGGGCAATGATGAGGTGGCACTGACAGGCGCTGAACCGGTGGGCACTGATGGGCTACACTGGTGGGCACTAATGGATACTGATGGGCTGCACTGATGGACACTGACAGGTACTAAAAGGCTATACAGGGTGCCTTGGCACGGCTCTGTGGCTCACGCATGCGTTTGCAAATGCGTGCCGACAAAACCCCTGTTTTTAACACATACTGTTAGACCAGGTTAATTGGTTGTCCTGCAAGCTGGTCGGTAAGTAGGCTTTTTTTTTTTCCTAGGCATTCCCCAGGTTTTATGTTTTTAACTAAAAGGCTGCACCCCTCCTCTCCTTGCTAAACAATAACGTCCTCCCCACCTCTCCACCCTAGATTTTCTGAGATGAAAGAAAAATAAAGTTAAAAAAAAATCGGCCTAAAATATCAGCGGCAAAAATCGGCAACCTATATCGGCATCGGCCAGAGAAAAACCCATATCGGTCGACCTCTACGTGAAACGATACCCAATTTTTTGTTAGCATATAAACGATGATGTTACGCCAAGTAAATAGATACCTAACATGTCACGCTTTAAAATGTTCGTACGTTTGTGGACCAGTGGCAACTACGCTACCTACAGAAGGTTTGGAGCTAGAATTATTGCTCTGAGGTTTGTGATCACTGAACATATGCGCCTGCGCTTACAGTGTCACAGAGAGGGAGGAACATGGTCGGTTCCCCTCTTTCTGTGTAGTGATGCCATCATCACCCCTCTCATCACTCCCTGGCTCTGCTATCAGATGGCAGAGCCATCTCGAATACTTCTGCTTAGAAAGTAATTGCCGGGTGAAGATTTTCATACTGAGATGAAGCCTCACCTGCAGGCATCATCCTGGTACAACCACTTCAACCCAAGGACGTCATATGATGTCATAAGGGCTGGAAGTAGTTGACATAATACCTGGTGGTTCTGCATTCATATGGTCAGCTCTAGTCTTACAGTTCTATTTTTTTTTTTATTTTTTTTTTGGTAGCCAATAACCTTTTCTATGTCTGTGTTCCTCAGTGTGGACTGGCCACCTTCCTCCTGATCGGAGTGTACTACCTCTTCCTCATCAAGTTCACGCTGTACGGCATGTGTGCCATCATAACATTTGAGGGGCTCCTGGGGGGCGCTGCATACGTCAACACCTTCAACAACATTGCAGTAGAGGTGAGTTCCAATGTGCTCGTTGATCCCGCAGAGGTGATCAAATACCACCAAAAGTTAATTTGTGGGGCGAAAAAACGTTTTGTTTTTTTTTGGGGGGTACAACGTCGCACATATTGCAAAAAATGGCCTGGTCATTTAGGGGGGCAAATCCTTCCAGTCCTTAAGTGGTTAAAGACTAATTCCTGGAAATGTGGGCTCTGCCTGCACTGCAAGGGTTAACTACTCATTTCTTCTAATGGCCCATACACACGATCCGAATATCGGCCGATGGATCGTACGACTTTTTTCGCTTAACTATTTCCTGACCGCCCGCCGTCATATTACTGCGGGACGGTGGCTCTGTCTCGCGGGAGCACGTAGCTCTACGACCTCTCTTTTTTTGGCCACTAGGGGGCGCGTGCGCGCCGCCGGCGGCCCGCGCGCACACCCCCGAGTCCCGCACGCGTGCCCGGCACACGCGATCACTCGGTACAGAGCGGGGAACGAGAGCTATGTGTGTAAACGCATAGCTCTCGTTCCTGTCAGCGGGAGAAACGCTGATCTCCTGTTCATACAATGTATAAACAGAAGATCAGTGATTTCCCCTAGTGAGTCCACCCTCCCATACAGTTAGAACACAAACAGGAACACACTTAACCCCCCCCCCCCCCCCCCCCTAGTGTTAACCCCTTCACTGCCAATGGCATTTTTATAGTAATACAATGCATTTTTATAGCATTGATTGCTATAAAAATGCCAATGGTCCCAAAAATTGGTCAAAAGTGTCCGATGTGTCCGCCATAATATCGCAGTACTGAAAAAAAATGCTGATAGCCGCCATTACTAGTAAAAAAAAAATATTAATAAAAATGCCATAAAACTACCACCCTTTTTGTAAACGCTATACATTTTGCGCAAACCAATCAATAAACGCTAAATGTAAATGGTCCCAAAAATGTCAGAAAAGTGTCCGAAATGTCCGCCATAACGTCGCAGTCCCAATAAAAAAAATCGCAGATCGCCGCCATTAATAGTAAAAAAAAAAAAATGCCATAAACTATCCCCTATTTTGTAAACGCTATAAATTTTGCGCAAACCAAACGATAAAACGCTTATTGCATTTTTTTTTTACCAAATATATGTAGAAGAATACGTATCGGCCTAAACTGAGGAAAACATATTTTTTTTTATATCTTTTTTTGGGAATATTTATTAGAGCAAAATGTAAAAAATATTGCATTTTTTTTTCAAAATCTTCGCTCTATTTTTGTTTATAGCGCAAAAAATAAAAACCGCAGAGATGATCAAATACCACTAAAAGAAAGCTCTATTTGTGGGAAAAAAAGGACGGCAATTTTGTTTGGGAGCCACGTTGCACGTTCGCGCAATTGTCAATTTAAGTGACGCAGTGCCGAATCACAAAAAGTGCTCTGGTCTTTGGACAGCAATATGGTCCGGGGCTAAAGTGGTTAATAATCGCAAGTAAAATAAAATAGGTTATTAAACTCACAAATTCTCGTACGACAGAAAAAAAAGATCGGAAGTGATGTCACGTGTTGTAATGTATTTGTATTGTCGGACGACGGCTGTACTGACTAAACGAAAATCGTACGATCTGACATCGTACGAGGAAAATTTTCGCGCATGTCCAATCGAAAAATATCGGATGAACGGTCGTGATCGGCTCTCGAAAGTAGTGTACACACGATCCGAGAATCGTACGATCCATCATCGGACGATCGTTTTCGTCCGATATTCGGATCGTGTGTATGGGCCATAAGTGAAACTACAAAGCATTTTTACTTGCCCAATCCGCTGCTTCGTGGCGGGCAGCAATCCCCTATGTTCGGGTGGTGGACTGTCTCTCGTCTCGCTATGGACCCGATCCTGACCTCCCTGGGGCCCGACGCAAAATGTCATGTCACATTAAAGTTCAGAAGCGGGGGGCTGCCAACAATGACATGTCACATTAAAGTTGGAAAGTGGGGGAGGGGGGGTGTTCTGCTGTCAGAAATGACATCTTACATTAATGTGAGAAGCAGGGAGTGCTGACTTCTTACCTCTTCTCCCATGCAGCCAGCGAGTTGAGAAGCGGGGTGAGGGGCCAAAAATTACTTTTTACCAGGCAGGGCCTCTAGTTATTTGGGGGGCCCTTCGCAGCTTTGCAGGGCCCTAAGCGTCTTGCATAGTGAGCCTTTAGGGCGGTTTCGGCTCTGTGGACCCTGCATCAAACTTGATCAGGACCTTATAACACTGGAGCATGGGGGGACAAGATGCTGTAGGGACCTACTAGTATAGCAACGCAGAGGATTGGGTAAGTAAATCTACTTTTCCATGCCCCTTAGATCTAAATGAGCTTTTTTTTTTTTTTTTTTTTTTTTTTTTTATTATATAATATATATTTTTTTTAATTAAGACTCCTATCTGTTACAGCAGAGGATGTCATGTCATCTGTGCCTAGTCTTTCCATGAGGAGTTAATCCAGCTGTCAGCAATCCTCTTGGGTCCCTTTCACACAGGGCAGTGGAGGTGCAGCGCTGCTAAAAATAGCGGCGCTATACCGTCGGAATTGCCGTGGGAATCGGCTGCTAGGGGTGCGGTATTAACCCCCACTAGCGTCCAAAAAAGGGTAAATACCACCCGCAATGCGCCTCTGCGGTTTCCTATTGTTTTAAATGGGGAGGAGCCGTATACACACCGCTCCTCTCACCGCTCCAAAGATGCTGCTTGCAGGAGATTTATTTATTTTTTTCTCTGCTGCCAGCGCATCGCCTCAGTGTGAAAGTAGGAGTTTTTCAGGCGGTATTTAGGCGCTATTTTTAGCACTATTTTTACCGCCTGAAAAACTCCTCAGTGTGAAAGGGGCTGCTTCAGTAAGATAAAAACGGACACAGAGAAATGGGTGTCCATTCCCCCCCTCCCCCCTTCTGTGAGTGACAGGTGATTTTCTTATCCAGTGCAGGAGTGTGAGAGACATTCTGTGTACTTCACATCCCCCTCCTTTCTTCTCCAGCTCTTCCAGGATTGGCTGCTTCATACCTCAGGATGATTTGGCACGCTGAAGTCATGTGGTGACTTTTCTGGGTTTTGACTGGATGTTGGTGATCATGGGGCATAATCCACGAGACCAGCAGAAGTTCAGTGTAAGAAATATCAATGCCTGGTCAAGGGGAGTGTAGCGGTGGGTGGGGAGTCTACTGATGTCATGACTCCACCCACCGCCTGGACATAAGACCTGCCCACAGAATCCGCAGTATTGCAAGGCTCTAAACAGCTAAAGGGGAGACATTTGACAGGTAAGGAAACATGCAGGAGGCCTGTATATCCTTATAGATCAGCACTATGGAAGTGATTTAGAAATAAAAGGGGCTTTACATCCACTTTAAGTTTCCAGAAGTTCAAATGTAATTGCCCCCAGAAGTGAGGTCCCCACCAGAAGATGCTTTGATGGTGACTCATTTTCTATACTTTACTAAATGGATGATTGTTTGATTTCACATTTTGTTCCACAGAGTAAACCGGAGGACAAGGAGTTTGCCATGGCGGCTGCCTGCGTGTCGGACACTCTGGGAATATCCATCTCCGGAGCCGTGGCCATCCCTGTTCATAACTACTTCTGTGGACTGCAGTGATGTCATGTGATGTGCTGCAGAGGATCCTGGGTAGAAGTGGGAGCTGATAGAGATCTGTCATTTATGTGGATTATGGAGAGGAGGGCGAGCCTGGCTATACACAACTTAAGGTCTTCTCCAACCCAATGTCGGCCAACACAGGAATTCCAAATTAAAGGGGTTGTAAATAGGGTGACCATGTGTCCCGGATTGCCCGTGACAGTCCCGCATTTTGCAGATCTGTCTCGGGCACCTTCATTCCAGGACAATACACAGCCATCCCCCATGCCAAACTGATGCCCCCAAAAAAGGTCACCACATCACCGCTTTACTCACTGACACTACTTGTCCTAGCCTGGAATGCCTGGAGGAGCACAATCCCCGCCCTCTTCTTGTGATTGGAGAAATCAAAAATCCCACCTCTTGTATCCAATCACTGTGCTGTGATTCGTTACAGCACAAGCCTATTTTTGGGAAGGGGGGTGTCCCTGAATGGTAGTTTGGAAATGTGGTGAACCTAGTTGTAAAGGTACAATTTTTTTTTTTTTTTATATAGTTTTTTTTCCTAAATAGCTTCCTTTACCTTAGTGCAGTCCTCCTTCACTTACCTCAACCCCTAGATTTTGCTTTTTAAATGTCCTTATTTCTTCTGAGAAATCCTCACTTCCTGTTCTTCTGTCTGTAACTCCACACAGTAATGCGAGGCTTTCTCCCTGGTGTGGAGTGTCGTACTCGCCTCCTCCCTTGAACTACGGGAGAGTCAGGGTGCCTACTAAGACACAGCTCCTTTATCTGCAACGTAGAGAGTGTCCTGACTCTCCTGTAGTCCAAGGCAGGGGGCGAGCACAACACTCCACACCAGGGAGAGAGCCTCGCATTACGGTGTGGAGTTACAGACAGAAGAACAGGAAGTGAGGATTTCTCAGAAGAAATAAGGACATTTAAAAGCAAAATGGAAGGATGAGGTAAGTGAAGGAGGACGGCACTAAGGTAAAGGAAGATATTTAGGGGGAAAAAATTGTACCTTTACAACCCCTTTAAAGTAATAAGACCCTAAAGCAGCAATGGATAGGCTTATATGGGGACAAAACCAATAAGTGTTAAGAACTGAAAGTCCCAGAATGCCTTGCTCGCTCATGGTTGGGCGACTGTACCGTTTTTTTTGTTTTTTGCCGCAGTAAAGTGGACTGTGCTAAGGTAACCCTTTTCTTTATGACGAAGCCATGCAGGGCGGGTTATTAAAGGGGTATTTAAATTTCTTTAAATTAATTAATTTATTAGCCGACGTTTTTGGTGTGTAAAATTTTACCCCAAAAAATATTTTTTGTTTTTACTTATCAACCAAATAAAAACAAAATATTTTTTTGGGTAAAATTTTACATCATAAAAAAAAAATGCCTCCCTACTTTTACCCATTTTCTATTTTTTTGTGTTTTTTTTTTTCCCTCACCCCCCGCTTCTGCCCTACTCCTTCCTCACAAACCAAAATCACCCGAGTGACCCGAGTTTTTGCACCCATCACACTACTGTCCTGTAGTATCTCCTTGGGGACACAACCCTCTCCCCCGCCCCCCCCCAATATCCAGTCTCCACAAGGTTGGTGTGCCTCTTCTGTACAGTCCATGTTCTGATTTCCTATGATACGGATCACCTACCTTGTGTTTTAGTCATGTTACTACCTGTAAGCAGCACTCCGCTTTTATTATTCTTTATTTATACAAATCTTATGTACATGACTTTAATTTATGTTGTGCAATGTCACACTATTGTTGTAATACCATGTGACCAAAGAGTTTATGGGGAGGGGGAATATATAGGTTGTTGATCCTGCCGGAACTTTATCGGGGGGGGGGGGATCCAAAAAGTAGAAGTTCAATTTTTGGGTGGAACTCTACTTTAAGTAGCAAACTTCCTGTGCTGACCAATAGCAGTGCTATGAGTTTTTTTTATTATTGTTTTTTTCTTTCTCTGTTTAATACAGAACGGTCACCCCCCGTCACCCCCCCATGTTTTTGAGAGGTGAGGGAGTTCTGTAGTCCAAGCACAATCCCCTTTTTTGGCCCCTTTCACACTGACCAATTTGGCCTGCTCTATGGAACGTCCGATCTCAACTGACGCCGATCCTGTTCGCTCCAAACAGACGGATGTGGATCTGTCCCATCAATCCAGCGGATCGAATCGGATGAGAGTTGGATGGAAATGGACAGGCGGTCCCTTTCCTTCCGAAAACCCCATAGAGCAGTGGTCATCATCCCTGTCCATAGGAGCCCATTATGTGACAATTACCTGCAGGAGAAGCCTGTGAAGTTCCCGTCTTCCTCGCTAGTAGCGAGCGTCCATTCTTCACCACTCTTCCTTCCGGGGGCCGCCAACTCCGGCTCTGTGACTGTAACGACATGATCCGAAATAGAAACGGCA
The DNA here is from genome assembly GCA_029574335.1 of Rana kukunoris. Lineage (NCBI taxonomy): Eukaryota > Metazoa > Chordata > Amphibia > Anura > Ranidae > Rana > Rana kukunoris. The sequence goes on along the minus strand of CM056054.1, from coordinate 12,271,419 downwards.
CAGCACGCCCTTTCTAACTCTAACTCTGGCGCATGCGCAGGAGAAATTGCCGTACTGCGATTTGCAAATATCTCCTAGACCGTACAGATCTGGGAGATATTTCAAGCACTTACAGGTAAGCCTTAAAGTGGATGTAAACCCGAAAAAAAAAATTGTCACAATGTAGAGTATAAGATTTCTTATCATCTGCGCCCAGTCTTGCCTCACAAAGTCAATCCAGCTCTCAGCAATCCTATTTTATTGTTCAGTGAGATAAAACGGACTTACAGAGAAAAGCCTTAGTCCGTTCCGCCCCTTTGCTGTGAGTGACAGGTTATTTTACATATCTCATTCACTAGCCTGGAAGCGGGCATTATTATTTAATTCCCACCCCCACTCTTTTTCTGAAGTCATGTGGTTACTTTTCTGCATTTTGACTGGATGTTAGTGATCATAGCAGAATTCAGTGTAAGGGGAGTGTAGAGGAGGGCGGGGAGTCTACTGACATCATGACTCCACCCACCGAGCTCCAGACAACAGACCCACCCACAGAATCTGCAGTTTTTCAGTTCTTATAACAGACAGAGGGGAGACATTTGACAGGTGAGGATACATGCAGGAGGCATCTATATCCTTATAGATCAGCACTATGGCAGGAGTTCAGAAAGGATGAGAGGGGTTTACATCCACTTTAATCTAGGCTTACCTGTAGGTTTAAGTGGTTGTACAGGGTTTACAAACCCTTTAAGCTGACTGACCTCTTTGTGACTTTATCTACAGATCCAGATTTAAATTGACAATCGGTCTCAATGTTAATGTACACTAATAGCAAAACCCAAAGGGGGGTTTAGGAGGGCTTCTGTTTAAAGGGTGTGGCTGTTTAATGAGACCTGATTTTCTGTGCTACTATGGGTTGCGTGTACTTTAAGGTGTTGTTTTTTTATTATTATTTTGTAATAATGCAAGCATCTTTAACTGTTATTAAAAAATTGACAGTTTTTTAGTCTGAAATAGTGAATTCTTTTTTGAAATTGTCTTCTCTAATTACTGCAATTTATTTATTTATATTTAAGACGTCCGGTTCTCCCGCTGCGATCATGACGCATACCGTATATACTCGAGTATAAGCCGAGGCACCTAATTTTACCACTAAAAAATGGGAAAACGTATTGACTCGAGTATAAGCCTAGGGTGTCCATCTGAATGCCTCACTGTGCCCATGCCTCACTGTGAGTGAGTGTGTGAAAAACTTATATAGCGCAGCACATGCAAGCTGAATCGCCTCTGGGTGCTCTGTGCCCATGCCTCACTGTGCCCATGCCTCACTGTGCCCATGACTAGACTTACGTGTAACATGGGAGTCTATGGAAGGGGTGCCCGACTTTGAAAAATCGGTGCTCCCCAGCCATAGGTCCCCCAGACAACAAACTTTGCACACTTATATATGAGATCTGGGGCTACATGTGTGCTAAGTTTCGGGCTCAGGGGACCTACGACCGGCCGGTACTGGGTCCCCAAATTTACCGGAGAAATTACCGTTTTAACATAGGAGTCTATGGAAGGGGTGCCCGGCTTTGAAAAATCGGTGCTCCCCGGCTGTAGGTCCCCCGGATAACAAACTTTGCACACTTGTAGAGAAAGAGCGGGGCTACATGTGTGCTAAGTTCAGGGTCCCTAAAATCCAGGAGATCAGGCACAAAAAGGTGACTCGAATAAGCCGAGGGGGGGCACTTTCAGCACCAAAAAAATGGGCTAAAAAACTCGGCTTATACTCGAGTATATACGGTAATTTTAATATGCGTGGGGCACCCGGATTTAAAACGGGGACTTCTTGAGCTGCAGTTGAATGTTCCATCACTGAGCTATACATCCTAGTCTTCTATCTTTCCCTTTTTCCTTTTTTTTTTTTTTTTTTTTGCTTCTTTCTTCTTTTTTTTCCTAGCTTGTTTTTCACAGAACCTGGGGGGGGGGGGGGGTGAAGATAAAGCCTCATACACACGATCGGATTTTCCGCAGACAAAGCATAGGACTTTTACCCGAAGGCCATGAACTTGTCTTGCAAAGAATTGTCAGCCAACAAACATGAAACTACATGGTTTTTCAGCTCTTTTGGGGGGCAACTTCTGCTAATGTTGTGTTATGGTGAGCATTGCTTCTGAGCATGCGTGTTTGTACTTTGGATTTTTTTTTTCCCGATGGACTTGTGTACACAGGATTGGAAAATCCGACCACGCACATTTGTTGGCGGACAATTTTAAAGCATTCCATTTAACATTTGTTGGCGGAAAATCCCAAATTGTCCAATGGGGCGTACAGATGGTTGGATTTTCTGACTACGGCCTTTCATCACACAATTGCCGTCGGATAATCCGATCGTGTGTACGAGGCTTAAGACCATAGATTAGTGATGGCGAACCTTGGCACTCCAGCTGTTTTGGAACTACATTTCCCATGATGCTCCACTACCCTGCAGTGTAATTGAGCATCATGGGAAATGTTGTTCCAAAACATCTGGGGTGCCAAGGTTCGCCATCACCGCCAAAGATGATGCCGTTTTCTTTCCTGCAGCTATGCATTGCCGGAAAGAAAATCGCCTAATTCCCCCATCAATGCAGCCAGTGTTGATGGGAGAATCCCTACCGTGGAGCTGTTGTGTCCTTCCAGCACGCACACAGAGAGCTGTCCATGCCGACAGAGCACAGTGATTACTTCTAGCGGCTATACAGTTGAAAAAGTATTCATACCCCTTTAAAACGTTCTCATGTTACGACCAAAAACATACATGTATGTATTTGATGTGAATAGGATTTTTTTTTTACACACTATGATTGCTTAAAACATTGATCACTGTTATGAGCAATCGTTTTTTATGAATTACATCCATTCATCCAATGTGCACTTCTGGGAAGCTGTGATTGGCCACAGCGATCACATTGGTCCTGTCTGTAGCATGTGATCACTGTGACCAATCATAGAGACCAACAAAGTGAATGATCGCCTTTCAATGTGTACAACTGTCATGTGATTGGTCACATGTCACCAGCAGCAGCCCAGTACAATGATCTGTTATCCACTGTGTCCAGTGGACCGCTCTAGTGTGATCCCTAGGAGGACATCATACGACGTCCACCCAGGACGTGAGAGCACAGCCGTCATTTGTTAATTAGCAGTGGGAAGCAGTTAAAATATTACTAAATGCACACCTCCCAAATTTTTGAGATGGGAATGAGGGACACCTATCAGCAAAAGTATGCAGGCATAGGACACACCCCTTGCCACACCCCTTAAAAGAGAACTGTACAAAAAAAGATTGGAAAGTGCTTTTTTTTTTTTTACCACTACTATTCCTTAATATTGGCTTTTTGAATTTACAAATGCAGCAATTTAGAAATCAGATGAAAGGTTTAGCTCTGGGAAACACTTTTTGATAGAGAAAAAGTGCATTTTATACACAACTATATAGATCAGACCAAAATGAGAGACAAATGAGGAGGAAAGAGGGACAAAGGGACATTGCTCCAAATCAGAGACAGTTGCTAAAGGAAAAACTTTTTTGTTTTTGTTTCGGATAGGGTGGAAAGACCTCTGTCAGTTTTTATTGCAGTCTGTGCCCCCATCACAGAGATTCCGCTTCTCTATTTGTCTTGTTTACCATTATAATTGAAAGTAAAGGAGAACCCCATATTTTGGGTTTTCCCCAGAAAAGTAATAATAGAAGGGAAATCTTCTAATGGGGACACTTATTCTGGTGACCTGGGGGGTCCCCAAAAAATGCCCTTAATTTGTAGGAATTTCCTATCACTTCCTGTTTGGCTATGGGACAGGAAGTGAAAGGAAATCTCTGCAACGGAACACAGATGGGGGGGGGGGGGGTCTGACTCTCCATTGCTCCATGACCGCGTCCGTGGACCTGGTCCCCGCCGGTGTCCCGCGATTGGTCACAAGAGCTGAAGAGCTGAGTGTAAACAAGTGGTGTGCAATACCGAGTTTGGCCTGAGGTGGGGGCATCGGAGCCGAGCAGAGACAAAATGAAATTTCCATTTGGAAATGCTCGGATAATCTTGGAAATACTCCATTCCCAAGCCTTTCCGAGTTCAGCCGAGGCGTCCTCTGCCCTTTCCCCACCGCCTCTGGCCGCATGCGGTATTGCATGCTATTGAAGCCAATGTGGAACAAATTATTTTCGTTTTCATTGACTTCTATGGGGAAACTTTTCGCTTTGATATGCGAGTGCTTTGGATTACAAGCATTCTCCTGGAACGGATTATCCTCGTAATCCGAGGTTCCTCTGTATAAACTTTATTAAGTGTTTTCCAGCACAGAGCATTGAGTTACTCTGAAGGAAGTGCAAAACAAAAACTGTCAAGGGGGCACCCGGATTTGAACCAGGGACCTCTCGATCTGCAGTCGAATGCTCTACCACTGAGCTATACCCCCCTTGATGTATAAGGTGTCTAATGCAACTGTTTTTCAGTATGACCCTATGAGAGCCGAGCCACCTGCATCCCATCTGAGATCAATCATTCCGCAGCGATCGGTTCTTCCAGAGAATGCATTTATTGACTTCCAACGGATGAGCAAAGTTCACAGAATCCAACGGAGTAAATATGACAAGGAACAGCAGCCCTCAGAGTCCCATTTCTCCTAGACCATATCTAGACCTGTGGCCCTCATCTTCATGGAGAATGAAAAACAAGCCACCATTTCCATGAAAACCCCCTCAAGTCCTAATTACCATCAATAAATATTCCTTCTATGGTCCTTTGTCATCCTTAAGTATGTAAACAATGGGCCAGATTCAGGTAGATGGGAGCATCTTTGCTCCAGAGTAACGCTTCTCATTTGCGTTACGCTGCAGAAATTTTAGGAGCAAGTGCTGTCATTCACGAAGCACTTGCTCCTAAAGTTGCGGCAGCGCATCGCAAATGAGCCGGCGGAATTCAAATTGGGCGGGTACGGGGCGTGTAGTATTTAAACGAAGCGCGTTCCCGCCGCGAACGTACTGCGCATGCGTCGAGTGTTAAAACATCCCCGTGCGCATGCTCCAAATTTTGTGAATGAACGTCAATGACGTCACATTCCCATTCATGACCGTTTTACGCAAGCGACGTTTTTTTATTTTTTTCCGACGCGATGACGACGCCTATACCTAACATAGGATATTCCAACCCCATGTAGGTATAACTATGCGCCGCGTATCCCGTCCGGAAACGTCGTAACGTCACTGCGTCGCGCCGGAATGCGATCGTGAATTGCTGATTTCCGCTCATTAACATATTTTTTGAGCGGAAATCGGCGGGAACGCCCCCGGCGCCATTTTTAAGTTGAAGTAACGATGCGATGGCGAAACTCAGTTACGCTGCTCGCATCGGAGCTTCAACCCGGCGTTTCTTGTTTTCTGGTTACAGAAAACAGAAACGCCGGCTCAAAGTCACAGTTAGGCTGGCGGATCACTGGATCCGCCAGCCTAACTGTTCCTGAATCTGGCCCAATGTATTCTTAGAAATGTTCAATTAGATTAACAGGCCATTCCTCACACACCTACTGTAGGTAGACATGCATAAGATTAACATATCAAAGGGTCATCAGCTGTCCTTTTGTTGTTAAAATGGAGTTGGCTCGGACAACTCAACCATTATCAACTGAATTCTGGCCTGATCAATATTGTACTGTATATACCGTATTTATCAGCGTATAACACGCAACCCAATTTAAGAGGAAAATTTCAGGATTTTTTTTTTCAAATAAACCACTTTGAAGCAAAATAATGGTCAGTGCCAATCAGTGCAGCCTGATTAGTGTCCATCTGTAGCCTCAATGCAGCCTGATGCCCATCTGCAGCCTCTGTGCCCATCTGCAGCCTGATCTGTGCCGATCCAATGCAGCCTGATGCCCATCTGCAGCCTCAATGCAGCCTCTGTGTCCATCTGCAGCCTGATCTGCGCCAATCCAGTGCAGCCTGATGCCCATCTGCAGACTTATCTGCACCCATCCAATGCAGCCTCATTGCAGCCTCTGTGCCCATCTGCAGCCTGATCTGCGCCAATCCAGTGCAGCCTGATGCCCATCTGCAGACTTATCTGCACCCATCCAATGCAGCCTCAATGCAGCCTCTGTGTCCATCTGCAGCCTGATCTGCGCCAATCCAGTGCAGCCTGATGCCCATCTGCAGACTTATCTGCACCCATCCAATGCAGCCTCATTGCAGCCTCTGTGCCCATCTGCAGCCTGATCTGCACCAATCCAATGCAGCCTGATCTGCGCCCATCTGCAGCCTCAGTGCCCATCTACAGCGTGATCTGTTCCAATCCAATGCAGCCTCTGTGCCCATCTGCAGACTGATCTGTACCCATCCAATGCAGCCTTATTGCAGCCTCTGTGCCCATTTGCAGCCTGATCTGTGCCAATCCAATGCAGCCTGATGCCCATCTGCAGCCTCTGTGCCCATCTGCAGCCTGATCTGCGCCAATCCAATGCAGCCTGATGCCCATCTGCAGCCTCAATGCAGCCTCTGTGCCCATCTGCAGCCTGATCTGCGCCCATCCATTGCAGCCTCTCTGCCCATCTGCAGCCTGATCTGCGCCCATCCAATGCAGCCTCTGTGCCCATCTTCAGCCTGATCTACGCCCATCCAGTGCAGCCTTACGCCCATCTGCAGCCTCTGTGACCATCTGCAGCCTGATCTGCCCCCATCCAATGCAGCCTGATGCCCATCTGCAGCCTTACCATCTCTCATGCAGTGCAGGAAATCAGGAGGGGGATGAGCGCCACCGAAATCACTGAGCTCTCACCTTCTGTTTACAGTACTTGGCTCTCATTCGGCAGTCACATACACAGTCCCGCCTCCGCCATCGCCATTGGACCAGCTATTGTGATTGACAGAACACTGGTCCAATGTCGGTGGCGGAGGCAGGATGTGTGTGTGATGTCAGAGCCGAGTAAACAGGACATGACGGCTTGGTGATTCCGGCGGCGCTTGTCCCCCTCCTCCGAGGTACGCTATCGGCGTATAACACGCACCCGTGATTTCCCCCCTATTTTCGGGGAGAAAAAGTGTGTGTTATATGCCAATAAATACGGTAATAATATAATATCCTACATAAATCGGCCAACATATACAATGAATGATAGCCATTCAATGTGTACAACTGTCATGTGATCGCTGTGATTGGTCACTTGGCACCGCTAGCAGCCCAGTACAACGATCTATTCTCCACTGTGTCTAGTGGACCACCCTAGTACAACCCCTAGTGCGAGGAGCGATCCTGGGGGATGTCATACGACGTCCACCCAGGATGTGAGAAACCCCCTCGCCCCCCCCCCCCTCGCCGCCCCCCCCCTACCGCTCAGCTGTCATTTGTTAATAGACCGGACGGGAAGCCGTTAAACCAACATGACGGGTCAACCTGGACGTGGACCAGAGAACTGCAGTTGAATGCTCTACCACTAAACTACGCTCCCTGAGTTTTTCTGTTTTTGAGGTTGATTTTTTTTATTTCCTTATACAATGGAACCTCGGATTGCGAGTAACGCGTTTAACGAGCGTTTTGTAATACGAACACTGTATTTAAAAAAAACTGACTCAGGTTTGGGAAGGTTGTCTCATAAAACGAGCAGGATTCAAGTCCAAGCGGTGTGCAATACCACGTTTGGCCTGAGGTGGGGGGGCGTCGGAGCCGAGCAGAGACAAAATAAAATGCTCGGATAATCTTGGAAATACTCCATTCCCGAGCCTTTCTGAGTTCAGCCGAGGCGTCTTTCCAAGTGTTTACGAGGCTTTCCTGCGCCCCCCACCGCCTCTGGCCGCATGCGGTATTGCATGCCATTGAAGTCAAGGCAGAGCTAATTATTTTCATTTCCATTGACTTCTATAAAGGTAACTTTCCGCTTTGATATGCAAGTGCTTTGGTTTACGACTCGAGCATTCTCCTGGAACGGATTATCCTCGTAATCCGAGGTTCCTTTGTATAAACCTTATTAAGCGTTTTCCAGCGCAGAGCATAGAGTTCCTCTGAAGAAAGTGCAAAGCTAAAAATTGTCAAGGGGGCACCCGGATTTGAACCAGGGACCTCTCGATCTGCAGTCGAATGCTCTACCACTGAGCTATACCCCCCTTGATGTCTAAGCTGTCTAATGCAACTGTTTTTCAGTATAACCCTATGAGAGCCGAGCCACCTGCATCCCGTCTGAGATCATTCATTCCGCAGCGATCGGTTCTTCCAGAGAATGCATTTATTGACTTCCAACGGATGAGCAAAGTTCACAAAATCCAAGGAATATGTCTTCAGAGTCCCATTTCTCCTAGAATATATCTAGACCTGTGGCCCTCATCTTCATGGAGAATAAAAAACAAGCCACCATTTCCATGAAAACCCCCTCAAGTCCTAATTACCATCAATAAATATTCCTTCTATGGTCCTTTGTCATCCTTAAGTATGTATACAATGTATCCTTTAAAATGTTCAATTAACCACTTCAATACCGGGCCATAGGGGATTTACGTCTTGAACGACCCCTCGCCGATGAGACTGGACGTCACACAACGTCTTGTCTTCACGGCGTTCTAGGGGCGCGCACGCGGCACCACTCGCGATCCCGTGCCCGTGCCCGACGGCCGTGATTGCCGCCGGGCACCCGCGATTACCGCTGATCATGGCAGGAGTGTGGATCTGTGTGAGTAAACACACAGATCCACTTCCTGTCAGCGGTGAGGAGACTGATGTGTGTTCCCAGTACAGAGGAACACACATCGGTCTCCTCCCCCAGCGAGTCCCCCTCCCCCTACAGTTAGAACACACTTTAGGAAACATTTTAACCCCTTCAGCACCCCCTAGTGTTAACCCCTTCCCTGCCAGTCACATTTACACAGTAATCAGTGCAGTTTTATGGCACTAATCGCTGTGTAAATGTTAATGGTCCCAAAAACGTGTCAAAAGTGTCCGATATGTCCGCCGCAATGTCACGGTCACAAAAAAAAAAACCGCAGATCGCCGCCATTACTAGTAAAAAAAATAAAATAAAATGCCATAAATCTATCACCTATTTTGTAGACGCTATAACTTTTGCGCAAACCAATCAATATACGATTATTGCGTTTTTTTTTAACCAAAAATACGTACAAGAATACGCATCGGTCTAAACGGAGGGAAAAAAAAAGTAAAAAAAAAAAAAAAAATTGTGATATGTATTAAATAAAAAAGTAAAAAATATTGTGTTTTTTTTTAAATTGTCGCTCTTCTTTTGTTTATAGCGCAAAAAAAATAAAAACCGCAGAGATGATCAAATACCACTAAAAGAAAGCTCTATTTGTGTGAGGAAAAAACATAACGATTTAATTTGGGTACAGTGTTGCATGACCGCGCAATTGTCATTCAAAGTGCAACAGCGCTGAAAAATAAAAATTGGTCTGGGCGGGAAGGGGGTGAAAATGCCCTGTATGGAAGGGGTTAAATTAACAGGCCATTCCTCACACACCTACTGTAGGTAGACTCGCATAAGATTGACATATCAAAGGGTCATCAGCTGTCCTATTGATGTTAAAATGGAGTTGGCTCGGACAACTCAACCATTATCAATTAAATTGTGGCCTGGTCAATATTGTACTGTATGTGTACATATGTATATAATGATAGCCATTCAAAGTGTACATCTGTCATGTGATCGCTGTGATTGGTCACATGGCACCGGTAGCAGCCCGGTACAACGATCTGTCCTCCACTGTGTCTAGTGGACCGTCTTGGTATGACCCCTAGTGTGAGGAGCGATCCCGGTAGGGCAGGGATCCTCAAACTACGGCCCTCCAGCTGTTGTGGAACTACACATCCCATGAGGCATTGTAAAACTCTGACATTCACAGACATGACTAGGCATGATGGGAATTGTAGTTCCTGAACAACTGGAGGGCCATAGTTTGAAGACCCATGCGGTAGGGCCTCCAAGCCCGAGTCTTTTGGCTAGGACCAGAGGAATTTTTGATTCCTGGCTGGAGGGCCGGCCATCGTATTGCACGATGGTCACTTTCACTCCTCCCATCTTTCTTCTCCCCACTTTCTTTTTATTTAACCCCATGTGTGTCACTTGTATGTATTTTTTTGTTGGTCGTTACACGTTTTTGTCACAGTGTGATCAGTAGGGTGTAGGTCCCCGGGCCAGCCCTGAAGGTCTTGGGAGTGGGTGGACACGGCCTTCTGGCTTAGTTCCCCTGCTCTCATGGGGTCTCCCTTCGGGGGAGCCCCACCTAGTACTTTGGTGGGTCTGTTTCGGCAGACTCTCCAAAGAACGGGGTCTGTCTGGTTTTGGCCAGATGGACCATGTGAAGTACCTCAGTCCCCGTCTGGAGCCTAACGCCCCGGGGGATCAGGGTAAGGTCCTTCCTAGTGGAGGACAAGTGTAAACACCCGTTGCACGTTTTGTGTCACTCTTTATGTGTGGGCACTTTTTTTGGCACCGGGTGGAGTTTTTGGGTTTCAAGCGATTCTGGAAGGATGTCATACAACGTCCACCCAGGATGTGAGACCCCCACCCAGGGGTGGACTGACCATTGAGGAACTCGAGCATGGCCCGAGGGCCCCATGCCACTAGGGGGCCCCATCAGGGTTGCCAGGCTCATTAAAACCAGGGACAGTATGTCAAAATCTGTGGGTTTTTTTTACATCTGTCCCTGATATGTCCGAAACCGACATGCTTTTGATGTGAAAATCCCGAGATTTTAGCTTCTCCGCCTCTGCACTGCCACCTGGCTTGGTGGCCATCTGTAAGCCTGGGGGCCCCATAATCTTCTATTGCCCGGGGGCCCCAAGAGTTGTCAGTCCGCCCCTGCCCCCACCTCAGTTGTCATTTGTTAATAGGCCAGGCAGAAAGCAGTTAAGCCTACATGAAGGGTCAACCTGGACGTGGACCAGAGAAATGCTCTACCACTAAACTACACTACCTGAGTTTTTTCTTTTTCTTCACAGTTATTCTTTACATAAACTTTATTTAGCGTTCTCCAGCGCAGAGCATTGAGTTCCTCTGAATAAAGTGCAAAGCAAAAATTGTCTAGGGGGCACCCGGATTTGAACCAGGGACCTCTCGATCTGCAGTCGAATGCTCTACCACTGAGCTATACCCCCCTTGATGTCTAAGCTGTCTAATGCAACTGTTTTTTAGTATGACCCTAAGAGAGTGAGTCCCCCTGCATTCCATATGAGATAATTTATTCTGTCATTTAAGGTGAGGTTGCATTGATGAGCACTGATCAGGCTGCATTTATGGGCACAGGTGAGACTGAATGGATGGGTACTGGTGATGGTAGTTCAATGGGCCACTTGACTGGACTCCCCCCCCCCACTATAATTGCTTAAAACAGTGATCACTGTTATAAGCAATAATTTTTTATGAATGACATACATTCATCCAGTGTGCACTTCTGTGAAGCTGTGATTGGCCACAGCTATCACATGGAACAGATACACCGTGATTGACCCTGTCTGTACCATGTGATCACTGTCACCAATCACAGAGACCAACACAATTGTGTAGTGATATAGCAACCATTATCAATTGATCTCTGCCCTGGCCAATATTGTACTGTATATAATAATATAATATCCTACATAAACCGGCCAACATATACAATGAATGATAGCCAATCAACGTGTACAACTGTCATGTGATCACTGTGATTGGTCACATGGCAACGATAGCAGCCCAGTACAACGATCTATTCTCCACTGTGTCTAGTGGACCGTCCTGGTATAACCCCTGGTGTGAGGAGCGATCCTGGAAGGAGGTCATACGATGTCCACCCAAGATGTGAGACCCCCCCCAACCAGCTGTCATCTGATAATAGGCCAAGCGGGAAGCAGTTAAGCCTACATGACGGATGAGCTATGAATAAGCACTGTATGATAGTGTGAAACGCGTCAGCTTTTCTCCTGATTTTTTGCTGTGATATGTTCATATTGTGACCAGTTTTATTAAAAGGAAGTGCGGCAGTCCTGGTTTTTCTCCATACATTTTTGCATACTATTGCAGTGCCTGCACCCAGGTGTTTGGACTCCACCTTGCAGTTCCCTGGGACCTCTGAGCGGTAAACTTTCTTTCTCACTACATGACGGGTCAACCTGGACGTGGACCAGAGAACTGCAGTTAAATGCTCTACCACTAAACTACGCTCCCTGAGTTTTTCTGTTTTTGAGGTTGATTTTTTTTTTCCTTTCCTTATACAGTGGAACCTCGGATTGCGAGTAACACGGTTAACGAGCGTTTCGCAAAACGAGCTCTGTATTTAACAAAAAAAAACTGACTCGGTTTGTGAGTGTTGTCTCACAACACGAGCAGGATTCAGGCCAAAGCGATGTTCAGTACCGCGTTTGGCCTGAGGTGGTGGGGGGGGGGGGGGGGCGTCGGAGCCGAACGCCGCCAATTGGTGCCATTCGGAAATGCTCGGATAATCTCGGAAATACTCCATTCCTGAGCCTTTCCAAGTGTTTACGAGGCTCTCTTCGGCACCCCCCCCCGCCTCTGGCCGCATGCGCATGCGGTATTGCATGCCATTGAAGTCAATGCGGAACAAATTACTTTTGTTTCCATTGACTTCTATAGGGAAACTTTTCACTTTGATACGTGAGTACTTTGGTTTACGAGCAGGGCCGATCCTAGGGTCACAGACGCCTGGGTGCAGAAATTTATCTGGCGCTCCCCACATAGGCGTGGTCATCTTACCAACCCCCCCCCCCCTCCCCCTTTACACATGTTTGGCAACGACTCAAACACAGAGATGCTCCCCTAACACGGACAAGGAGAACACGTCAGGCACGGGGCGCCCGAACACGTCAGGCACGGGGCGCCCCCCCACCCCCCAAACGACGTCACTGCATGGCTGGTCTCTCTCGGCACAGAGACAGCCGCTGCTCCGCTATCCTTCTCTGACAAGAGGAGGGAGGGGGGACGGGCTTGGGCAGGAAACACAGTGAAGGCGGCGGTGACCGGCGGAGAGAGCCGGGTCTGGACACGGACAAGTAGAGGAGCACTCTGGCGCTTCAGTGCCCCCACCTCTGTGGCGCCTGGGTGCACTGCACCCCACGCACCTGCCTAGGATCAACCCTGTTTTACAAGCATTCTCCTGGAACGGATTATGCTCGTAATCTGAAGTTCCTCTGTATAATTTTTATTAAGCGTTTTCTAGCGCAAAAGTTGTCAAGGGGGCACCCGGATTTGAACCAGGGACCTCTCGATCTGCAGTCGAATGCTCTACCACTGAGCTATACCCCCCTTGACGTCTAATTTTTCAAATGCAACTGTTTTTCAGTATAACCCTATGAGAGCCGAGCCACCTGCATCCCGTCTGAGATCATTCATTCTGCCATTTACACCTGGACCATTTCCAGGCTGAGCAAGGTAGAAGTGCATTTTTATAGCATTTTTGCCGTGAAAATGACAATGGTCTCAAAAATGTGTCAAAATTGTCCGATGTGTCCGCTATAATGTTGCAAAAAAATTCACTGATCGCCGCCATTAGTAGTAAAAAATAAAAAAAAATGCAATAAAACTATCCCCTATGTTGAAAACGCTATGGGCCAGATTCAGGTAGAGTTAGGCTGGAGTATCCATTGATCCGCCAGCCTAACTGTCACTTTAAGCCGGCGTTTTTGTTTTCTGTAACCAGAAAACAAGAAACGCCGGGTTGGAGCTCCGATGCGATCGGCGCAATTGAAATTCGCCATCGCATCGTTACTTCAACTTAAAAATGGCGCCGGGGGCGTTCCCGCTGATTAACGCTAAAAAAATATGTTAATCAGCGGGAGTCGGAAATTCACGATCTTTTTCGGGCGCGACGCAGTGACTTTACGACGTTTCCGGAAGCGATACGCGGCGTAAAGATAAAGCAGCCCCCTAGTGGAGTATCCTATGTTAAGTATGGGCGTCGTCATCGCGTCGGGAAAAAAAATAATCGCCTCGCTTGCGTAAAACGTTCATGAATGGGGATGTGACGTCATTGACGTTCACTGACAGAATTTGGAGCATGCGCACTGGGATGCATTGACACTCGACGCATGCGCAGTACGTTCGCCGCGGGATCGCGCATAGTTTAAATAATACACGCCCCGTACCCGCCCAATTTGAATTCCGCCGGCTCATTTGCGATGCGCTGCCGCAACTTTAGGAGCAAGTGCTTCATGAATAACAGCACTTGCTCCTAAAATTCCGGCAGAGTAACGTAAATGAGAAGCGTTACTTCAGAGCAAAGATGCTCCCATCTACCTGAATCTGGCCCTATAAATTTTGCGCAAACCAATCGATAAACGCTTATTGCATTTTTTTTTACCAAAAATTTGTAGAAGAATACGTATCGGCCTAAACTGAGGACAAAAAACATGTATATCTTTTTTGGGGATATTTATTATAGCAAAAAGTATAAAATATTGCATTTTTTTAAAAATTGTCGCTCTATTGTTGTTTATAGCGCAAAAAAATAAAAACCGCAGAGGTGATCAAATACCACCAAAAGAAAGCTCTATTTGTGGGGGAAAAAAGGAACGCCAATTTTGTTTGGGAGCCACAACGCAAGACCGCCCAATTGTCAGTTAAATCGGCGCAGTGCCGAATCGCAAAAATGGCCAGGTCCTTAACCTGCATATTGGTCCGGGTCTTAAGTGGTTAAAAGATAAATGCAATAAAACTATCCCCTATTTTGTAAACGCTATAAATTTTGCGGAAACCGACCGATAAACGCTTATTGCGATTTTTTTTACCAAAAATAGGTAGAAGAATACGTATCGGCCTAAACTGAGGAAAAAAAAATGTTCTATCTTTTTGGGGGGATATTTATTATAGAAAAAAGTAAAAAATATTGCATTTTTTTAAAAATTGTCGCTCTATTTTTGTTTATAGCGCAAAAAATCGAAACCGCAGAGGTGATCAAATACCACCAAAAGAAATCTCTATCTGTGGGGAAAAAAGGGACGCCAATTTTGTTTGGGAGTCACGTTGCACGACCGCGCAATTGTCAGTTAAAGCGACGCAGTGCCGAATCGCAAAAACTGGGCAGGTCCTTTACCTGCATAATGGTCCGGGGCTTAAGTAGTTAAAAGTTACACTGTGATAGGTGCGATCACGCACCTTATAAACGTATCATTTAAGGAAGGTATGGTACCCGTCCTCCCTAAAACAGGGCGTAATTAAAAAAAAAAAAAAAACAACCTCGACCCCAAAGACCCAAACCATCGCCGACCGATAACAGGCCTAAAGGTCTTCTCCAAGGTAATGGAGAAAGCAGTAGTGCAACAGCTACAGCACCATTTAGACACCCACAAGCTACTGGACCCACTACAATCGGGTTTCCGTCCTGGCCACGGGACGGAAACAGCACTTCTCAAAATACGGGACGACGCTCTCGAAGCAGCAGACGAAGGAGAATCATGTCTTCTGATACTGCTGGACCTGAGTGCTGCCTTTGATACAGTAGTTCACAAAATGTTGCTGACGTGCCTAGCAGAAGTAGCTAGAGTTGCAGACTCGGATCTTCCCTGGTTCTCCTCCTTCCTGGAAAATCGATCCCAGACAGTGAAACTTGGTGCTTTCACTTCAGAACAACGCACCGTGTCATGCGGAGTCCCACAAGGGTCACCCTTGTCGCCCGTACTATTCAATATTTATCTCCGCCCTCTCCTTAAAATGATCAGTAACCAGGATCTACTCCTACCATTCCTACGCCGACGACACCCAACTATATTTTCGTATCAGCAGCAAAAAGGATCATTACCTCGGGCTAGAAAAATGCCTCACTTTGATAGAGAACTGGATGACGGAGAGTTACCTTAAACTAAATGGATCAAAAACAGAACTTCTTCTGCTCCACGCAAACCGAAAGAGACTAGCTACGACAACATGGACGCCCCCACCCATTTTGGGAGAAACCATCACCCCTAGCACAAATAAGTTCAGTCGTCAGCGGATCCTACAATCTGCTGCGTCTCCTACGAAGACTTGTTCCCTTCATTCCAAAAGAAGACATAGCAGTCGTGGTGGGAACAATAATCAACTCCAGGCTCGACCATGCAAACGCCCTTTACCTTGGTCTCCCAAAAAAAAACAGGTTGCTCGTCTACAAGTCGTCCAAAATACGGCGGCACGACTTGTAACAGGAAAAAAACTCTGGGAATCGATCACTACCTTCCGGAGGTCCCTTTATTGGCTGCCTGTGAAGGACCGGATCACATTTAAGGCCCTCTGCCTGACGCACAAATGTGTCCAAGGAATCGCTCCCCAATATTTATGTGAGAAAATAAAATACTACTGTGTTTCCCCGAAAATAAGCCCGGGTCTTATATTAACTACTTGAGATCCGCGCTACAGCCGAATGACGGCTCTAGCGCAGATCTAAATTGTCAACAAGCCGTCAATTGACGGCTTGTCACTAGCTGCTTCCCGGCGCGCGCTCCAGAGCGCGCTGCGGGGAAACACTGTGTTGCCCGTGTCCCTTGGACACAGCCAATCACAGATCGCCGCGAACGGCCAATCAGAGTGGCCGTTTGCGATGCGATCTGTGCGGCCAATGAGAGATGATCTCATAGATCATCTCTCATTGCCGTTTTACATAGAGACAGCGTTCTGTCTCTGGAGAGCAGGAGACGGATCTGTGTCTCTTGTACATAGAGACACAGATCGGTCACCTCCCCAGTCACCCCCCCCCACAGTTAGAACACTATGCAGGGAATACATTTAACCCCTTCCTCACCCCCTAGTGTTAACCCCTTCAATGCCAGTCACATTTATACAGTAATTAGTGCATTTTTATAGCACCGATGGCAGTATAAATGTGAATGACGCCAAAAATGTGTCAAAAGTGTCCGATGTGTCCGCCATAACGTCGCAGTCCCAATAAAAATCGCAGATCGCCGCCATTTCTAGTAAAAAAATAATAATAAAAAATAATAATTCTGTCCCTTATTTTGTAGGCACTATAAATTTTGCGCAAACCAGACGCTTATTGCGATTTTTTTTTTTTTTTACCAAAAATATGTAGAAGAATACGCATCGCCCTAAACTGAGAAAAAAAAAGTTTTTTTTTTTTTTAATTGGGATATTTATTATAGCAACAAGTAAAAAATATTGTATTTTTTTCAAAATTGTCGCACTTTTTTGTTTATAGCGCAAAAAATAAAAACCGCAGAGGTGATCAAATATCACCAAAAGAAAGCTCTACTTGTGGGGAAAAAAGGACGTCAATTTTGTTTGGGAGCCACGTCGCACGACCGCGCAATTGTCAGTTAAAGCGACGCAGTGCCGGAAGCTGAAATATCACCTGGGCAGGAGGGGGGTATAAGTGCCCAGTAAGCAAGTGGTTAATTTGGGCAACCAAAAAAACACTAGGGCTTATTTTCGGGGTAGGTCTTATCATGCCTGGGGCTGTCTTCTCTCCCTTCTGCCTGTCAGAAATCCCCTGTGGAACTGTGTAAAAAAGCTTGTAAATTCCTAAAATTCACAGCACCACATATTGCAAAATGTGTATGTCTGCAATCCAATTGTGCCACAGACCTTCTTCAAGTGCTGGGTGCATCTGTAACCCCCTGGAGCTCACTTTCCCTTTTCAAGCACTGCAGCGCTATACCGAAGGTATTTGGCACAAATAGATCATATAAACACACACACACACACAGTCTACACTATATAACACTGTAGTATAAGGCCGCGTACACACGATCAAATATATCCGATGGAAGCGGTCCTCGAACCGTTTCCATCGAATATGTCTGCCGGGCTGTTTTGGTCCGATGGCTGTACACACCATCGGATCAAAATCCCCGTCGGCAGACAGCGGGGTGACGTGGCGGTGACGTTGACGCCGCCACGTCACCGCACCAGGAAGAAAAATACTTCCGCGCATGCGTTCGAGTCCATTCGACGCATGTGCGGGAGGATATGTGTGCTGGTGAGTGTGTACTGACCAGCGGACATATCCGACGGACATGTCTTGGGCGGACAAATTTTAAAGCATGTTTTAAAATTTGTCCGCCGGGCAGACATGTCCGCCAGCCCATACACACGATCGGATTTGTGTGCTGAACTGGTCCATCGGACCAGTTTGAGCGGACAAATTCTATCATGTGTACGCAGCCTAACACTAGTATTTCACCAGCACTTTAAACTAGGTCTTGATTTCGGGGTAGGGCAGGGTTTTCTGAAAATCGGGGTAGGTCTTATTTTCGGGGTAGGTCTTATTTTCGGGGAAACACGGTGCAACCCCAATCGCGTTCTCCGATCAACTAACCAAAATCTACTTCAAATCCCCAAGGCCCGCTACAAAACCAAAGGAGAACAAAGATTTGCAGTCTAAAGACCCTGACTGTGGAACGCATTACTAACCAATATCCGAACGGAAGTGAATCACCAGACCTTCAGAAAAAAAACCTCAAGACCCACCTATTCTGAAGGCCAAATTAGAAGGAAATGGATACCAAGCGCCTTGAGGCGATTCAGTTCGCATTTGTAGCGCTATATAAGTTTTTCACTCACTCACTCAGGGTCACTTGAATGCATGGACAAGGAGAATATGTATTTTCCGCCACCTTGTGGATCGTGTCAGACGCTGCACTCCTTATATGTCATTTTAGGCCATGGCGTGACCCCCTTCCTCCTGGAACGTGATTTGTGGCTACAGATTGTCACATTGCGATGAGTCAAAATCTACAGAGTGAGCAAATGATAAACCCCACTTCCCAGAGCTCAGCAGATACACGGGGTTAATCAGTTCTCGGAAGTTAATACATATTGCTGTGCTGTGAGAATTGGGGACTTCACGGCAGAATATCCCGAGCCGATTGTTTTACTATTGTTTGTATAATGTAGGATTCATTCTAGTCCAGGGTTGTCCCATGGGCCATCAAGGTATTAATAATAATCAATAATAATCATCACTTTTTTTTAACTGTTCATCTCTTCTACCATCAAGGAATTAAAGGAACTTATTACAAAATTACATAATTTTTATAAAATTGTTCTTATAAACTTTATGGTAGAAGAGATGAACAGTTAAAAAAGTGATGATTATTATTGCATACACAATGTTGTATATATGTATATATTGTGTGTTGTCTCATGCTGTTGTGGACTCTGTGCTGTGATCATTTGGGGTGTGGTTGTATTAATTTGTTTGTGTCTATCTGCCTTGGAAGAAATGTATATTATGGGATGGATGTCCATGTGGAGGGGGGTTTCCTCCAGCAGCCCCCTGCTGATAAGACTGTTTACTGATGAGAAGTTTGAACACTGACCTGTGTGTCTATTGTGATTGGACAGTTTAACCTGCCCTGAATCCAAGGGTGGGGGGAAGTGTCTCAGAGTTGGATATGTGTGTAACGTGTGCTTGAATACAGTGAATCTGTTGGTTTTTACCCTACACTGAAGTACAGCTGGTGACTGGGGGGGCTAAAGAGTCATGGATTGCACTGGTTCTTGAAAGAGGAAGCATTGACAGCGGACATAGTCCTGTTGAGGACGAGGGTTCGTAACAACCTCTAAAAAACCTCCACTGAGAGCTTACCATATCCAATAGGAAAGGGAACTGGATGGGCAGCTTGATCCAGAGGCCTGGCAAGTCATGACTATTGCACTTTCGAAATCCTCAAAAAACATTATCATATTAGAAAATGCCTACAAAGTTTTATACAGATGGTATTATACGACCGCTTAGATCAGCTGTTTTATCCCAACTTATTCCCCACTTTGTTTCAGGGGATGAACACAGGAGGGCACTATGGCACACATATGGTGGTCATGTCCAAGGGTTTGCAGGTTATGGGTCAGAATTTACACTCTCCTTCTCAATATCTTCCATGTCAATCTCAAGAGGGATCCCTACGAAGCTTTTCTTGGCCAACCAGTTACTGAACTGGTTCGTCCGGAGAGCCAACTGGCTCAACATCTTTTTGCTGCAACTAACTTAGCCATAGGGCATGGAAGACCTGTACTCAGTTTTGAAGCAGTTAAGAATCCCATGAATGATATCATGGTGAATGAAAAGTTGACTGCTATCCTCTCGGATACCCATGGTAAACTCCTTCGAGTCTGGCAACCGTGGGTTACATATACTCAACCTTCTAGATTTGATACTGCCCTTCTCTCAATTTAACGATTTTCTAGTGCTGACCCCGTGGACTCCTCCCTTCTCTCCCTTCTTTTCTTTTCCTTATTCCCTTATCTCGTCATTCTCACTTTTTTTCTTTCTTCTTCACCTTATTGGATCTGTTCCATGTATCCACTCTAACAGCTTAGTAGTCCGCAAAGCTTTGCCTTGGTAATTACTTGGTTATCGTCATAATGTTCATGGGTTTTGTATTGTTTTTTTATTATATTTTTATTCACTATTTTTCCTATGATAAATGCTTTAGATCTAGGCAAGCCTAGTCCTATGTTAGGATACTTTTGTTCCCTTGTTTTCTGCCATAAACAATGGATCTCCTGGATTTTTTGAAGGGCCTTTCCCTTTATAGGGACACCGCATATTTGACTAGAGCAATACAATTTTAGTTTTATTTGACCTATTATGTACTGTGACCAGTGTTGCCAACCGTCCGTATTTTTACGGACAGTTCGTAAAAACAGGCACTTTTTTCCCCCGTTCGTAAAATGTCTGTGGTTGCTAAAATGTGCCAGTAAAAATAGCTGAGATCGGTTTGGCTTGGAACTGCGCATGGAGATTGGAGGCAGGGGGTGATGGTGGCTGCGGTGGCACCGCAGAGGGGGGTGGAGGCAGGGGACGATTGGAGGCAGGGGGCCTGGGGGAGATGAGGCAGGGGGAGATTGGAGGTAGGGGGTGTTAGTGGCAGGGGGTGATTAGAGGTATGGGGTGTTGGTGGCCCCGCAGAGGGGAATGGTGGCATCGCAGAAGGGTGGGGATGGAGACAGGGGTTGTTGGTGGCACCGCAGAGGGGGATGGAGGCAGGGGGAGATTGGAGGCAGGGGGTGTTAGTGGCAGGGGGTCATTGGAGGCATGGGGTGTTGGTGGTCCCGCAGAGGGGAATGGTGGCATCGCAGAAGGGTGGTGATGGAGACAGGGGTTGTTGGTGGCACCACAGAGGGGGATGGAGGCAGGGGACGATTGGAGGCAGGGGGCCTGGGGGAGATGAGGCAGGGGGTGTTAGTGGCAGGGGGTGACTGGAGGCAGGGGGTGACTGGAGGCAGGGGGTGTTGGTGGCACCGCAGAGGGAAATGGTGGCATCGCAGAGGGTGGGGATGGAGACAGGGGTTGTTGGTGGCACCGCAGAGGGGGATGGAGGCAGGGGACGATTGGAGGCAGGGGGCCTGGGGGAGATGAGGTGGGGGTGTTAGTGGCAGGGGGTGATTGGAGGCAGGGGGTGTTGGTGGCACCACAGAGGGGAATGGTGGCATCGCAGAGGGTGGGGATGGAGACAGGGGTTGTTGATGGCACCGCAGGGGGAGATTGTGGCACCGCAGAAGGGGGTGAAGGCAGGGGGGTGTTGGTGGCAGAGGGGGGGTGAAGACAGGGGGTGTTGGTGGCAGAGGGTGATGTGACTAAATAATTTGCCCTTATTATATCGAAAATATCAAAAACCTTAATATCCACCTTAAACCACTTTGCTATTTGCCTAGCGTACTTGTTTGTAGCCTAAATACTGAAATTTGCACCTAAAAATTGAATGTAGTAACTTTTGTGAAATGACAGTAAAAATGTGGCTGCGCCAGTAAATTTTGTGGTGTCGTGCCAGTAAATTTCAATCTGGTAGGTTGGCAACACTGCCTGTAACCTCCTAGGTATTGTTCTTTATCTGTTGGATTGCGTACTAATAAAACCTCTTGTAAAAAAATTAAAAAAATGATAGTTTGTAGAAGTGAAGGATTTTGTCCACGTTGCAGATGTTGGATTGCTTCTCTGCTGGCCTGGGTTAACCTGTCACGGTTGGGAGGTCACCCACCTATTTACACAGCCACCAGCTGGTGTCTTCCCGTGCCTTTCTGTCCTGGGAGATTCCAGCTGCCATTGGCCACCACACGACCCCTCCTTCCTGCTCCTGTCTGTCACATTGTCAGGTGTAGGACAGGACCTGCTCTCGCCATGTGGACTCTTGGCCGGTCTCTGCATCTCAGGACTTCCCTGGTCCCCCTTCCATCCTGGACTCTGTCACTGACCTGTACGGGAAGGTCTTGTCACAAAGCGTCAGCTCAAGGGGCCAACTCAACGCTGAATTTTTCCGATGGAAGGGTCTTCAGACAGAAGAGCCGCTGGGAGGTGATGCGGGGGCTTCTTATATTTCGGATGTGCTCCTTTCCCAGCCTGGTGAAGAATTCTGAGAAGGTAGGTCACTTTTTGTGGAAGAGCTACAGACGCCACAAAGGAACTGAGCTCCTATATCACTGCGGAAACTTTCATTTAAATCTGCAAAATGTATTCTGTTTCACTGTCAGACAATGCAGCCTAGAAAAGGCTCCTTACATTGGTGATCAGTGGGAAGAATGTCCCTTACATTGGTGATCAGTGAGAAGAATGTCCCTTACATTGGTGATCAGTGGGAAGAATGTCCCTTACATTGGTGATCAGTGAGAAGAATGTCCCTTACATTGGTGATCAGTGAGAAGAATGTCCCTTACATTGGTGATCAGTGGGAAGAATGTCCCTTACATTGGTGATCAGTGAGAAGAATGTTCCTTACATTGGTGGTCAGTGGGAAGAATGTCCCTTACATTGGTGGTCAGTGGGAAGAATGTCCCTTACATTAGTGATCAGTGAGAAGAATGTTCCTTACATTGGTGATCAGTGAGAAGAATGTCCCTTACATTGGTGATCAGTGGGAAGAATGTCCCTTACATTGGTGGTCAGTGAGAAGAATGTTCCTTACATTGGTGGTCAGTGGGAAGAATGTCCCTTACATTGGTGATCAGTGAGAAGAATGTCCCTTACATTGGTGGTCAGTGGGAAGAATGTCCCTTACATTGGTGGTCAGTGAGAAGAATGTTCCTTACATTGGTGGTCAGTGGGAAGAATGTCCCTTACATTGGTGATCAGTGAGAAGAATGTTCCTTACATTGGTGGTCAGTGAGAAGAATGTCCCTTACATTGGTGATCAGTGAGAAGAATGTCCCTTACATTGGTGATCAGTGAGAAGAATGCCCCTTACATTGGTGATCAGTGAGAAGAATGTCCCTTACATTGGTGATCAGTGAGAAGAATGCCCCTTACATTGGTGATCAGTGAGAAGAATGTTCCTTACATTGGTGATCAGTGGGAAGAATGTTCCTTACATTGGTGATCAGTGGGAAGAATGTCCCTTACATTGGTGATCAGTGAGAAGAATGTCCCTTACATTGGTGATCAGTGAGAAGAATGTCCCTTACATTGGTGATCAGTTGGAAGAATGTCCCTTACATTGGTGATCAGTGAGAAGAATGTCCCTTACATTGGTGATCAGTGAGAATAATGTCCCTTACATTGGTGATCAGGGGGAAGAATGTCCCTTACATTGGTGGTCAGTGGGAAGAATGTCCCTTACATTGGTGGTCAGTGGGAAGAATGTCCCTTACATTGGTGATCAGGGAGAAGAATGCCCCTTACATTGGTGATCAGTGGGAAGAATGTCCCTTACATTGGTGATCAGTGAGAAGAATGTCCCTTACATTGGTGATCAGTGAGAAGAATGTCCCTTACATTGGTGGTCAGTGGGAAGAATGTCCCTTACATTGGTGATCAGTGAGAAGAATGTCCCTTACATTGGTGGTCAGTGGGAAGAATGTCCCTTACATTGGTGATCAGTGAGAAGAATGTCCCTTACATTGGTGATCAGTGAGAAGAATGTTCCTTACATTGGTGGTCAGTGAGAAGAATGTTCCTTACATTGGTGATCAGTGAGAAGAATGTCCCTTACATTGGTGATCAGTGAGAAGAATGCTCCTTACATTGGTGATCAGTGGGAAGAATGTCCCTTACATTGGTGATCAGTGGGAAGAATGTCCCTTACATTGGTGATCAGTGAGAAGAATGTCCCTTACATTGGTGATCAGTGGGAAGAATGTCATTGCTATCAGTGGTTACTTATCTAAGAGGCATAAATTTCAATGGGTCCCTAGCAACCTCGGGAGGTACCATAGAGTCTGGTGTTACTATCTATATTTTGCATGAAAAACTTTTGAACCTTTTATGTAATTTTTAAGGTTTTTCTATTTGCTCTTCATATATATTATGTCGTAATGTAAGACTTAACTGTCATATAAAAAGCCGTATGTTGGAACTTGTACTGTATAACTGACCCCTTTTACTATCTCCCCAGCTCATGGTGGTCTCCCGCAGGCTTATGGGTCGCCGTGTCTTCGAATGGGGTATGAGAGGCACCGTGTACGGACAGTTTGTTGCTGGGGAGACCCTTCCGGAAATTCAGGCGTGTATGGAAAGGCTGAGAAAATTGGGTATTCGGCCCATGTTGGCTGTGCCCATTGAGGAAGACCTGGGAGAGGGCAAAACTGGGTAAGCAGCAATTTTCAAGCTGATGGCCAAGTAGGCAACCAAATACACTATTGAAATGCAGATACAGTACCTGTTGTGTTTGCCAAACTTTGGAATTCTTGTGATCAAGGCCCATTCAGGACCAGGCCAATGGAATGGCAGAAAATCTGGTCAACATTCTACTCTTTCTCCTAGGTCAGGGGTAGGCAACCTGGGGCCCTCCAGCTGTTGCAGAACTACAAGTCCCATCATGCCTTTGGGAGTAATTGTAACTTGCAATGCATCATGGGAAATGCAATTCCACAACAGCTGGAGGGCCCCAGGTTGCCTACCCCTGCCCTAGGTTCCTTTTGCAGGGGTCTATAGAATCCTAATATAAAAGCCAGACTGAAGCCAAACTCTTTTTTTTTCAGTTTCATAAAGAGTACAGAAGTATTAGAGGCTCTGCCACGTTTTTATTGCTGTCATTGGAGATATTTCCCCCTTATGAAAATAAGAAGGAAAGCACTCACAGTGCCACATCTGTACATTAAGGAGAACACAAAAAAAAGAAGGGATACCTACTAAATAACCCTGGGTCGGACTTTTAAGGCACAGTAAACAATGAAGAAGTAAGGGAAAAATAACAACATTTATTGAAAAAAGGAGCATTCAAAATATGTTTAAAAATCATATGTAACGCTACACAATAAACAGTGCGTCAACGCGTTTCACCATTAGGCTTTTTCAGGACACAATCAGGGTTCAAGTGTAGCAAGAAAGCGAGTGGGTCTCACTGTCTGAAATAAAACACATGTGTTTTAAAATTATGGTAATAGTAGTAACACACATCCTAAAAAGCACTGATGTGTTTTACTTCAGACAGCGAGACCCGCTCTCTTTTTTGCTATTCTTGAACCCTGATTGTGTCCTGATGAAGCCCAACGCGTTGACGTACAAGGGCACAATAGTATTAATATTATATTGTCTGTAAGGGGGGGCGGGTGTATGAAAAAAGGGCGTTTTTTGCAATGTTGATGGGGGAGTTTGTGGCATACGCCCCTTACACGATCTCATTGTAATACACCCACCCCCCTTGCAGAGTGGAGCGAGCATCGGGAACGTGCGGCAAAGACTGTCACAATGCCCTGTTCATTGCGCAGGCGCAGTCTACAGCTCTTCATGTTCGGTAATTTTCGGAGCTACAGCGCTGTGCCAGTGCAGTCCAGGGCGGGCATAATCCGCCAGTGGGACACATCTCAGCAGAACACCAGCAGACTCCAGTGCCACCTACTTGTGATAAGGAGTACTGCAGTCTAGTTATAGCGCCTAAAACAAATTGACGTTCACTGTGATATGCCAAAGTCTTTAGCTTGCTTAATACATATATTGGTACATTTTATCTATATCTCTTCTGATTGGCAGGGAGCGCTGGTACGAGCAGAATGAAGATGTCATGTTGAACTGTGTGGATCTCTCATCTTTGGGTGGCGATCGTCCCATGATGCAGTTGAAGATCACGGCGCTCATGAGTGCTGATCTGTGCGTGAGTGAGAGACTAATGATGGGCAGTGGAGGGATAAGTGGGAGGAAATACATGGAGAGTCTAAACTGAGAGCAGGATGGCCGAGACGGGAACCGTAGACTGCTCCAGTCTGCCTTTACCTGTGCTAAAGCTACTTAATGGTCCCAAGCTATGAGCCGTAGACTGCTTCAGTCTGCCTTCGTCTGTGCTAAAGCTACTTCATGGTCCCCAGCCATGAACCATAGACTGTTTTAGTCTGTCTTCACCTGTGCTTAACCATTTCAATACCCGCCCATTGTCATTTGACGTCAACAGATGGGATCTCCCATCCTGGGTGGATGTCAAATGACGTCCTGGGCTTTGCGGGTGAATATTTGAATGATGCCTGCAGCCAGAGGCATCATCCAGATATCCTCTTGTTCAGCCGGCGATTCTGCACGACATAAGAATGATCAGGTTCCGCCGCTTGATCGTTCTTACAGGCCGCGGGAGGGGACATCCCCCCCTCCCGCCGCCATCCGGTGCTTCTCCGGGCTCTCCCGTGCCTTCGGGGGCCCGGAGAACGAATTGTCCGGCGTCGGCAGGAACCATAGTGATGACTGTTCACCAGATGGTCACCAGTCATCTCTATGACCGTCGGAGGACCCGGGCGCGATGTGTAATGACGTCACGCCCGGGTCCCCGTAAGTAAACAAAGCCGCGATTACGGCTGTAAGCAACCATTCATGAGATCGGTGAATTTTTTTTCACCGATCTCATGGTTTCCAGCCTGGAGGAGAGATGTGGGGTCCTATTGACCCCCCCCCCCCCCGCATCTCTCCATAAAGAGGACCTGTCGCACACATTTCCTATTACAAGGGATGTTTACATTCCTTGTAATAGGAAAAAAAGTGTAAAATAAAATAAAAAAGAAGTAAAAAATAAATAAAAGATAAAAAAAAAATTAAAACGCCCCTGTCCCCGGTAGCTCGTGAACTCTAAGTAACATAATCTTTCACATAATACAAAAAAATTGGGCTAACTTTACTGTTTTGTTATTTTTTTAATTCATGAAACATTTCTTTTTCCAAAAAAGGGTGTTTGAAAAATTATTGCGCAAATACCGTGCGAGATAAAACGTTGCAATGACCGTCGTTTTATTCCCTAGGGTGTCTGCTAAAAAAACATTTATAATGTTTGGGGGTTCTGCGTCATTTTCTAGCAAAAGAATGATCATTTTTACATGTAGGAGAGAAGTGCCAGAATAGGCCTGGTATTGAAGTGGTTGGCTATTTCATGGTCCCAAGCCATGAACTGTACACTGTTCCAGTCTGCCTTTACCTGTGCTCCAGCTACTTCATGGTCCCCAGCTGTAAACCTGTAGACTGTTCCAAATCTAGCTGTACTTGTGCTACTGTTAGTGACTGAAAAGTTCTACAAGTAAATAAACTTAAAAAAGACAACCCCCAGACATTACTGAATCAGATGAATGGATGGTTGCTGTGTGTCTGGTTGCCCCTGCACTGCTTGGGAAAGAAACTGTTTAATCCACAGTGGCCCCTATAGGGAGTAGTGCTACCGCTTTTCCCCAAAAATAAGACCTACCCCGAAAATAAGACCTAGCGCTATTTTACAGGAGGGCTGCAATTTAAGCCCTACCCTGAAAATAAGCCCTGGTTTAAAGTGCTTGTCAATATGTAGAAGAATACGTATCGGCATAAACTGAGAAAAAAATTGTTTATATATTTTTTGGGGATATTTACTATAGCAAAAAGTTAAAAATATTGGGTTTTTTATTTTTTGCTAAACAAACGATAAAAGGGTGAAAATGTAGAAACATTTTTTTTCATACTTTGTTTTAAAAATGTGAAAACAGGTATTTTTTCTTCTTCACTGATGGGCACTGATGAGGTGGCACTGGTGGGCACTGATGATCAGGCAATGATGAGGCTGCACTGATGGGCACTGGTAAGCAGCACGGATAGGTGACACTGATGGTGGTGTTGGACTCTTTCACTGTTCCATCTGGTGCTCCTATTGTCCTTCATACACTACTTGGTGTAGGACAGGTTCACTTGAATAGATACATACTGGATCAGTAAATGGCACTGATTGTGTTATTTTCCATTCATTTAGAAAGTTCTGTCGGTGTGTTTGTCTGATCCATCTCAGAGGAAGGAGCTTAGTCCACACAGGATATTGTCCATCATGGAGGGCGAGGTGAGTGTCTATGACCCGGAGAGAATAGCACACTTGTATGTCGGTGGTCAGTAGCACTGATATACCCAAACACTTCTATGCCTTTCCCATCTTTTCTGCAGGACTCCACTTTCTCCTTTCTGTCGGAGCAACAGAACCGTCACCTACAGAACTCCGTTCGCAGGCTCAGCCGGGTTGGGAAGGTAGGTACAATACTTTGTCTTTATTATAAGAGTAATAGTGGGGATTTCCCTTAAACGACAGAGACAATCTACAGTCACTTTGTCAGAGCAGCAACACACAGTTCATCTCCCACCTCTTGGCATAACTGGGAACGATGGTTTTCTGCTTCTATTGCTGGCTTGTTACTGGCCTGACTCAGTTCTCCACATAAAATAATTAATTCTGAGCTTGTGCCGCCACTGCTGCCTAGAAAATGAATAGCAAATGATCAGGACAATGCAAACATAATAAGTGCTGCAAGTTGGCAATGGTGGACTCCATACACTCCGCCTCTACAGTGGTGGATTCCATACACTCCGCCTCTACAGTGGTGGACTCCATACACTCCGCCTCTACACTGGTGGACTCCATACACTCCGCCTCTACACTGGTGGACTCCATACACTCCGCCTCTACACTGGTGGACTCCATACACTCCGCCTCTACAGTGGTGGACTCCATACACTCCGCCTCTACAGTGGTGGACTCCATACACTCCGCCTCTACAGTGGTGGACTCCATACACTCCGCCTCTACAGTGGTGGACTCCATACACTCTGCCTCTACAGTGGTGGACTCCATACACTCCGCCTCTACACTGGTGGACTCCATACACTGCGACTCTACACTGGTGGACTCCATACACTGCGACTCTACACTGGTGGACTCCATACACTGCGACTCTACAGTGGTGGACTCCATACACTGCGACTCTACGGTGGTGGACTCCATACACTGCGCCTCTGCGGTGGTGGACTCCATACACTCCGCCTCTGCGGTGGTGGACTCCATACACTCCACCTCTACAGTGGTGGATTCCATACACTCCGCCTCTACACTGGTGGACTCCATACACTCCGCCTCTACAGTGGTGGACTCCATACACTCCGCCTCTACAGTGGTGGACTCCATACACTCCGCCTCTACAGTGGTGGACTCCATACACTGCGCCTCTGCAGTGGTGGACTCCATACACTCCGCCTCTACAGTGGTGGACTCCATACACTGCACCTCTGCGGTGGTGGACTCCATACACTCCGCCTCTGCGGTGGTGGACTCCATACACTCCGCCTCTGCGGTGGTGGACTCCATACACTCCGCCTCTGCGGTGGTGGATTCCATACACTCCGCCTCTACAGTGGTGGACTCCATACACTCCGCCTCTACACTGGTGGACTCCATACACTCCGCCTCTACACTGGTGGACTCCATACACTCCGCCTCTACAGTGGTGGACTCCATACACTCCGCCTCTACAGTGGTGGACTCCATACACTCCGCCTCTACAGTGGTGGACTCCATACACTCCGCCTCTACAGTGGTGGACTCCATACACTCCGCCTCTACACTGGTGGACTCCATACACTCCGCCTCTACACTGGTGGACTCCATACACTCCGTCTCTACAGTGGTGGATTCCATACACTGCAACTCTACAGTGGTGGACTCCATACACTGCGACTCTACAGTGGTGGACTCCATACACTGCGACTCTACAGTGGTGGACTCCATACACTCCGCCTCTGCAGTGGTGGACTCCATACACTCCGCCTCTGCAGTGGTGGACTCCATACACTCCGCCTCTACGGTGGTGGACTCCATACACTGCGCCTCTGCGGTGGTGGACTCCATACACTCTGCCTCTGCGGTGGTGGACTCCATACACTCCGCCTCTGCGGTGGTGGACTCCATACACTCCGCCTCTACGGTGGTGGACTCCATACACTCCGCCTCTACAGTGGTGGACTCCATACACTCCGCCCTTACAGTGGTGGACTCCATACACTCCGTCCTTACAGTGGTGGACTCCATACACTCCACCTCTACAGTGGTGGACTACATAAACTCCACCTCTACAGTGGTGGACTCCATACACTCCGCCCTTACAGTGGTGGACTCCATACACTCCGCCCTTACAGTGGTGGACTCCATACACTCCGCCCTTACAGTGGTGGACTCCATACACTCCGCCCTTACAGTGGTGGACTCCATACACTCCGCCCTTACAGTGGTGGACTCCATACACTCCGCCCTTACAGTGGTGGACTCCATACACTCCGCCCTTACAGTGGTGGACTCCATACACTCCGCCCTTACAGTGGTGGACTCCATACACTCCGTTCTTACAGTGGTGGACTCCATACACTCCACCTCTACAGTGGTAGACTCCATACACTGTCCCTACAGTGGTAGACTTCATACAATCTACCTCTACAGTGTTGGACTCCAACATCCCGTCCATAGTGTCACAGTTGTAGACTCCATACACCCTTCCTACAGTGAGTGGTGGATTCCAACATTCACCCCCACAGTTCCACCATGGTAGACTCCATACAACCTTTGCCTGCTCTACAGTGATGGACTACAACCCCCCCCCCCCCCCAGAGCCACTGTGGTGGACTCCTTAAACCCTCACACCCTGCCCTACAGTAGTGGACTCTGATCCCCCCCCTCTCAGTGCCACAGTGGTGGAATCCATACCCCTCCATCCTAAAGTAGTGTAATCCAACATTTCCAACAACAGTGCCATGATGATGGACTTCATACACCTACCCCTACAGTGGTGGACTCCAACTGCCCTGCTCCCTCCCCGACCTCCCAGAGTGGCCAACTCCCACAGCCTAGGCATGCTGCTTTTGGCCTGCAGACGATTCTAGGTAACGCCCATATGCCATGCTAAGCCTCTATGAAAACTGAGATCCAGTCAATGAAAGAAGCAGGCCAGGGGCAGTCAGCTGGCTTGCTGCAGTTTCTAACGCACATTGTGAGAAGCTCACAGTGTGCAGTGAAATCAGAGTAACCCATTTCAGTTCCGGAGAGCTGGGAAAACTGTGCAAGGCTGAAAGGAAGGCCCGGAGGCTTAAGTCATAATCTGGTTTTATCTGCATTAATGTAGAAGAAACTTTATAACTGTTTAGTAATAGGCGAGGTATAGCACAGCCCCGATCATCTCCTGTTTTCTCTCCCAGCATGCCAAGCAGAAACAAGTGCGGGTCTTGGTGGACGCGGAGTATACGTACATGAACCCCGCTCTCAGTCTGGTCACCATGGCCATGATGGCTCAGTGCAACCGCCAGGAGCCGTGGATCTGGAACACCTACCAGTGCTATTTGAAGGTACTTCCTGTGAATTACAGCCTAGACACGGATAGGAGGCATGGATGGGCCACGGATAGGCAGCATGGATGGGCACTGATAGGTGGCATGGATGGGCACTGATAGGTGGCACGGATGGGCACTGATAGGTGACACTAACGTATGTGTTGTACTAATGGTTGCCAATCAGTGCCAAACAATGCCTGCCAATCAGTGATGCCCATTGTGGGCACTGATTGGCATCCATTGTGGGCACTGATTGGCATCCATTGTGGGCACTGATTGGCATCTATTATTTCTGTCATTGTCATCCCTGGTGGTCAAGGGTGGCATACTTGTGATTTGCATCCCTGGAGGTCCAGTGTGGGTATCCTCGGGGGGGGGGGGAGGGGGGGCTGTGCTGATAATCGATCAAACCCCCCTGTCAGAGGAGTAGCCGATCGGCTCTCCTCTACTCGCGTCTGTCAGACGCGAGTGAGGAAAAGCCGATTACTGGCTTTTCCTGTTTACATCGTGATCAGCCGTGATTGGACACGGCTGATCACGTGGTAAAGAGTCTCTGTCGCTCTTTTTTTTTATGGCATACAAAATATTAAAAAACGCATATCGCCGCCATAACTAGTATATAAAAAAAAATAATAATAAAAATGCCATAAAACCACCTCCTATTTTGTAGACACTATGGCCTGGATTCACATACCTCGGCGCATTTATATGCCGCCGTAGCGTATCTTCTTTACACGACGCCAGCGCAACGCAGAGAGGGAAGCATGGAATTCACAAAGAAAATGCTCCCAACTCTGCGCCGGCGTAGCGTATATTCGTCGGCGTAAGGCAGCGTAAGTGGAAGTGGGCTGGAAGTGGGCGTGATACATGGTAATGAAGCGTGACCCCATGCAAATGATGTGCCAAGTGCTAGGCAAGTACTTAAAATGAATGGACTTCAATTGTGTTTTGGTGCCACGTCGCACGACCGCGCAATTGTCAGTTAAAGCGACGCAGTGCCGAATCGCAAAAAGTGCTCTGGTCAGGAAGGGGGGTAAATTCTTCCGGGGCTGAAGTGGTTAAAAAAAAAAAAAAAAAAGCGCCCCCGGGGTTCAGTTCGAATGACTCAGTACCAGCTTTGCTCCTGTAGGATTCGTTACGGAACCTGTCCCAGGATTTGGACACGGCGGCGGCCCTGGGTCTGTGTTTCGGGGTGAAGTTGGTGCGCGGGGCGTACATGGACAAGGAGAGGAAGTTGGCTGAAGTAAAGGGGAACCCCGACCCCATACAGCCAGACTGGGAAACCACGAACAGAAGGTACGTTCACGTCATATTCTCTTCTCTTCTATGGCAATGTCTCTTTCTCACAATCCGTTTCTCATGAACTTTTGATCTTTTATATTCTTTAGTTACAATGGCTCCCTGGATAAGTTGCTGGATCTGATTGGACGGGAGGGGCAGCGCTATAACCTCATCGTCGCCAGTCACAACGAGGAGTCCGTCCTTCACGCGGTGCGCAGGTAAGTACAAGCGCCAAGTTCTGACAATTCTTCGCCAACAGCATTTTTATTTTTTTTGCTGGACTACAGAACTGCTCCACCTTATGTTACGGAGATCAAGGGGGGTTCTGTAGTCCAGCAGAGGAGAACTCAGGCAGGGCTGACAACACTGCTTGGGATTTCGGTGCAGCAGAGGCAGCGTTGTCGGCTCAAACAAGAAGTTAGGAACTCTATCAACTCTATCAAATCAACAAATATTGTTGGTTTTATGTGTTGTGCCGCGTACACACAACCGGTTTTCATGACGAGAAAAATGCCATGTTTTACATTGGTCATTAAAAACGGTCGTGTGTACGCTACAGAGCATTTTTCTCGACGTGAAAAATGGGCATTAAAAATTTAGAACATGCTCTAACCCAGGGTTTGACAAATTTGCTTGGAATCTAGGAGCCAGCTAAAAAAGTTAGGAGCCAGAAAACGCGCCCCGTCCCGCCGAGCTCGCGGGCGGAAGAGAACGCATACGTGAGTAGCGACCGCATATGTAAACGGTATTCAAACCACACGTGTCAGGATCGTTAGCGCAAGAGCAATAATTCTAGCCCTAGACCTCCCCTGTAACTTTAAAAATTCACCCTGTAGACATTTTTTAAACGTCGCCTATCAAGATTTTAAAGGGTAAAAGTTTGTCGCCATTCCACGAGCGGGCGCAATTTTGAAGCGTGACATGTTGGGTATCAATTTACTCGGCGTAACATTATCTTTCACAATATAAAAAAAAAAATTGGGCTAACTTTACTGTTGTCTTATTTTTTTTATTAATAAAAGTATATTTTTTCCCCAAAAAAAGTGCGCTTGTAAGACCGCTGCGCAAATACGGTGTGACAGAAAGTATTGCAACGACCGCCATTTTATTCTCTAGGGTGTTAGAATAGAATATATGGGCCAGATTCAGGTAGATGAGACCATCTTTGCTCTGGAGTAACGCTTCTCATTTACGTTACTCTGCCGAAATTTTAGGAGCAAGTGCTGTTATTCATGAAGCACTTGCTCCTAAAGTTGCGGCAGCGCATCGCAAATGAGCCGGGGGAATTCAAATTGGGCGGGTACGGGGTGTGTATTATTTAAACTATGCGCGATCCCGCGGCGAACGTACTGCGCATGCGTCGAGTGTCAATGCATCCCAGTGCGCATGCTCCAAATTCTGTCAGTGAACGTCAATGACGTCACATCCCCATTCATGAATGTTTTACGCAAGCGACGCGATTTTTTTTTTCCCCTGACGTGATGACGACGGCTATACTTAACATAGGATACTCCACTAGGGGGCTGCTTTATCTTTACGTCGCGTATCGCTTCCGGAAACGTCGTAAAGTCACTGCGTCGCGCCCGAAAACGATCGTGAATTTCCGACTCCCGCTGATTAACATATTTTTTCAGCGTTAATCAGCGGGAACGCCCCCGGCGCCATTTTTAAGTTGAAGTAACGATGCGATGGCGAAATTCAATTACGCTGCTCGCATCGGAACTCCAACCCGGCGTTTCTTGTTTTCTGGTTACAGAAAACAAAAACGTCGGCTTAAAGCGACAGTTAGGCGGCTGTAGTATCACTGATACTCCAGCCTAACTCTACCTGAATCTGGCCCTATATATAATGTTTGAGGGTTCTAATTAGAGGGAAGGAGATGGCAGTAAAAACAGTGAAAAAAAACATTAGAACTGCTGTCTTACTTGTAATGCCAACGCCCACCACCAGATGGCGCCAGGTCACAGAAGGAAGCTTAGGCCTGCAGGAGGCCGCAATGCCGTGGCCTCAATTGCCGGCGGGTGCGGCAGGGGAGGTGGGGGCGCACGGAGACACAGGATTATTTGTGATTATTTAGTGGAAGATATATTTGTGTATTTGTCACTAATCAGCAAGATGTGATATTTTTTCCGATTCCAGGATGACGGAACTCGCCATTGACAAGCACAGCGGAGCGGTGTGTTTCGGACAGCTGCTGGGCATGTGTGACCACGTCTCACTCACGCTGGGTAGGTTTCCTTGCCTGAATTACAGCGGCAGGGGGGGGGGGTGTTTTCTGGAAGCACCTGATTAGAGCCATAGGCTCCAGTAGGCGCCCAAAAATGTGAATAGCGGGTGCAATGCTGTGCGTTCGCTTTTCACTCAGCTGTGTGTTAGCAAAGCGAAGGAATTCGCTTTGCGAACACGGACCGGCCTCTCAGCCAATCAGGTGCACCGGGTCTGTGTTACCTGTCATCTGATTGGCTGAAAGGACAGGCGCTGGTCATAGGAGAGGACGAGAGGAGGAGCGGGCGAGAGAAGAGAAGATATCTAGGTAGAAATGGAGGACACCGCTCACTGCTGTCACACGCTGCCCACCAGAGACAAAGTAAGGGCCAGGCAGACAGCGGGCGGGGGGCACAGTGGCATCACTTGGGGCACAAGGGCGACATTCGAGGCACAGTGGCGACATTTGGGGCACAGTGGTGACATTTGGGGCACATTGGCAGCATTTGGGCCACAGTGGCAGCATTTGGGGCACATTGGCAGCATTTGGGCCACAGTGGCAGCACTTGGGGCACAGTGGCAGCACTTGGGGCACAGTGGCAACATTTGAGGCACAGTGGCAGCACTTGGGGCACAGTGGCAACATTTGGGGCACAGTGGCCGCATTTGGGGCACATTGGCAGCACTTGGGGCACAGTGGCAGCACTCGGGGCACAGTGGCGACATTCGAGGCACAGTGGCGGCATTCGAGGCACAGTGGCGGCACTTGGGGCACAGTGGCGACATTTGGGGCACATTGGCAGCACTTGGGGCACTTGGGGCACAGTGGCAACATTTGGGGCACAGTGGCAGCACTTGGGGCACAGTGGCAGCACTTGAGGCACAGTGACAACATTTGAGGCACAGTGGCAGCACTTGAGGCACAGTGACAACATTTGCGGCACATTGGCAGCACTTGGGGCACAGTGGCAGCACTTGGGGCACAGTGGCAACATTTGAGGCACAGTGGCAGCATTTGGGGCACAGTGGCAGCACTTGGGGCACAGTGGCAACATTTGGGGCACATTGGCAGCACTTGGGGCACAGTGGCTGCGTTTGATGTTTTTTTTCCCCTCCAGATTTTTTTCTCTATTATTCTATTCTCTATTATCCTATATTATTCTATTCTCTATTATCCTATATTATTCTATTCTCTATCATTCTTTTCTCTATTATCCTATATTATTCTATTCTCTATTATCCTATATTATTCTATTCTCTATTATCCTATATTATTCTATTCTCTATTATTCTTTTCTCTATTATCCTATATTATTCTATTCTCCATTATCCTATATTATTCTATTCTCCATTTTTTGCACTCTATATTTGACTTTTTTCTACCCCTCCTCCAGGTCAGGCAGGCTATTTGGTGTATAAGTCTATTCCATATGGATCGGTGGATTCTGTACTGCCCTACCTGATCCGGAGGGCCCAGGAGAACCAGAGTGTCCTGCAGGGGATCCGAAAGGAGAGAGACCTCCTACATAAAGAGTGGATGAGACGTCTGTTGGGCCGAAACTAGAACCATCCAACAGGAGGCCTGGCCCCCCCCCCCCCAGACAGGAGGCCTGAGACCCCTGAGACCCCCCCCCCCCCCAGACAGGATGCCTGAGACCCCCCCCCCCCAGACAGGAGGCCTGGGACCCCCCCCCCAGACAGGGGGGGGGGGGATATTACAGGGGACTTTGTACATACATGACCCGTCCTGAGGGTTCCCCTGGAAGGATTCTCATCACCCCGAGCAGCACAGTCTGGAGTTCTGCTCACTGATGTTGTGTTTTTCTGTGTAACCCTCAGTATCCATGCTGACCCGTACATAATGGCGCCATTTTCTACAAGCTCTGCCCCAATGTGTGATTATTTCAGGAAAACTTTTTCTAGAATGGGCTTTTGGGGACAGCTTGGGGTCTGCTTTATGTTACTTACCCACTTGGGGACCGCCCAACGATTTTTTACTGCAGCAGGGTGGCCCCCACTGCGCTGGATCTCGTACTTGTATGTGATCCAGCATTTCAGGGGAGGAGACTACAGAGTCAGTTAGCAGGTCCTCCTGGCCAATCATTTATGGCTGGGGCCTGCTGAGCGGCTTGGCGAATGACAACACAGAGCTCTGTCCATAGGAAACAGCGGCGCTGGACAAGCTCCTCCCCGCTTAGTGAGCAGAGAGGGACCTGTCATCCGACCAGCTCAGCGGAGATCTGCGGAGAGATCTCATAATGAGCTGGCGGACCGCTGAAAGCAGGTCCGTCCCCGTGTGAAAGGGGCCTTATACAAGCTGTACACTCATTACTTTACATTGTAGCAAAGTGTCATTTCTTCAGTGTTGTCACATGAAAAGATAAAAGAAAATATTTACTAAAATGTGAGGGGTGTACTTACATTTGTGAGATAATATATATATATAAAATCAGAGCAGCCCAAGGGCCCCATGCCACTAGGGGGCCCCATCAGGGTTGCCAGGCTTAGTAAAACCAGGGACAGTATGTAAAAAATCTGTGTTTTTTTTACATCTGTCCCTGATATGTCCAAAACTGACATGCTTCTGATGTGAAAATCCTGAGATTTTAGCTGCCCGCCTCCTGGCGTGGTGTAAGCCCAGAGGCCCCATAATCTTCTATTGCCCGGGGGGCCCCATGAGTTGTCAGTCCGCCCCTGGAGCAGCCATCACAAATGTTGGGGCCCCTTACAGGTGTAATGCAAAAAAATGCAAAAAAAAAAAGAAAAGAACAAGAGGGGGGCCAGCCAGGCCCCTGGGGACCATCGGACCCCTTACATGTATAATGCAAAAAAAAAAAAAAAGAACAAGAGGGGGGGGGGGGGGGCAGCCAGGCCCCTGGGGACCATCAGGCCCCTTACAAATGTAATGCAAAAAAATGCAACAAAAAAAAAAAGAACAAGGGGGGGGGCCAGCCAGGCTCCTGGGGACCATCGGGCCCCTTACAGGTGTAATGCAAAAAAAAAAGAACAAGAGGGGGGCAGCCAGGCCCCTGGGGACCATCGGGCCTCTTAAAGGTGTAATGCAAAAAAAAAAAAAAAAAGAACAAGAGGGGGGCCAGCCAGGCTCCTGGGGACCATCGGGCCCCTTACAGGTGTAATGCAAAAAAATTAAAACAGGAGGGGGGCCAGCCAGGCCCCCTTACAGGTGTAATGCAAAAAAAAAAAAAAGGCCCCTGGGAACCATCGGGCTCCTTCCAGGTGTAATGCAAAAAAATAAAAAAAAGAACAAGAGGGGGGTCAGCCAGGCCCCTGGGGACCATTGGGCACCTCACAGGTGTAATGCAAAAAAAAATAAAAGAACAAGAGGGGGGGGGCAGCCAGGCCCCTGGGGCCCATTGGGGCCCTTACAGGTGTAATGCAAAAAAAAAAAAAGAACAGGAGGGGGGGGGGGGGCAGCCAGGCCCCTGGGAACCATCGGGCCCCTTACAGGTGTAATGCAAAAAAATAAAAAAAAGAACAAGAGGGGGGGCAGCCAGGCCCCTGGGAACCATCGGGCACCTTACAGGTGTAATGCAAAAAAATAAAAAAAAGAAGAACAAGAGGGGGGTCAGCCAGGCCCCTGAGGACCATTGGGCACCTTACAGGTGTAATGCAAAAAAAAAAAAAGAACAAGGGGGGGCCAGCCAGGCTCCTGGGGACCATCGGGCCCCTTACAGGTGTAATGCAAAAAAAAAGAACAAGAGGGGGGCAGCCAGGCCCATGGGGACCATTGGGCCTCTTAAAGGTGTAATGCAAAAAAAAAAAAGAGCAGGGGGGGGGGGGGCAGGCCCCTGGGAACCATTGGGCACCTCACAGGTGTAATGCAAAAAAAATAAAAGAACAAGAGGGGGGGGGGGGCAGCCAGGCCCCTGGGGCCCATTGGGGCCCTTACATGTGTAATGCCTGTACCCCCTTGATGGCGGTCCTGTATATAATATAAAGGGTTGATTCAGAGTCTATAGGGCCACCCCTGCAGCATCTCATGTGTTAGAATATATGTGAAGTATCGGGATCTGAGCACAGACATTTGTCGCTTCTCTTTTATTATTATTATTATTATTATTATTGTTACATTATATAATAAATACAAAGTATCTTTTCATTGCTCAGCCCCGGACTCTACATTGAGTATAACAATGTATCATGTTGGTGAATGTAATAGAAGCAGCTCTGTGTGTTCTCTGATTAGTGAACTTTGACCCGTGATGGGGGGGGGGGGGCTGTTTGCTGGCTGGGGGCCCAGATTGGCTCCATATATAGAACCTCCCAGTGCTGACCTTATATAGGAGACCCCGGAACCAAATCCCACAGGAGGGGGAGGGGAGAGGAGGACTATCACTGACTGCACCACTGAGAGAGGAAACCATAGAGTAGAGGAAAGTTTACAGAGAAGAAAACGACAGAAGCGTTCTCCATTCCTCCGTCCAGAAAGCCGCCATGGACGCCAAGTAAGAGAGAACCACACGATATATATAGACCGCGCTGAGCTGGACGCACGCGTTAAAGTGTAACTAAAGGCCAAAACCTTTCATTTATACTATAAATACCTCTCTGCAAGGAAAGCGGCTTTCTAAAAGAATGGTATATGTAGTTCTACTAGAATCACAATGTAGATTGCAGCACTAGGAGTGAGACTGAAGCTTCCACCCCAAAAAATAAAAAAAAATTGCCTTCAGGGAAAAATAAATCAGTGACTTCTATGTGATATTGCAGCCCAGGGCTCAGAGTCCTTGTGAAGGGAGAACCACCAGCGGGAGCTCCAGGTGACGACTCACCAGTAGGACGAGTTATTATTATTATTATTATTTAGATACTTCTATAGAGCTGTCAATTCATGCAGCGCTTTACATATATATTGTACATTCACATCAGTCCCTGCCCTCAAGGAGATTACAAACTAAAGTCCCTAACTCACATTCACTCACTATTTCGCGTTTTTCGACACCCGGTTTTATCGCGATTTTTTATTTTTTTGGCAATTTTTATTTTTTTACATTTCCTTTAACAACCAGCTATAAACAGGTAAATCGTGGTAAAAACGCAGTACTTGCGTTTTGAACGCGGGTCAATTGAATTCTATTACATGCGAAAAAGAAAAACAAAAAGCGGCGCCCTCTAAGCGTAGTAACTTTTTATTACTGTGACAAAACAAAACAATTCTTATGAGGATACTACTCACAAGGCTGCAGGGTTCATGGGCATAAAAGGTGTCATCTGTGCCTGGCTTCCGGTGTGGGTGTGCTCAGCTGATGTTGGTAATCCTGTGATGGCTGAATGCTCTGGCTGCTTTTTGCTGGGAAAAAAAGTCCAAAAACGCAGGGGCACAAAAAAAAGCATTGATGTGAAGATGTTCCATAGGAACCCATGTTAAAAAAAATTCCCTGCATCTCTGCAAAATGCATCAAAAAACGCATCAGTGTGAATGAAGCCTTCCCCGCCAGTAGTGATCAGTTCAGACATGTAGAGATCCTAGTCTGAACCTGCCTGAGCTATACTGCTGGAGAGCTGTCACTGCAAACCAGGGCTGGGACAAGGGGTAGGCAGGAGGGAGGGCCGCCCCCTGGCACTGTGGTATTATGTGGGATTGAAGGTGCCACAAGGAGATTATATTCCCTTACATCAGAGTCCGCACAAAGGCGCCCCTCTACAATGGGAGTGCGCACAGAGGCGCCCCTTTACAATGGGAGTGCGCACAGAGGCGCCCCTTTACAATGGGAGTGCGCACAGAGGCGCCCCTTTACAATGGGAGTGCGCACAGAGGCGCCCCTTTACAATGGGAGTGCGCACAGAGGCGCCCCTTTACAATGGGAGTGCGCACAGAGGCGCCCCTTTACAATGGGAGTGCGCACAGAGGCGCCCCTTTACAATGGGAGTGCGCACAGAGGCGCCCCTTTACAATGGGAGTGCGCACAGAGGCGCCCCTTTACAATGGGAGTGCGCACAGAGGCCCCCTTTACATCAGAGGCGCCCCTTTACATCAGAGGCGCCCCTTACATCAGAGTCTGCACAGAGGATCCCCTTACATCATAGTCCTCGTGTCTGTGCAGAGAGCGAAGGGGATGTCAGCGCTGGTGTGCGCTGAGGCTGAGCTATGTGTGAGATGAGACATAGCTCAGCTCTGCAGCCATCTACCTCAGAGCTGACAGAGGCACGGCTGCACAGTGGGAGGTGAGCAGCGGCCGTGACCTGTGTTAGCAGTGCTCCAGCAGGCATATTCCTGCTCTGCAAAAACAGCATTTGGTAGTGGTGGCTGTGCATAGTGTCACCAGCCCGGGGGGGGATTTCCACCCTGCCCCCCCTGTTAGCCCTCCCTTGTTTAAGGGCCCACTGACGGGCCAGGTTTGCAAGATATCACAGAGGTGATATCATTTGCTGCTCAGTGATTGCAGTATTCTAGTCTGCATCTCCCCCAAGGTAATCCATAAAACCTGGCCTGTTAGTGGGCCCTGAGGACAGGGGTTGATGAGCACTGCTCTAGATGACCCGGCACTGCTGCAGACCGCCAACCAACAGCGGCCAAGGAATTCCCTACCACTGTTGCCCGTGACTCTAGCAATTCAATCTCTAGCTACAAATCATTGATCGATGTGATATCCACTCAGCTTTCAGAGACCCTCGTTCTGCATTCACTCATCTGGCTGAGCTGCATAATCGCTGCAATCTTTGCTTCTTCATAAGGGCCGGGGGCTGGGATGTTATCAGGAATGTACAGCACTCTTCTGGCCCCTCCCATCAGTCATTATCTGCCTGCATTGCACAGAGACCGCCATTTTATTCCTCAGGGTCTCTGCAAAAAAAAATGAAATGTTTGGGGGTTCTGAGTAATTTTCTAGAAAAAAATTATGATTTTTACATGTAGGAGAGAAGTGCCTGGATGGGGAGTGTTTAATTCTTCCTCTCTAAACTAGAACACGGGCCCATGTCCGGCTTTTATTGGCAGGTTTCCTTGAAAGCCCACATTTTATGGTCCAGCCCTCCCAAAGTTGTATAAATTCTAAACCTGACCTGCTTTGTTTGTTCCAGCGCACCGTCCTGTGACTTGTACGTGTCGGCCATGCTGCTGAGCGCCGCCGGGGACGCTCTGGGCTACAGGAACCAGCTGTGGGAGTTTTGCAAATCCGGAGCCCAAATTCACAGGGAGCTGAGAGATCTGGGGGGGCTGCCGAGAATAACCGCGTCTCTACCGGACTGGCCGGTCAGCGATGACACCGTGCTCCACTTGGCGACCGCCGAGAGCCTGGCCACAGGTGGGGGAAGGATTGTATTATTCAGATACATGTTTATGGAGGAATCAGAGTTTGGCAGGAGGGGGGGGGGGGGGGATTGGTTTCGTAGGGAGCAAAATTCAGGAACCAATCCCCTGTATGTCTCTTCCTACAATAGCTGACAGCCGGCTTCTCCTCCTCTCCCTCCCGCCAGCTTTTAGCTGCTGAAAAGAAAAAGGTACACAGGATATCTGTTCCTTTTAATTGACTCCACCTCTGCACGATCACCCTCTGTGCACCATCGTCTTTCCCCGGCTGCCTGGGCCCCCCTGTGTGCACTTCACCCTCCCCCTGCACCGATCACTCTGTGCACCATCCTCTTTCCTCTGCTGCCCGGGCCCCCCTGTGTGCACTTCACCCTCCCCCTCCCCCTGCTCCGATCACCCTCTGTGCACCATCGTCTTTCCCCGGCTGCCTGGGCCCCCCTGTGTGCACTTCACCCTCCCCCCTCCCCCTGCACCGATCACCCTCTGTGCACCATCCTCTTTCCTCTGCTGCCTGGGCCCCCTGTGTGTACTTCATCCTCCCCCTGCTCCGATCACCCTCTGTGCACCATCCTCTTTCCCCTGCTGCCTGGGCCCCCTGTGTGCCCCTCATCCTCCCCCCTGCACCGATCACCCTCTCTGTGCAACATCCTCTTTCCATGTGCTGCCCAGGCCCCCCTGTGTGCCCTTCATCCTCCCCCTACACCTTTCCCATCTCTCCACCTCCTCTCTCCTGCACCTCTCTACCATCATAGATAGATACATGCATTGCATCAATCCATCTATGGTCGCTGCTGACACCCCCCAAAACGGTGAACAGCGGGCGCCATGCTGGGTGTTCGCTGTTCACTCAGCTGTGTGTTAGCAAAGCAAATTCCTTCACTTTGCTAACACTGAACCGCCTTTCAGCCAATCAGGTTTCCGGGTCTGTTACCAGTCACCTGATTGGCTGAAAACGTCAGGCGCTGTGATTGGACGCCTGAGAGAGGACGGAAAAAGACATGAAGGGCATGCAGGAAACCGCCGCTGACCCGCTCCGAGACAGGTAAGTGCCGGGCGGCATCTGATGGGGCACACTGGCGGCATCTGATGGGGCACAGTAGCGGCAATTGATGGGCACAGTAGCGGCATCTGATGGGGCACACTGGCAGCATCTGATGGGGCACAGTAGCAGCATCTGATGGGCACATTGGCATTTGGGGCACAGTAGCAGCAATTGATGGGCACACTGGCAGCATCTGATGGGGCACAGTAGTAGCAATGAATGGGCACATTGGTGGCAATTGATGGGCACACTGGCAGCATCTGTTGGGGCACAGAAGCAATTGATGGGCACACTGGCAGCATTTGATGGGGCACATTGGCGGCAATTGATGGGCACACTGGCAGCATCTGTTGGGGCACAGTAGCAGCAATTGATGGGTACACTGGCAGCATCTGATGAGGCACAGTAGTAGCAATTAATGGGCACATTGGTGGCAATTGATGGGCACACTGGCAGCATCTGTTGGGGCACAGAAGCAATTGATGGGCACACTGGCAGCATCTGTTGGGGCACAGAAGCAATTGATGGGCACACTGGCAGCATTTGATGGGGCATATTGGCGGCAATTGATGGGCACACTGGCGGCATTTGATGGGGCACACTGGCGGCATTTGATGGGGCACAGTGGCGGCATTTGATGGGGCACAGTGGCGGCAATTGATGGGGCACAGTGGCGGCAATTGATGGGGCACAGTGGCGGCAATTGATGGGCACACTGGCAGCATTTGATGGGGCACAGTGGCCCAAACTTTTTTTGTTTGTTTGCGCCCCCCAAAAATTTTAAGCACCAGCCGCCACTGTTATATGTGAAGTATCGGGATCTGAGCACAGACATATCTCACTTTTATTATTATTATTATTATTAATATATTCTTTTATTTATAAATACAAAGTATCTTTTCATTGCTCAGCCCCGGACTCTGCATTGGGTATAACAATGTATCATGTTGGTGAATGTAATAGAAGCAGCTCTGTGTGTTCTCTGATTAGTGAACTTTGACCCGTGGC
Organism: Rana kukunoris; assembly: GCA_029574335.1. NCBI lineage: Eukaryota > Metazoa > Chordata > Amphibia > Anura > Ranidae > Rana > Rana kukunoris. The sequence goes on along the minus strand of CM056054.1, from coordinate 12,227,193 downwards.
TGAGGGGGGTAGGTTCTGTTGGCTGGGTGGGGGCCCAGATTGGCTCCTGATATAGAAACTCCCAGTACTGACCTTTATAGGGAGGAGACCCCGGCACCAAATCCCACAGGAGGGGGAGGGGAGAGGAGGAGGACTATCACTGACTGCACCACTGAGAGAGGAAACCATAGAGTAGAGGGAAGTTTACAGAGAAGAAAACGACAGAAACGTTCTCCATTCCTCCATCCAGAAAAGCCGCCATGGACGCCAAGTAAGAGCGAACCACACGATATATATAGACCGCGCTGAGCTGGACGCACGCGTTAATGTGTAACTAAAGGCCACATTTTTTTTTCACCATAAATATCTCTCTGCAAAAAAAAAGGATTTCCAAAAGAATGGTATAAGTAGTTCTATTTCAATCACAATGTAGATTGCAGCACTAGGAGTGAGACTGAAGCTTCCACCCCAAAAAAAAAAAAATCTCCTTCAGGTAAAAATAAATCTGTGACTTCTAGAGTAGAGTTGCCATCACATTAAAACTAAACGCATAATAATTACACAGGTTCTGGGGCTGATTGAGGTGATGATTAAACTCACTTGGTGTCTTCTCTGCATTAACCACTTAAGCCCGCGACCATTCGGCTGGCCAAAGACCAGAGCACTTTTTTTGCAATTCGGCACTGCGTCACTTTAACTAACAATTGCGCGGATCTTATTGACCCCACATCTCTCCATAAAGAGGACCTGTCACTATTCCTATTACAAAAATTCTTGTTTGAAAAATCACTGCGCAAATACCGTATGACATAAAAACTTGCAACGGCCACCATTTTATTCCCTAAGGTCTCTGCTAAAAAAAAAATTACATAATGTTTAGGGGTTCTGAGTAATTTTCTAGAAAAAAAAATGACTTTTACATGTAGTACCAGAATTGGCCCGGTATAAGAAGTAGTTGATTCTTCACCCTCTAAACTAGAACACGGGCCCATGTCCGGCTTTTATTGGCAGGTTTCCTTGAAAGCCTATTTTTTATGGTCCAGCCCTCCCCTCCCCCCCAAAGTTGTATAAATTCTAAACCTGACCTGCTTTGTGTGTTCCAGCGCACCGTCCTGCGACTTGTACGTGTCGGCCATGCTGCTGAGCGCCGCCGGGGACGCTCTGGGCTACAGGAACCAGCTGTGGGAATACTGCAAATCCGGAGCCCAAATTCACAGGGAGCTGAGAGATCTGGGGGGGCTGCCGAAAATAACCGCGTCTCTACCGGACTGGCCGGTCAGCGATGACACCGTGCTCCACTTGGCGACCGCCGAGAGCCTGGCCACAGGTGGGGGAAGGATTGTATTATTCAGACACATGCTTAAAAGGGGGGTAGCGCCTGTCCTCCAGGAGGAATCGGATTTGGGCAGGAGAGATGGGGTGGGGGGGGGTGGATTTGTTCAGTAGGGAGCAAATTCAGGAACCAATCCCCTGTATGTCTCTCCCTACAATAGCTGACAGCCGGCTTCTCCTCCTCTCCCTCCCGCCAGATTTTAGCTGCTAAAAAGAAAGTCACACAGGATATTGGTTCCTTTAATTGACCCTCACCCCTGCACCGATCACCCGCTTTGTGTACCATCCTCTTTTTCTTTGCTGCCCGGGCCCCCCTGTGTGCACCCCACCCCCCTGCACCGATCACCCGCTTTGTGCACCATCCTCTTCCCCCTGCTGCCTGGGCCCCCCACCCTCGCCCCCTGCACAGATCACCCCCTGTGTGCACCCCACCCTCCCCCTACACCAATTACCCTCTCTGTGCACCATCCTCTTCCCCCTGCTGCCTGGGCCCCCCTGTGTGCACCCCACCCAACATCAATCACCCGCGTTGTGCACCATCCTCTTCCCCTCTGCTTCTCGGCCCCCCTGTGTGCACCCCACCCTCCCCCCTGCTCTCCAGCATTGCTGGCTTTCCTTCTCACAAAGAAACCATATTTACAGTATGTATGACTGACGCTGCGATTCTCAGTCTCCTTTTTTCCTAAATGCTTTTTGCAGGGAAGCTGGGTGAGGACTTGTACCATGAGCTCGCTAAGAGATACGTGTCTGCCATGTCCGATATGGAGGGGAGGAAGCCTGGACCTACCAGTATTCTGGGTAAGTTGGTGTCACCTCCTGGCTGAGCCTCCGTCTGGTCCTGTAGATTAAGGTGACCAGATTTTTAAAATGAAATCTGGGGGCATATATTTTTTTATTGGCAAATGGTAATCTATTTTATACACATGTTTCCTCAAATTTATATATGCACTCAGTGGTGTTGCGTGGGTTGTCAGCGCCCAGGACAAGGCAAGAAATTTGCACCCCTCTGCCAGACTTTTATCACTCCGAGTGCCTTCCACTAGTACTGAGCAACCTGACCCCTACCCTGACCTACTTGGCCCCTACCCTGACCTACTTGGCCCCTACCCTGACCTACTTGGCCCCTACCCTGACCTACTTGGCCCCTACCCTGACCTACTTGGCCCCTACCCTGACCTACTTGGCCCCTACCCTGACCTACTTGGCCCACACCCTGACCTACTTGGCCCACACCCTGACCCCCTACCCTGACCTACCTGGCCCCCTACCCTGACCTACCTGGCCCCCTACCCTGACCTACCTGGCCCCCTACCCTGACCTACCTGGCCCCCTACCCTGACCTACCTGGCCCCCTACCCTGACCTACCTGGCCCCCAACCCTGACCAACCTGATTCCTACACGGACCTACCTGATTCCTACACGGACCTACCTGATTCCTACACGGACCTACCTGATTCCTACACGGACCTACCTGACCCCCTACACGGACCTACCTGACCCCCTACACGGACCTACCTGACCCCCTACACGGACCTACCTGACCCCCTACACGGACCTACCTGACCCCCTACACGGACCTACCTGACCCCCTACACGGACCTACCTGATTCCTACACGGACCTACCTGATTCCTACACTAACCTACCTGATTCCTACACTAACCTACCTGATTCCTACACTAACCTACCTGATTCCTACACTAACCTACCTGATTCCTACACTGATTTACATAATTCCAATACTGACCACTACACTGACCTACCTGATTCCTGCACTACTCGCACCCCCCCCCCCCCATAAGAACAGTGTAGATCGGTTGATTTTTCTGGCCTCCATGATAATCCGTCGGAGCAGGGCCCTCCCCAGCACCAGGTACTGTTCCCGACACCTAGCCGCTCCTCAGTATGCCCTGCCAAGAGCTTCTCCAATAGCCGCTGTATGCTCTGCACCACCCCTCCCCTTCAATGTTCTCACACTCATGGGCCACCCGCACCAGAGGGATTATGGGGGACAGGCTGAACCACAGGAGTCACTGGGCGGGGGGGGGGGGCGCAACACCGCACACTTGGGGGCACAGTAATGATGTTGCACCCCCAAATGTTTCTCCCGGGGAGAGAGTACCAAATCCAGGGACAGACTGGCTCTGGGGACATGGTCCTCAATCTGGGGACGAAAACCAGGGATGTCTGGTCACCCTACTGTAGATTGAAGCCTTACGCAAAATGCCTAATGGGCACAGCAGGTGTACAGACCTGGGAACTCATTACAGGGATGGTGAGAACCCCTCATAATGGGCACAGCAGGTGTACAGACCCGGGAACTCATTACAGGGATGGTGAGAACCCCTCATAATAGGCACAGCAGGTGAACAGACTTGGGAGAACTCAACACAGAGAGCTCACCAAGAGTCCCTGGGGATAGATGAGACTTCCATGTGGTTACACTCTCCATTATCTTTAAAACAATAAGAAAACCGTTTTGGGTGAACTGATCCTTTTAACACTTATATCCTTTCTTCAGGGACCTCTCAGTTGCGTCCCGGAGAACCTGGAGGATACCGCATTCCATTTAACCCTTCTGCGACCGGATGTGGAGCAGCGATGAGAGCCATGTGTATAGGACTCAGGTCAGTATTCATACTGTGTTACGGGATATTAATAGTAATAAACTCTTATAAATGGTCACAAATGACCATATGATGATGAGTCCGTATATATCAAAGCACCGGTGGGGGTCATAGATGATATCCGCAAGTCAAGCAGCTTTGACATGACGAAGCGCGGAAGCTGCTATTATGCCAAGTCCATCTGGCAGAAGCTTTTTCCTGAACTTTCCTGGACACACTCCAGCAAAGCGGACTCTTCTGAAGATGGTCCCTCTGAATAGCCACTTTCCCTCTTCTTCTATAGATGCATCCTCAGGATAGACGCCTCCCTTCTTCTTCTAGAGATGTTTCCTCAGGGTAGCCACTTTCCCTCTTCTTCTAGAGACGCTCCCTCAGGGTAGCCACTTTCCCTCTTCTTCTAGAGATGCTTCCTCAGGGTAGCCACTTTCCCTCTTCTTCTAGAGATGCTTCCTCAGGGTAGCCACTTTCCCTCTTCTTCTAGAGATGCTTCCTCAGGGTAGCCACTTTCCCTCTTCTTCTAGAGATGCTTCCTCAGGGCTGCCACTTTCCCTCTTCTTCTAGAGACGCTCCCTCGGGGTAGCCACTTTCCATCTTCTTCTAGAGACGCTCCCTCAGGGTAGCCATTTTCCCTCTTCTTCTAGAGACGCTCCCTCAGGATAGACGCCTCCCTCTTCTTCTAGAGACGCTCGATCAGGGTAGCCACTTTCCCTCTTCTTCTAGAGACGCTCCCTCAGGGTAGCCACTTTCCATCTTCTTCTAGAGATGCTTCCTCAGGTTAGCCACTTTCCCTCTTCTAGAGACGCTCCCTCAGAGTAGCCACCTTCCATCTTCTTCTAGAGACGCTCCCTCAGGGTAGCCACATTGCATCTTCTTCTAGAGACGCTCCCTCAGGGTAGCCACATTGCATCTTCTTCTAGAGACGCTCCCTCAGGGTAGCCACATTGCATCTTCTTCTAGAGATGCTCCCTCAGGGTAGCCACCTTCCATCTTCTTCTAGAGACGCTCCCTCAGAGTAGCCACCTTCCATCTTCTTCTAGAGGCGCTCCCTCAGGGTAGCCACCTTTCATCTTCTTCTAGAGATGCTCCCTCAGGGTAGCCACTTTCGCTCTTCTTCTAGAGCTGCTTCTTTGGGGTAGCCACCTTCCATCTTCTTCTAGAGACGCTCCCTCAGGGTAGCCACCTTCCATCTTCTTCTAGAGACGCTCCCTCAAGGTAGCCACTTTCCCTCTTCTTCTAGAGACGCTCCCTCAGAGTAGCCACCTTCCATCTTCTTCTAGAGACGCTCCCTCAGGGTAGCCACCTTCCATCTTCTTCTAGAGATGCTTCCTCAGGGTAGCCACTTTCCCTCTTCTTCTAGAGATGCTTCCTCAGGGTAGCCACTTTCCCTCTTCTTCTAGAGATGCTTCCTCAGGGTAGCCACTTTCCCTCTTCTTCTAGAGATGCTTCCTCAGGGCTGCCACTTTCCCTCTTCTTCTAGAGACGCTCCCTCGGGGTAGCCACTTTCCATCTTCTTCTAGAGACGCTCCCTCAGGGTAGCCATTTTCCCTCTTCTTCTAGAGACGCTCCCTCAGGATAGACGCCTCCCTCTTCTTCTAGAGACGCTCGATCAGGGTAGCCACTTTCCCTCTTCTTCTAGAGACGCTCCCTCAGGGTAGCCACTTTCCATCTTCTTCTAGAGATGCTTCCTCAGGTTAGCCACTTTCCCTCTTCTAGAGACGCTCCCTCAGAGTAGCCACCTTCCATCTTCTTCTAGAGACGCTCCCTCAGGGTAGCCACATTGCATCTTCTTCTAGAGACGCTCCCTCAGGGTAGCCACATTGCATCTTCTTCTAGAGACGCTCCCTCAGGGTAGCCACATTGCATCTTCTTCTAGAGATGCTCCCTCAGGGTAGCCACCTTCCATCTTCTTCTAGAGACGCTCCCTCAGAGTAGCCACCTTCCATCTTCTTCTAGAGGCGCTCCCTCAGGGTAGCCACCTTTCATCTTCTTCTAGAGATGCTCCCTCAGGGTAGCCACTTTCGCTCTTCTTCTAGAGCTGCTTCTTTGGGGTAGCCACCTTCCATCTTCTTCTAGAGACGCTCCCTCAGGGTAGCCACCTTCCATCTTCTTCTAGAGACGCTCCCTCAAGGTAGCCACTTTCCCTCTTCTTCTAGAGACGCTCCCTCAGAGTAGCCACCTTCCATCTTCTTCTAGAGACGCTCCCTCAGGGTAGCCACCTTCCATCTTCTTCTAGAGATGCTTCCTCAGGGTAGCCACTTTCCCTCTTCTTCTAGAGATGCTTCCTCAGGGTAGCCACCTTCCATCTTCTTCTAGAGACGCTCCCTCAGGGTAGCCACCTTCCATCTTCTTCTAGAGACGCTCCCTCAGGGTAGCCACCTTCCATCTTCTTCTAGAGACGCTCCCTCAGGGTCGCCACTTTCCCTCTTCTTCTAGAGACGCTCCCTCAGGGTAGCCATCTTCCCTCTTCTTCTAGAGCTGCTTCTTTGGGGTAGCCACCTTCCCTCTTCTCGAGATGCTTCCTCTGGGTAGCCACTTCAACAATCTTGACCAACAAAGTCTTTACTGCATTCAGATGCATCCCAATTCTGTTCAGTGCTGTTAACGCTGGGGTCCCTGGTTTTAATCAGTACATTATCTGCTTTGGGTGTGCACGTTCTCCCTGTGCTCGCATAGATTTCCTCCGGGTACTCTGATTTCCTCCCACACTGCTGGTAGGTTAAATGGCTCCTGTCCAAGTTGGGCCCCAGTGTTTGAATGTAGGCACGTGAGATGGGAACCTTAGAAAGCTCCTTGAGGGCAGGGACTCGTGTAGATGTACAGTATGTAAAGTGCTGCTTAACTCATCTGCCCATAGAAATTATCTGTAATAAAGGGAGTTCCTAAGTCCATGAAAGTTTTTTTTCAAAAATATGCTTGTAATCCAAAGCACTTATATATCAAAGCGAATTTCTCCATAAGAAATAATGGAAACTCAGATGATTCGTTCCACAACCATTTATTCATAAGTCCTTCACTTTATAGTCCATATAAAAATATTATAGCAATGTGATTGGTTGTATAACCATAAAATGTCCATCCACACATGGAAGCCTCACCAAGGGGATTAGAAACAAAATCCAGCAGGAGCTCCAGAGTATAAAAGAGAAGAGAGGCGCCTCAAAAGCAACCTCGATCAGACTTCCATCAGACTTTTCCATGGATTTCTGTCTGAAGGGTGTTGTCCATGAGCTTGGTATGCATACACATGGCCAGGGCCGCCATTAGGGGGGTACAGGCAGTACACCTGTAAGGGGCCCGGAGGTCCCCAGGGCCCCAGATGGGAACCCCCCCTTTTTTTTTTATATATATATTTTTATTTCTTCTTCCTTTTTTTTTTTTTTTTTTTTATTAAAGGGACACGGATGGCATATATATGTGTGGGTGTATATATATATGTATGTGTGGGTGTATATATATATATATATGTATGTGTATGTACTTTGGACTTTAGTGCGATGGACTTGTGTACACACGATCGGATTTTGTTTCATCAGACATTTGTTGCCGGAAAGTTTGTTCGCACAGCGAATATTTGTCTGATGAAAAAGCGAAAGTTTGTCCGATGGAGCGTACACACGGTCGGATTGTCCGCTAAAACAGGTCCGTCTGACATTTGTTCGATTGTGTGTACGGGCCTTTAGTGTAGCAATATGTTGCTAAATGTTGTACCTTCATTAAATGTAACCATATTGCTACACTTAGAAGGTGCTTCTCTTCTCTTTTATACTCAGTTGTGGAATGACGCTACTTGTATATCAAGACATCGCTTGTATATCAAGTCAAAATGTATTTAAAACATTTTGCTTGTCTTGCAAAACGCTCTCAAACCAAGGTTTAACTGCATATATACATTTTTATTTAGCGTATATTCTCTTCCCAGATTTCCCCGACCGTCGGAGCTGCCTCTCCTGATTGCGATCAGTGTGGAGAGCGGAAAAATGACTCACAACCACCCCACAGGTTGGTCATATTTCAGGATCAAGATGGCTGCAGTTGTGTCTTCAGTTAGACTGCTATCACTATACTAGTATTTATACTTTCTGCACTTGTACAGATTTTGTATTAATGGCGTCACATGGTCCATCATGGTGGATTTTATACATTTTTAGATGTGGCCTATAAGGGGGACATTTTGGGGAGTGTGAATCCTTGACGAAAAAACGCCAAAAAAAGGGATGTGCACCTCCACCACATACCGTATATACTCGAGTACAAGCTGAGTTTTTCAGAACATTTTTTTTGTGCTGAAAATGCCCCCCCTCTGCTTATGCCGCATACACACGACCGTTTTCTGGGTTCTTTGTAAAAAATTAAAGGGTCACTAAAGGAATTTTTTTTTTTTTAGCTAAATAGCTTCCCTTACCTTACTGCAGTACTGGTTTCATGTCCTTATTGTTTGTTTTTGCTTTGAAGTTGGTGTTAACCTGCTCTGTTCTCCACACTTCCTGCTTGTCTGTTTCCTTATAAGCACCATACTGGGAGCTTTCTCACGATGGTTTAAGCCGTCATTACTGTGTGTCTAAAACTTCCCAGAACCAATCAGATTCATTTTAAAAACAAAACACTGCCCTGGATTTGTTTGTTTTTGTTCTGTGTGTCTCTTTCTACTTCACAGAAACATGAAGCCAGTTCAAAAGTGAAACTAACCTGCAGGCACATTATATGATTCATTTTTATCTATTTTTAATCATTTTGAAAAGGAATCGGTTAACTTTTATGTCTCTATACCCTGTAAACATTTATTTCGGCAAAAAAAAATGTTTTCCTTTAGTGACCCTTTAAGTTTCTAATGGTCAAGAAAAAACTATTTTTTTTTTATGCTCTAGCAAAGCGCGGTGACGTACGACGGCACTATAAAGGGGAAGTTCCATTCGGATGACGCCACCCTTGGGGCTGCTTTTGCTGTTAGTAAAAGACGATTCGCACTTTTCTGTGTGTTACAGCGTGATGAATGTGCTTACTCCATTACGAACGCTAGTTTTACCAGAACGAGCGCTCCCGTCTCATAACTTGCTTCTGCACGTTTTTTTCACGTCGTTAAAGCCCACACACGACCATTTTTTTACGACGTTAAAAAACGACGTGAAACATTAGAGCATGTTCAAAAATTGTAATGCCCATTTTTTACATTGTGAAAAATGCTCTGGAGCCCACACACGATCGTTTTTAACCACTTCTGACCAGCCCCACGTCCAAAGACGTCATCTTTTTGAAGATGGATATCTCGGTAACGGCAGCAGCTGCTGCCACAACCGAGATATCCATCTCTTCGTGGGGCGGTCCTGTTAACGATAATGGCGGTCATCGCGGTGGATTCGCCGCGAGATCGCCGTTACCGGCGGCGGGAGAGGGTGCCCCCCCCCCCTCCCGCCGCTCTCCCCCGCGCTCTCCGCCGCTTACCGTAGCCGTCGGTAGCGGCGGAGGCGATCGGGTCCTCTTGCTGGCTGTCCGGGGATGCGACTGAGGGAAAAAATGTCCCTCAGCCGTCCCCATACCTCTGCTGGGCGGAAGTGACGTCAAAACGTCATTTCCGCCCAGCGTCTTAAAGAGATATTTAATTTGTTTACATTTTGACTTTTTTTATTTTTTTATTTTTTTGCATTTAAGCCTGAATATGAGATCTGAGGTCTTTTTGACCCCAGATCTCATATATAAGAGGACCTGTCATGCTTTTTTCTATTACAAGGGATGTTTACATTCCTTGTAATAGGAATAAAAGTGATAATTTTTTTTTTTCAGTGTTAAAAATTATAAAATAAATAAAAATAAAACTGAAAACCAAAAAAAAAATTTTTTAAAGTGCCCCGTCCCGACGAGCTCGCGCGCAGAAGCAAACGCATACGCGAGTAGCGCCCGCATATGAAAACGGTGTTCAAACCACACAAGTGAGATGTCGCCGCGATCGTTAGAGCGAGAGCAATAATTCTAGCCCTAGACCTCCTCTGTATCTCAAAAAATGCAACCTGTAGAATTTTTAAAACGTCGCCTATCGAGATTTTTAAGGGTAAAAGTTTGACGCCATGCCACGAGCGGGCGCAATTTTTAAGCGTGACATGTTGGGTATCATTTTACTCGGCGTAACATTTATTCTTCACAATCAATAAAAAAATTGGGCCAAATGTATTGTTGTCCTATTTTTTAATTCAAGAAAGTGAATTTTTTCCAAAAAAAGTGCGCTTGTAAGACCGCTGCGCAAATACGGTGTGAGAAAAAGTATTGCAATGACCGCCATTTTATTCTCTAGGGTGTTAGAAAAAAAAAATATATATAATGTTTGGGGGTTTTAAATAATTTTCTAGCAAAAAAAACTGTTTTAGTCTCGTAAGCACCGAATCTGAAAAACAGGCTCGGGGCTGAAGTGGTTAATGACCTTAAAAAAAACGTAATTTTTTTTTTAAACCCGAAAAATGGTTGTGTGTCTCGAGTCACATTTTTGTGCCTAATCTCCCGGACTTTGGGGACCCGGTACTGGCTGACCGTAGGTCCCCTAGACCTTAATCCTGACACACATGCAGCCCCACTCTTCCTCCACAAGTGTGCAGAGTTTGTTGTCCGGGGGACCTAAGGCCAAGAAGCACCAATTTTTCAAATCCGGGCACCCCTTACATAGACTCCCATGTTAAAGAGTAATTTCTCTGGTGATTTTGGGGACCCGGTACCTGCCGGTCGTAGGTCCCCTGGACCCGGAACTTGAACACATGTAGCCCCATTTCTCCTCTACAAGTGTGCAAAGTTTGTTGACTGGGAAACCTACGACTGGGGAGCACCAATTTTTCAAATCCGGACACCCCTTCCATAGACTCCCATGTTAAACGTCAGTCTAGTCATGGGCACAGTGAGGCATGCAGATGGGCACCCTAGGCTTATACTCAAGTTAATACGTTTTTCTTTTGTGGTAAAATTAGGTGCCTCGGCTTATATTCGGGTCGGCTTATACTCAAGTATATATGGTAGATTGTGTGCTTACCAGAAGGCAAGTATAAAGAAGCCTGCAATTAATGCATACAAATGGGGTCTTTATCCAGAAGCGATGAAAATAATAGCTCCCCAAGTTTAAATAAATGGGCATAAACCATAGGCAGGCAACCAGAAGACCTCGATCATCCGGCAATCCGAATGTGTACATCAACATTTACCCAAAATAAGAAAAACTCACCATAGTGTAAATCGTATAAAAGGTTTAATAGGGAGCATAAAAAAGATACATTTACGAAAAGGAAAAGGTTTAAAAGCATCGAACAGTATGCCGGCCGGCTTGCAATCACGTACGTTTCGTCTATCTGACGTCATCTTGGGGAGCGTTTCCCCCCCCCCCAAGACGACGTCAGATAGACGAAATGTACGTCGGGAGGTTGGCGTGCTGACGTCATCGCATTGTTTCCCTAGTAGACGAGCGATTGCATTACTGAACTCAAAAACTCTACACAGATTGTGGATATTTTGCAATGGCCACCCAGTTCATTCATCCCATCCACAGAGAGATACTCTGGTATCTTCATATATTAATCCTTGTCTCTCTTTTCTCTTACAGGGTATCTTGGATCTCTGGCATCAGCCCTCTTTACAGCTCTGGCGGTACAGAGGGTCCCCCTGGAATTATGGGGGTTGCGTTTGTTGGAGGCTCTTCCTGTGGCTCTGGAGTATATCCGCTCCACAGGGAAGGATGTGGAGTGCCACGTGGAAGTGTGGGATTACTTCAGAGAAAGCTGGGAGAGGTAAGGGAGTGTAAATGATGCGTTTGGTAGTCATCTGGGAGAGGTAAGGGAATGTGGATAATGATAGAAGTGAGGAAGTGTGCATGATGATGATGCTGGTGGTGGTCAGATGGGAGAGGTGAGGGAGTGTGCATGATGATGCTGGTGGTGGTCAGATGGGAGAGGTGAGGGAGTGTGCATGATGATGATGATGCTGGTGGTGGTCAGATGGGAGAGATGAGGGAGTGTGCATGATGATGCTGGTGGTGGTCAGATGGGAGAGGTGAGGGGAGTGTGCATGATGCTGGTGGTGGTCAGATGGGAGAGATGAGGGAGTGTGCATGATGATGATGATGCTGGTGGTGGTCAGATGGGAGAGGTGAGGGAGTGTGCATGATGATGCTGGTGGTGGTCAGATGGGAGAGGTGAGGGAGTGTGCATGATGATGCTGGTGGTGGTCAGATGGTAGAGATGAGGGAGTGTGCATGATGATGCTGGTGGTGGTCAGATGGGAGAGGTGAGGGAGTGTGCATGATGATGCTGGGTGGTGGTCAGATGGGAGAGGTGAGGGAGTGTGCATGATGCTGGTGGTGGTCAGATGGTAGAGGTGAGGGAGTGTGCATGATGATGATGCTGGGTGGTGGTCAGATGGGAGAGGTGAGGGGGTGTGCATGATGATGATGGTGGGTGGTGGTCAGATGGGAGAGGTGAGGGAGTGTGCATGATGATGCTGGTGGTGGTCAGATGGTAGAGGTAAGGGAGTGTGCATGATGCTGGTGGTGGTCAGATGGGAGAGGTGAGGGAGTGTGCATGATGATGATGCTGGTGGTGGTCAGATGGGAGAGGTGAGGGAGTGTGCATGATGATGATGCTGGTGGTGGTCAGATGGGAGAGGTGAAGGAGTGTGCATGATGATGATGCTAGTGGTGGTCAGATGGGAGAGGTGAGGGAGTGTGCATGATGATGATGGTGGTGGTGGTTAGATGGGAGAGGTGAGGGGGTGTGCATGATGATGATGGTGGTGATGGTCAGATGGGAGAGGTGAGGAAGTGTGCATGATGATGATGCTGGTGGTGGTCAGATGGGAGAGGTTTGGGAGTGTGCATGATGATGATGGTGGTGGTGGTGGTTAGATGGGAGAGGTGAGGGAGTGTGCATGATGATGCTGGTGGTGGTCAGATGGTAGAGGTGAGGGAGTGTGCATGATGATGCTGGTGGTGGTCAGATGGGAGAGGTGAGGGAGTGTGCATGATGATGCTGGGTGGTGGTCAGATGGGAGAGGTGAGGGAGTGTGCATGATGATGATGATGGTGGTGGTGGTCAGATGGGAGAGGTGAGGGAGTGTGCATGATGATGATGATGCTGGTGGTGGTCAGATGGGAGAGGTGAGGGAGTGTGCATGATGATGATGCTGGGTGGTGGTCAGATGGGAGAGGTGAGGGAGTGTGCATGATGCTGGTGGTGGTCAGATGGGAGAGGTGAAGGAGTGTGCATGATGATGATGCTGGTGGTGGTCAGATGGTAGAGGTGAGGGAGTGTGCATGATGATGCTGGGCGGTGGTCAGATGGGAGAGGTGAAGGAGTGTGCATGATGATGATGCTGGTGGTGGTCAGGTGGTAGAGGTGAGGGGGTGTGCATGATGATGATGCTGGTGGTGGTCAGATGGGAGCGGTGAGGGACTGTGCATGATGCTGGTGGTGGTCAGATGGGAGAGGTGAGGGAGTGTGCATGATGATGATGCTGGTGGTGGTGGTCAGATGGGAGAGGTGAGGGACTGTGCATGATGCTGGTGGTGGTCAGATGGGAGAGGTGAGGGAGTGTGCATGATGATGATGCTGGTGGTGGTGGTCAGATGGGAGAGGTGAGGGAGTGTGCATGATGATGATGATGCTGGTGGTGGTGGTCAGATGGTAGAGGTGAGGGAGTGTGCATGATGCTGGTGGTGGTCAGATGGGAGAGGTGAGGGAGTGTGCATGATGCTGGTGGTGGTCAGATGGGAGAGGTGAGGGAGTGTGCATGATGATGATGCTGGTGGTGGTCAGATGGGAGCGGTGAGGGAGTGTGCATGATGATGATGCTGGTGGTGGTCAGGTGGTAGGGGTGAGGGAGTGTGCATGATGATGATGCTAGTGGTGGTCAGATGGGAGAGGTGAGGGAGTGTGCATGATGATGATGCTGGTGGTGGTCAGATGGTAGAGGTGAGGGAGTGTGCATGATGATGATGCTAGTGGTGGTCAGATGGGAGCGGTGAGGGAGTGTGCATGATGATGATGCTGGTGGTGGTCAGGTGGTAGGGGTGAGGGAGTGTGCATGATGATGATGCTGGGTGGTGGTCAGGTGGTAGAGGTGAGGGAGTGTGCATGATGATGCTGGGTGGTGGTCAGGTGGTAGAGGTGAGGGAGTGTGCATGATGATGATGCTGGGTGGTGGTCAGATGGGAGAGGTGAGGGAGTGTGCATGATGATGATGCTGGGTGGTGGTCAGGTGGTAGAGGTGAGGGAGTGTGCATGATGATGCTGGGTGGTGGTCAGGTGGTAGAGGTGAGGGAGTGTGCATGATGATGATGCTGGGTGGTGGTCAGATGGGAGAGGTGAGGGAGTGTGCATGATGATGATGCTGGTGGTGGTCAGATGGGAGAGGTGAGGGAGTGTGCATGATGATGATGCTGGTGGTGGTCAGGTGGTAGCGGTGAGGGAGTGTGCATGATGATGCTGGGTGGTGGTCAGGTGGTAGAGGTGAGGGAGTGTGCATGATGCTGGTGGTCAGATGGGAGAGGTGAGGGACTGTGCATGATGCTGGTGGTGGTCAGATGGGAGAGGTGAGGGAGTGTGCATGATGATGATGCTGGTGGTGGTGGTCAGATGGGAGAGGTGAGGGAGTGTGCATGATGATGATGATGCTGGTGGTGGTCAGATGGGAGAGGTGAGGGAGTGTGCATGATGCTGGTGGTGGTCAGATGGGAGAGGTGAGGGAGTGTGCATGATGATGATGCTGGTGGTGGTCAGATGGGAGCGGTGAGGGAGTGTGCATGATGATGATGCTGGTGGTGGTCAGATGGGAGAGGTGAGGGAGTGTGCATGATGATGATGCTGGTGGTGGTCAGATGGGAGAGGTGAGGGAGTGTGCATGATGATGCTGGTGGTGGTCAGATGGTAGAGGTGAGGAAGTGTGGATGATGATGATGCTGGTGGTATGATGAGGGAGTGTGCATGATGATGATGCTGGGTGGTGGTCAGGTGGTAGAGGTGAGGGAGTGTGCATGATGATGATGGGTGGTGGTCAGATGGGAGAGGTGAGGGAGTGTGCATGATGATGATGCTGGGTGGTGGTCAGATGGGAGAGGTGAGGGAGTGTGCATGATGATGCTGGTGGTGGTCAGATGGGAGAGGTGAGGGAGTGTGCATGATGATGCTGGTGGTGGTCAGATGGGAGAGGTGAGGGAGTGTGCATGATGATGCTGGTGGTGGTCAGGTGGTAGAGGTGAGGGAGTGTGCATGATGCTGGTGGTCAGATGGGAGAGGTGAGGGAGCGTGGACCATGTGCTATCTGTTTCTTGGGATTTCTTGGGATATCGCGCCCATCTCCTGACCTTCCTGCATTTGAGGCCCCTTGTCCATTCTACGCTTCCTTGCCCATGGCAATTAGTGAGTATCTTATTGGCCCTCTTTTATTATTCTATTAAAATGGTCATTAGGTAAAGAATTAGATCTCTGCACGCATTTTATTTATTTCATTGATGATGTCTTTGCAGTGCGGTTATCACACTCGTGTTTCCTCATTAGGTACCTATCAGAGAGAGGTCTATCTCGGGTACCGGACCAGCTGTGTTCCCACCTCTGTACGGTCCTGAAGAGAGGGACAAGGAGTACACTCGCTGGTGTTTGGATGACTGGGCGGGGAGGAGTGGCCATGATGCTCCAATGATCGCATACGATGCTCTGCTGGGGGCAGGAGACTCGTGGGAGGAGCTATGTAGTCGCTCTATGTTTCATGGAGGTGAGCCAATCCTATTACCAAAAATACATAAGCAGGCTCTGCTTCCTACTTAGTAATGATAACTACTGGTACGTTTTTGAAGACTTTGGTTTTTGGTGTGTGAGTTTGTGGTCACATGATCACCGATCCTCCAATGCAATACTCCCAACGCACATGTTCCTGCACAAATGGTTGTATCTTAGATTGGGTGCTAAAATGACCAACGGGTGGAACCGACTGCGGTCACCAGGATCTCCAAAATTGGGTCCAAAACTTTAAAGTACACAAAAATGGAACCTCCGCTGTCCAGATTCCTCTCCCCCCCCCCCCCCCCTGGTGTCACATTTGGCACCTTTCAGGGGGGGCAGATACCTGTCTAAGACAGGTATTTGCACCCACTTCCGGGCATAGACCCCCCCCCCACATTATCTGCCGCAGTCTACGCCACGTCTGGCGCCCCCCGCTGTCTTCTGGGAGACGTGCGGGTCCCAGAAGACAGCAGGGACCAATGGCATTGCGCATGCGCAGTAGGGAACCAGGAAGGTAAAGCCGCAAGGCTTTATTTCCTGATTCCCTTACCGAAGATGGCAGCGGCATCCGGGTGCCGACATCATGGGCTCGCTGGACAGGTAAGTGTTCTTATTTTAAGTCAGCAGCCGCAGTATTTGTAGCTGCTGACTTTAAATAAAAAAATCCACTTTAATCACATAGTATCAAAAAATAATAATAATCTTTTTATTTAATTTTTTTATAGTATTTTTTTGATACTATGTGATTGGTTTTGGACCCAATTTTGGAGATGCTGGTGACACACGCTGATCCTCACCGATCCTTCACGGCTCACGCCCTGAGCACTTTTCTAAAAGGATGCCGGGGCGGATGGGAAAGGATTCATAGTTATTAGTGGACACACTATTCGGTGTACTCTAATGCCCCATACACACGGTCAGAATTTCCCATGTAAAAAGTCAGACAAACTTTTTCCATCGGAAATTCCGACCGTGTGTATGCCCCATCGGAGAAATTCCGACCGTGTGTATGCCCCATCAAGGAAATTCCGACCGTGTGTATGCCCCATTGGAGAAATTCCGACCGTGTGTATGCCCCATCGGAGAAATTCCGACCGTGTGTATGCCCCATCGGAGAAATTCCGACCGTGTGTATGCCCCATCGGAGAAATTCCGACCGTGTGTATGCCCCATCGGAGAAATTCCGACCGTGTGTATGCCCCATCGGAGAAATTCTGACCGTGTGTATGCCCCATCGGAGAAATTCCGACCGTGTGTATGCCCCCGACCGTGTGTATGCCCCATCGGAGAAATTCCGACCGTGTGTATGCCCCATCGGAGAAATTCCGACCGTGTGTATGCCCCATCGGAGAAATTCCGACCGTGTGTATGCCCCATCGGAGAAATTCCGACCGTGTGTATGCCCCATCGGAGAAATTCCATCAGAAACTCGGACTGTGTGTATGCTCCATTGGAGTTATTTCATCGGAAAATTCCGGCCGTGTGTATGCCCCATCGGGGTATTCCGGCCGTGTGTACGCCCCATCGGGGTATTCCGGCCGTGTGTACGCCCCATCGGGGTATTCCGGCCGTGTGTACGCCCCATCGGGGTATTCCGGCCGTGTGTACGCCCCATCGGGGTATTCCGGCCGTGTGTACGCCCCATCGGGGTATTCCGACCGTGTGTACGCCCCATCGGGGTATTCCGACCGTGTGTACGCCCCATCGGGGTATTCCGACCGTGTGTACGCCCCATCGGGGTATTCCGACCGTGTGTACGCCCCATCGGGGTATTCCGACCGTGTGTACGCCCCATCGGGGTATTCCGGCCGTGTGTACGCCCCCATCGGGGTATTCCGGCCGTGTGTACGCCCCATCGGGGTATTCCGGCCGTGTGTACGCCCCATCGGGGTATTCCGACCGTGTGTACGCCCCATCGGGGTATTCCGACCGTGTGTACGCCCCATCGGGGTATTCCGGCCGTGTGTACGCCCCACCGGAGCAAATCCATCGGAAATTCCGATTAATTCCATCGGAGTTTACATAGAGAACATGTTCTCTTTTACTCCAATGGATTTCCGTCGGACAAAGGTCTGATCATGTGTACAGGGCATCATGTGTCGACATTGTGTTTTTATTTCTTGCCCTTTCAGGTGACAGTGACTCCACGGGCGTGATTGCCGGCTGTTGCTGGGGGGCTCTGTATGGACTGTCCGGGGTACCGAAGGGGAATTACAGTGAGTTGGAATACAGAGAACGTCTGGAAAGCGCAGCTAGGTCGCTGCACAAGCTGGCCTGGCCTGGACACTGAGCGTGGAGGAGACACTCATCTCTCAAGTTGGCCTATCGATGCCTATCCTGATAGAGGCCTGACCTCAGCCTCACAATGGCCCGGATCAATGTCAATCCAATTAAACACCAATTTATAGACTAATCTGTTATTAAATCACCCCGGGGTCACCAGTCATACAACAATAGATGAAAAAATTCAACAAAAGGCAGCAATTTTTTATATATTGATTCAAGAGACTGACAAATCTGCTGGAGGTCCCATTGGGCCGTTTGAAGTAGACAGGCTACATATAGCAAAGAGAACCTGTTGCTTTGCAGCGCATTGGTTTGCTCTACACTTCTAGGCGTAACTGTACAGATATCAATCCTCAAGGAGTATTTGAGGATCGGAGAACCACAGCGGGAGATGATCGGTAAACCAGCGACTCTGTATAGGGGTGCAATACATTATTTCAGATGAGACGGAACAGACCATAACACACATTGTAGCCAAGGACAGTATTACTTCTACTCTGTAAAATCTTCTGATTTATATTCCCATGTAGAAATAAAAGGAACTTTACAACCTTTTAGATGTCCAGGTCGTGGTGAATGTCCAGGTCGTGGGGATGATGCACAGATGACAGATCTCCTCACTGGAAACAGAGGCGGCTCTTTAATTAGGCAAATTAGGGGGTTGCCCAAGTCCTCGCACTCACAGGGGCCTCTGCTGTGTGCTAGATCCGTGCATCTTTCTGCAGCCATTTTTATTTGCTTGAATTTTTTTACCCATTATGGTAAGGTGACCAGATTTTTTTAAATAAAATCCGGGGACATATTTTTTTCTTTACTAGTAATGGCAACAATCAGCGACTCTCTGCCCGTCGCTGCCCGCCTCCTCACAGCCTCTCGAGTCTCAGGCCCTGTACACACGAGGAGACATGTCCGATGAGACAGGTCCGACGGACCGTTTTCATCGGACATGTCTCCAGGGATATTTTGGTCTGATGTGTGTACACACCATCAGACCAAAATCCCCGCGGACAGAGAACGCAGTGACGTATAACACAGACGTGCTCAAACAAGGAAGTTCAATGCTTCCACGCATGCGTCCAATCAATTCGACGCATGCGCAGGATTTCGGTCCGATGGTTGGGCGTACTAACCATCGGACATCAGCATGCTTAGAAACTTTTGTCCGCTGAAAACCTGTCCGCTAGGCCGTACACACGATCGAACATGTCCGCTGGAACTGGTCTGCGGACCAGTTTCAGCGGACATGTCTCCTCGTGTGTACGCGGCCTCACTCTTCAGGCCCCGGCTACTACTGGATGGGGAGCGGAGGAAGATCACTGCACCAGGGAAGGCAAGGAGATAGGCAGGTGGCTGGCCAGGATTTGAGCCAAGGCAGAAGAACATGCGAGCGGAGCTGAATGGGCATGCACCCGAAACTGAAGAAATATTCCCTCCGCTCCGACCAGCACATGATCAACAGAAAGGGGCACAGATAATGGGAAAAATACAACCCCCCTATGCTAGTAGGCACGGCGGAGCGGGGGGGGGGGGGTGTAATTCTAATTTTTTAATTTTAATTCTGCACTGATTGTCTTTGTATTTGCCCCTGCCCCTATTAAATCCAATCTGGGGACAAAACCAGGGACAGACTTGGTCCGGGGACAGTGTCCTCAATCAGGGGACTGTCCCCTGAAACTGGGGATGTCTGGTCACCCTACATTATGGGCATGAGTGGGGCCCCCGTGCAACGCTGTATCCTGGCCCAGGCCAACAAGGCCCAGGCCTAGGGCAGCGCTTTGCAGGGGGGCAGCATGGAACGTGTCCCCGCTGGCTTGTGATACTTATTCTTATCATCCTGGACCACAAACCTTGTGCTATATGTTTTCTGATGCACCATCGGCATGGTTATATCTTCTTAGTCCTCCATAAAATTATCAGAAATTTGTGCTTGAAGTAGAACTATAGGCAACACTTTTTTTTTTTTTTTTTTTTTCATTTTGGATAGAGTAGGGGAGGGTTATAGCCCCTGTCAGTTTATTTTTCTTTACCATCTCTGTCCCATTGCACAGCTTTCCCTTCACTTTCTGCCCCATAGCCAAACAGGAAGTGATAGGAAATCTATGCAAATTGGGAATCCATTAGTGCCCCCCCCCCCCCCCCCCATCCAGGCATTGAGAACTAGTGTCCCCACTCGAAGATGTCAGGGTGGGTCTTAAACAGAAAAGGGTGTGGCCTTGACAGGAAGGGGGTGGGTCATATTTAAATTAGGGGTGCATGAATTTAGTCAGGTCTAGGGCACAGCACAAAACCTAAATACATCACTGCCCCTGTATCTAAGTTTTGCTTAAAGGGGTTGTAAAGGAAAAAAAAATGTCATAATAAGCATCCTTTACCCGCAGACGTTCCTCTTTTCACTTCCTCATTGTTCGGTTTTGCTCGGAAGTTGCTCTTTTTCTTCTCTGTTCTGGTCACTTCCTGCTTGTCTGATTGTTACTCACCACCGTGAAGGGAGGCTTTACTGCGGTGGTCAGTGACATGCTCGCCCCCTCCTGGGAACTACATCTGTGCCGCAGGTCGCTCTCTACGTGTTAGAGACTTTAAGGAGGTGTGAATTACTGGGCGTGCCGCAATGCATACTGGGAAATGTAGTTCTTACATGAACGAGCGCCGCAAACCAGGAAGTGAATGAGAGAACAGAAACTAGAACACCGGAGGTGATATAGATGAAGGAATTTAATAGGTATTTACTCGTTTGTTAACAGAATCATTACACTATTCTGTCTGTCTACATTGCAGACATTCATTTTAGGCAAAACAAATTTTTTTCCTTTACAACTCCTTTAAGGCCTCACAAAGCCTAGAGCCGCTTCTGAACAGAGGACAGATTTTGGTCTCCAAAATGTCTTTCGTGCGTTTACGACTTGGGACTGCAAAGTCGCATGACAAGTCGTTCCTCCATGATTTCCAATGACAACCATTCATATTAGTACGGCTTCAAAGTAGTCCCTACACTACTTTGGTCTGACTTTGATGCGAGTTCAGGTTCATAGACCTCAAGCCTCCCTGAAATCGCGGCAAAGTCGCGCGACTTTGAAGTCGTAGCGTGAAAGGGGCCTTAGACCCGTTTCACACTGGGGCGTTTTTTCAGGCACTTTTGGGCTACAAATAGCGCCTGAAAAACGTCTCCCCTGTCCGAGGGCTTTCACACTGAGGCAATGCGATGGCAGGAGGACGTTAAAATATCCACCAGTCTTACCCATTGAAATGGATGGGCACCGCTGCCGAACTGCGTGACATAAAAAGCTGCAACGACCGCCATTTTATTCCATAAGGTGTCTGCTAAAAAAAAAAAAAAAAAACATATATAATGTTTGGGGGGTCTGAGTAATTTTCGAGCAAAAAATAAATGATTTTTTACACCCTTATCCCGCGTACACACGGTCGTTTTTTGCGATGAAAAAAAAACTACGTTTTTTAAAACGTCATTTAAATTGATCGTGTGTGGGCAAAACGTTGTTTTTTTGTCTTCAAAAAAACGACCAAAAAAAAATTTAAACATGCTTGAATTTTTTGTGTCGTTTTTCAAATGTCGTTTATGGTTTCACAAAAAGTCAAAGGGCCAGATTCAGGTAGATGAGAGTATCTTTCCTCTGGAGTAACGCTTCTCATTTACTTACTACTCTGAAGACCCTTTCAGCGCAAGTCCTGTAATTCACATAGCAGTTGCGCGTAAACTTGCGCCAGAGTAACGATAATGCGCTGGCGTAACCCGACGCAAGTGGAAGTGGGTGTCATCATATGTAAATGATGGGCGGAGCCCAGCGCAGAGGCTTACGTTCAGCGCATCATCCAGGGAGCATGCGCAGTGAGTGCGGCTCCACTCGCCCCCCTTTGCGCATGCTCACTTCGCGGCACCACTTCCCCGTCAGCGCCTCTTCTCATCCGCAATGCCTTCCGTTGGGCGTTTAAATGCGCCCGTAGAAGCGCCATTCCGGCACTAAAGTATATCCTGCTCCCCCTCCCCGCAGTGATGTTACTTTTGTTCTGAGATGGCTGCTCCCGTTCCCCGCAAACACACAGGAGAAAGCTGAACTTTAATGGCCAGGAGCTGTCAGCCGTCATCTCGGCTATGGAGACCTATGATGTCTTCCTCCATGGCTGTAAAATTTGACAGACAAGCATGGACAGAGGTGTTGTCCTGCAAGTGGGGGTGCTCAGCTAGCTCTTATCGTCGGTAACGCTGCTGTAGCTGCTCTCCTGCTGACCTGTGGCCGTCTGGAGTAAAGATAAAGCAGCTATTTGTAGAAATAACTTTGCGCCGGACGGACAAGATACGTGCGGCGCATGTAGCCAGCGTATGGTGCTAATCCGTTCGTGAATTGGGAAAAATCCCTCATTTGCATATTTGCAGGGGAAATCAATAGGCGCGACTGATGCGCCCAGCGAAATTAAGCGCTGACGATACTCTGGCGTCGGAACGTTCCGCCGGTCGCAAATGACCCGTTATTGGGCGCATCTAGTTTGGTGGGTACGGGCACATAGAAACGACGGCGCATCATCACAGTTACGCGGCGCATATCCAAATACTCCAGCGCAAGTGTTCGTGAATCTGGCCCAAAGTGTGTAGCAAAAACGTCGTTCAAACGACGTTTTTCAACCCGCGCATGCCCAGAAGCTAGTTATGAAGCGAGCTTCAATGGAAAAGAGTGGTGAACGTAACCTCGCTTTTTGTGAAAAAAACGATGGTGTGTATGCAACATCGTCTTTGAAAGTGACGTTTCAAAAACGTTGTTTTTTACTTCACAGAAAACGTCGTTTTTTTTTCATCACAAAAAATGATCGTGTGTACGTGGCATTAGGCTCCATTCACACCTAGGCGTTTTGTCGCCTGAAGCCCGACGCTATTGCAACCTAAATACGCCCCCCTACAGTTGTAAACACACACACAGGGAACACTCAAAGTCACAGCGCCCCCTTGTGGTTAACTCCCAAACTGCAACTGTCATTTTCACAGTAAACAATGCAATTTAAATGCATTTTTTGCTGTGAAAATGACAATTGTCCCAAAAATGTGTCAAAATTGTCCGAAGTGTCCGCCATAATGTCGCAGTGACGAAAAAAATCGCTAATCGCCGCTATTAGTAGTAAAAAAAAAAAAATTACAAAAATGGAATAAAACTATCCCTTATTTTGTAAACGCTATAAATTTAGCGAAAACCAACCGATAAACGCTTATTGCGATTTTTTTTTTTTTTTTTTTTACCAAAAATAGGTAGAAGAATACGTATCGGCCTAAACTGAGGAAAATTTTTTTTTTTTATATATATATTTTTGGGGATATTTATTATAGCAAAAAGTAAAAAATATTGCATTTTTTTTTCAAAATTGTCGCTCTATTTTTGTTTATAGCGCAAAAAATAAAAACCGCAGTGGTGATCAAATACCACCAAAAGAAAGCTCTATTTGTGGGGAAAAAAGAACGCTAATTTTGATGGGGAGCCACGTCGCGCGACCGCGCAATTGTCAGTTAAAACGACGCAGAGCCGAATCGCAAAAAGGGGCCTGGTCCTTTAGCAGCATTTTGGTCCGGGTCTTAAGTGGTTAACATTGTTCTCTATGGAGATGGTTCACATCTCCATGCCGAACGCCGAAAGCCTGAAGCTTAAAACAAGTCCCTGACCCTTTTTTGTCGCACGAATCGGGCGACTTGGGCGTTTTGTATAGCTCACAATGAGCTGTACAAAACCGCGGTTTAAAACAACGCGTTTTGTCGCCGGAATCCGCGGAAACAAACGATGGAAAACGCGACGCCTAGGTGTGAATGCAGCCTTAGGGGAGAAGTGTCAGAATAGGGCCCGTATGGAAGTGGTTAAAAAAAAAGCACAATGGTGACCCCCCCCCCCCCCCCCCCCAAATAGTGAAATCTTCTTACTTGGTGGACGGCCCCCGGTGTAATGGACACAATTTTACTTCTAGATTTTACAAATGTCTTTCACCAACACTGAAGACCTAAATTCTTCTCATTGTTCTTTTCCTAACCTTCCCTCACCTGGAACAGAGAAATGAGAAGCATGTGGCCAGTGTTAGACTCTCCATATCTCCCTGCAATCCCTATTCTTAGGTGGCTGCTGGGACTTGTAGTTCTTCCACCAACCTGATCTGTTACATCGCTGCCCCTCCTTCTGCATATTCTCCTCTTTCCTCCTTCTTTTCCCACAACTTCCTGGATCCCAGCATGCTTTGCCGCTTCCTCTCCATATTTAAGGACTAAATATCCCATGGTCCCTTGCTGGCTGCAGGCTGTGACTTCCTGTCCTGACTCCTCCCCCTCACAGCTCCTGTGTAGTAGATAGAGAAGACAGGCTCTGGGAAAGGTGTGACAAGGCAGTGGGATCACAGGAGACACAAGGTGAGTGTACAGAGGGGGAGGGGAGACAGCATGGTCTCTGTACAAAACACATCCCTGATATATGTAGGGTGACTACCATTCAGGGACACCCCCCTTCCCAATAATAAGCTTGTGGTGTAATTGGACACAAGAGGTGGGATTTATAATTTCTCCAATCACAAGCACGGGGGCGGGGATTGTGCTCCTCCGGGCATTCCCGGCCAGGTACTGTCAGTGAGTAAAGTGGTGATGTGGCGGCCTTTTTTGGGGGCATCAGATTGGCTCAGGGGGAAGCTGTGTCAGTTTCATTCTGGGACATTGTAGTGTCCCAGAATAAGGGTGCCCAGGACAGACCTGCAAAATGCGGGACTGTCCCGGTCAATCCGGGACACGTGGTCACCCTATATATATGGGGCCCCATTCACATCTCCTCATCTCCATTATTATATAATGACACCCCTTACACCCCCACCTATATGACCACACCTGCTTTTTGCTGCAGCGCACTACATGTGCCACGTGTCTCTTGCGTGTCCCATTTTGTCAAGTTCAGCAGTTGGGAGGTTTGCGTTCGCCCTCCAATCGCAGGCTGGGGGGGGGGGGGGCAGGTCTAACATGACCTGGGCTCCGACAAAGTTGCTGGAATGGGCGAAATGGCGAACATCGCAACAAAAACTGTTTTTCTTTTTAATTAAGTCTTTCGCTGTATTTATTAATTTTCTACACTTTTTAGGCTTGAAGATTATTTACCACTTCCTGTCTGTTTACAGTACATAAACAGCAGGATGGGATAAGGGTGCACCTACCCGTATGATCACCACCATACCCCATACCAACGTCCTGATCACCACCATACCCCATACTAGCATCCTGATCACCACCATACCCCATACTAGTGTCTTGATCACCGTCATAACCTATACCAATGTCCTGATCACTGCCATACCCCATACCAGCGTCCTGATCACCACTATAACCCATACCAGCATTCTGATCACCGCCATACCCCATACCAGCATTTTGATTACCACCATACCTCATACTAATGTCCTGATCACCACCATACCCCATACCAGCGTCCTGATCACCGCCATAACCCATACCAGCATTCTGATCAGTGCCATACCCCATACCAGCCTCTTGATCACCGCCATATCCCATACCAGCATTCCGATCACCACCATACCCCATACCAGCGTCCTGATCACCACCATACCCCATACCAGCGTCCTGATCACCACCATACCCCATACCAGCGTCCTGATCACCACCATACCCCATACTAGCATCCTGATCACCACCATACCCCATACTAGTGTCTTGATCACCGTCATAACCTATACCAATGTCCTGATCACTGCCATACCCCATACCAGCATTCTGATTACCGCCATACCCCATACCAATGTCCTGATCACTGCCATACCCCATACCAGCGTCCTGATCACCACTATAACCCATACCAGCATTCTGATCACCGCCATACCCCATACCAGCATTTTGATTACCACCATACCTCATACTAATGTCCTGATCACCACCATACCCCATACCAGCGTCCTGATCACCGCCATAACATATACCAGCATTCTGATCACCGCCATAACCCATATTAGCACCCTGATCACCGCCATTACCCATACCAGCATTCTGATCAGTGCCATACCCCATACCAGCGTCTTGATCACCGCCATATCCCATACCAGCATTCCGATCACCACCATACCCCATACCAGCGTCCTGATCACCACCATTCCCCATACCAGCATTTTGATCACCACCATACCAACGTCCTGATCACCGCCATACCCCATACCAACGTCCTGATCACCACCATAACCCATACCAGCATTCTGATCATCGCCATAACCCATATTAGCGCCCTGATCACCACCATACCAGCATCTTGATCACCGCCATATCCCATACCAGCATTCCAATCACCACCATACCCCATACCAGCGTCCTGATCACCACCATACCCCATACCAGCGTCCTGATCACCGCTATGACCCATACCAGCGTCCTGATCACCGTCATAACCCATACCAGCATTCTAATCACCACCATACCCCATACCGGCGTCCTGATCACCGCCATAACCCATACCAGAATTCTGATCACTGCCATACCCCATACCAATGTCCTGATCACCAGCATAACCCACATTAGCGCCCTGATCACCGCCATAACCCATACCAGCATTTGATCACCGCCATAACCCATACCAGTGTCCTGATCACCACCATACCCCCCATACCAGCGTCCTGATCACCCTGATGGGGCCCCCTAGTGGCATGGGGCCCTCGGGCAGTGCCCAAGAGCCCGAATGGTCAGTCGGCCCCTGGTGCATCGCAAGTTTCTCTGGCACCTTCAGTGACCCCTCCATGCTGCTTTCTATCTAGGTGATGGTTGGGTGACGCTCTCAAGTTGTTAAATATTATAACCTTCATATACCAAAGAGAGAACTAAAATGTCATCTTCGGTTATAAAGGGATGCGTTTGTCGTATGGAACTCTGTCCAATCACTTCTAACTACTGAAAGAGTTTTTTTTCTTTCTTGCACAAGTTTGGTTGCGCATCGCATGTTTCCTTCAACAGTTGAATAAAAGTTATAGAAATCTCAGCATTACACAAGGCAATCAATGTGTTTATTTTGTTATCGAATTGTTCCATATGCATCGAATACACACCTCCAAACTCTCCAAGATGGTAAAGACAGACATTTAACCACTTCCATACCGGGGGGCACTTACGCACCTTCCTGCCCAAGCCAATTTTCAGCTTTCAGTGCTGTCGCACTTTGAATGACAATTGCGCGGTCGTGCTACACTGCACCCAAAAATTGTTATCATTTTGTTCCCACAAATAGAGATTTATTTTGGTGGTATTTGATCACCTCTGCGATTTTTATTTTTTGCGCAACAACTAAAAAAAAGACTGAAAGATTTGAAAAAATAAAGTTTTAATTTTTTTTCTGTCAATTTTTTTGTAAATGAGTAAGTCTTCTTCTTCAATTACGGGCACTCATATGGCGGCACTTATGGGCACCGATGAGGTGGCGCTGGTATGCGGCACTGATGGGCACTCATAGGCAGCACTGATGGGCACTCATGGGAGGAACTTATGGGTGGCACCGATGGGCACTGGGCATGGATGGGCATTGATGGACACTGAGGGGTGGCACTGATGGCATCACTTGTTTATTTACTAATTTGTGCCAGTCTGTGCCCATGTTGCCAGGCAGTGCCCATTTGTGGGCACTGATTGGCATCTATTGTGCTAATTTTTTTTTTTTATTGTTGCCCCCTTCCCTGGTGGTCCTGGCAGCCTCCCTGGTGGTCCAGTGTGGGCATCCAAGGGGGGCTGCGCTGATAAACAATCAGCGCGAACCCCCCCCCGTCAGGAGAGCCACCGATCGGCTCTCCTCTACTCGCGAGTGATGAACAGCCGATCAACGGAAAAATCTAAAATTGGAAAAAGAAAATTGTGGAATACTTTATTTTAACATGATGACTTTTCCAAATAATTTCTAAAAAAAATGTATGTAAAAAAAAAAAAAAAAAAGTATTTGGTCAAATAGAAAAGTTCACCTCAATACTTATTTATACTTTGTTATATATCCTTTGTCGGCAATGACAGAGGCCAAAAGTTTTCTGTTTTCTGTCTTCTGCCCATTCCTCAGTGCAGATCTCTAGAGCAGTGATGTTTTGGGGCAGTCGCTGGGCAACACGGACTTTCAACCCCCCCCAAATGTTTTCTATGGGGTTGAGATTAGTGTTGATCAAGAATATTCGCGAATAACTCGAATATCGCGGTGAATATTCGTATTTTTTCAAATTTATTTTTAAAACAGATCACATCCTAGTGATCTCCACCGACGTCTAAAAGCATTGCTGGTATGATTAGAGACCCTGGGCCGAGTAGCTGATGCGATTCTTTTATGTTGCCGAAAATTCGCGAATACTTTCTAAAAGCTCAGATTTGTGTTGTTTTGTCCAGGTTAGTGTAGCTTAGTGTTAGATAGATTTCTGTGTAGTTAGTGTAAGTGTACATTTCTTTAAGGTAGCGTGTTGTTCGCGCGCATGCGCGGACGAGAATTTCGCAATCACTTTCGCATTCGCGAAACTTTGCAAAAAAATTTTTTTTCATAAAATATCACGAATATTCGATATTAACGAATATTTCACGAATATTCTTCTATATATTCGTGAAATATCGCGAAATCGAATATGGCGTATTCCGCTCAACACTAGGTGGGATATGGAGACTGGCAAGGCCACTCCAGAACCTTGAAATGCTTCTTACGGCGTCACTCCTTGTTGCCCCGGGCAGTATGTTTGGGATCATTGTCATGCTGAAAGAACCACATGTTGAGGGTTTCCCTGGTGGTCCTGACAGCATCCCTGGTGGTCAAACGTGGGCATACGCGGGGGGGCTGCGCTGATAAACAATCCGCGCAGACCCCCCCCCGCCCTCCCTGTCAGAAGAGCCACCGATCGGCTGGATTTGTACACAGGGGTACAGTCATGCCATAACAGAAAAGGGTCTTTAAACTGTTACAAGGTTGGAAGTACACAATTGTCCATACAATTCACTGCCAACCACTGGGCCACCAATGCCCCCCTGCACACCTCTGTACCCCTCTGACACACTTCTGGCACACTGTACCTCCCAGCACACCTTTGCCACCTCTGTACCCCAATGCCCTATCCAACCTGCACACCTTTGCCATGTTGAGGGTTTCCCTGGTGGTCCTGACAGCATCCCTGGTGGTCAAACGTGGGCATACGCGGGGGGGCTGCGCTGATAAACAATCCGCGCAACCCCCCCCCCCCCCCCCTGTCAGAAGAGCCACCGATCGGCTGGATTTGTACACAGGGGTACAGTCATGCCATAACAGAAAAGGGTCTTTAAACTGTTACAAGGTTGGAAGTACACAATTGTCCATACAATTCACTGCCAACCACTGGGCCACCAATGCCCCCCTGCACACCTCTGTACCCCTCTGACACACTGTACCTCCCAGCACACCTTTGCCCCCTCTGTACCCCAATGCCCTATCCAACCTGCACACCTTTGCCATCACTATACTTATCCATACTTCTGTACCCCCTAACTCACTTCTGCCACCTAAGCACACCTCTGCCACCACTGTACCCCTGCACCCCAATGTCACTAATGCCCCATCCAGCCTGCATACCTCTGTACCCCCAAACACACCTCTGCCACCACTATACCTTTCCATACTTCTGCCACCACTGTACCCCCATGCCCCATCCAACCTGCACACCTCTGCCACCAATATACGGTACCTATCCATACTTCTGTACCCCCTAACGCACTTTTGCCACCCAGCACATCTCTCCATAATGTACCTCTTATTCTAAAAAAATAAAATAAAAAATTTGTGGGACTCATCCCCAGTGTAACCTCTGCCCTGCTTATTTGCCCGTGTGTTGCAATCCAGTGGAACATGTAGGGATATTCGCATGTCAGGAGGCTACACCCCCAGCACAATGCATGACATGATGCTTGAGGTAAACTCTGCTGTATTTACTACTGACCCCTGCACTGTGCATTACATACTACTGATCCCCGTGCCACACCTGACCCCTGCACTGTGCATTACATACTACTGACCCCCTGCACTGTCATTCCTGACCCCTGCAATGTGCATTACATACTACTGACCCCCTGAACTGTGTCATTCCTGACTCCTGCACTGTGCATTACATACTACTGACCCCCTGAACTGTGTTCTTCCTGACCCCAGCAATGTGCATTACATACTATTGACCCCCTGAACCGTTTTATTCCTGACCCCAGCAATGTGCATTACATACTACCGACCCCCTGATCCGCGTCATTCCTGACCCCAGCAATGTGCATTACATACTACTGACCCCCTGAACTGTGTCATTCCTGACTCCTGCACTGTGCATTACATACTACTGACCCCCTGAACTGTGTTCTTCCTGACCCCAGCAATGTGCATTACATACTACTGACCCCCTGATCTGTGTCATTCCTGACCCCAGCAATGTGCATTACATACTACTGACCCCCTGAACTGTGTTATTCCTGACCCCAGCAATGTACATTACATACTACCGACCCCCTGATCTGTGTCATTCCTGACTCCTGCAATGTGCAATACATACTACTGACTCCCTGATCTGTGTCAATTCTGACCCCTGCAATGTGCATTACATACTACTGACCCCCTGAACTGTGTTATTCCTGACCCCAGCATAGTGCATTACATACTACTGACCCCCTGATCTGTGTCATTCCTGACCCCAGCAATGTGCATTATATACTACCGACCCCCTTATCTGTGCAGGGCTGTCTTAATAGCATCATGGGCCCCTGGGCAAAGTAATGCTCTGGGGCCCCTACAATGGAGACATTGCAGGTAATTATAAATCAAGTAGGTAGGAAGAAGGGGATATCTAGGGTGTAGAGGGGTCAGAGTGCTGGGGGGAAATTTGGGGTGTAGAGGGGCAGCCCGGGCTCAAGGACCAGCTGCTTTGGGGAAAGGACAGGGGCCCCCCATGCAGCTGGGGCCCCTGGGCAGTGCCCAGGTGTGCCCTCTCATTAAGACAGCCCTGGATCTGTGCGATTCCTGACCCCTGCCATGTGCATTACATACTACTGACCCTCTGAACTGTCATTCCTTACTTTAAACATCAAGAAATGTGATTGGACAGATATCCAGACATTTGTGTAACGTGTTTAACAAAACTTTATTTACTAATGTCTACACAACAACTTCCTCTGCAGCCATGAAATGGGTAATACAACGTCCATTCACTGACGGTGGAAGTCGCCTCCTCCCGCCTCCCAGCGCGATGCTCTGCAGCATGTTCCAGTGCTGGGAGGATGGCGGGTGAAACAGTCAGCAGCTCTCGCCGCTCTCTTTCAGGAGTGATGCTCTGCTGCTCAAGGGTGGGTGGTAGGAGCGATGCTCTGCAGCAGACTTGCACCCATCCTCCATCGTTTTCTGCTCTGCGTCTTTCCTGTGAGCGGCAGGCCGGTGCGTCAGCCCACTCCGGCTCTCCAAGATCTCTGTGTCTGTACCGTGCCATCGGTCTGTGCGCCCTGGTGCCGTCCGGAGATGTATACTGTGAGGAGGAGAAGATCAACATGAGAATCAACTTTTTTATTAAAACCCTTCTGTTTTCATTACATAGGTCATCATTGGGCCTCTCATATTCGCTATGCAATGCAGGCAGATTGTGGATGGTGGGAGGGGCCAGCAGGGGGGCTGTATAAAGCCTTCTGAAAACATTGGAGTACCCTGCCTCTTAACTCTAATGCAGGTAGTGGGCTGGCTTATATAGTGGGCCGGCTCCTGGGAAGGAATCATGCCAATATAGTGGGCCGGCTCCTGGGAAGGAATCATGCCAATATAGTGGGCCGGCTCCTGGGAAGGAATCATGCCAATCATCCCTCCTGGGAAGGAATCATGCCAATATAGTGGGCCGGCTCCTGGGAAGGAATCATGCCAATATAGTGGGCCGGCTCCTGGGAAGGAATCATGCCAATATAGTGGGCCGGCTCCTGGGAAGGAATCATGCCAATATAGTGGGCCGGCTCTTGGGAGGAGCCATAGTGGGCCGGCTCTTGGGAGGAGCCATAGTGGGCCGGCTCTTGGGAGGAGCCATAGTGGGCCGGCTCTTGGGAGGAGCCATGCCAATATTAAAACACTTTAATGGGTGGGTGTGTCAGCCTGGAAAAGTGGGTGGTCCTAGGCAGGTGACATTTACATAGGCAACGCCTACATGTGATGCTGAGCCTCCATGATTGGAGGAACCGAAATCCAAAGAATGAAAGGGGTGGGCCAGGGACAGTTAGATGATGCTGAATATCCTACAGGCAGAAAATGAGGCAGGCTCTCCATGATCTTCTAATCAGACGTCATGTGCACAGGGTGGGCTAGGTGTGCCTAGGCACACCCTAATCTCCCCATGCACATTAGCATTATCCCTGGCACTCACCGGAGTCTCACTCTTTGCCTCCTTTGCCCTTTTTCTTGGCTTCGGTGCGCTGCAGTTTGTCGGTGATCTTCCTCTCGTGGCCGCAGGGATTGTCCCGGTTGGTGTTCTCTCTGGCCTCTTTTTTGGTGCGACCTTTCCTGGCGGCGGTGGGCACTGGAGGGAAACAATGAACAGGAGTTTGCTCGGGGTTAAGGAAAACAAATAATTCAATAAATAAAATATATATATATAAAAAAAAACTACAATGTATCCAAACCCAGAGGACACACGTGTGATATACGTTGTAGCTTTCCAGTCCTTAGAAAGGGCGGAGCTTATGCCTTTTTTTTGCTTGTTTTTTTTAAAAGGGAACTTTCTTTTAAGGTTCTAAAGACACCAACCACCATGAAGTGCTGTCCTTTTGGGAGGGTATTTTAAGCCAATGAGACTACATTGGTATTTAGGAAGTGCTAGTGGAACTAGAAGTCCCAGGTGGGCCTGGCACAGCAGATCAATAATAATAATGCTACAATGTATCTGTGTTTAGTATATTTTTTTGTGGGAGGGAGGGAATCAACAAGCTTGAACCTGGAAGGGATGAGTCTATTATAAGGGGGGGGGGGGGTGAACATTTGGAGGTGATGGTGTCTTATGTAGAACACCCTGAGCCCCCCAACTCATTCACTGATTCTATTTCTGGTCCAAATAATTATTTCATGTCATTTACAATTTTCATGTCCCTCCCCCCCCCCCCCCCATTTTTTTTTACACATTAATATACATACACACACAAAATATAATAATAAATAATATATATATAATCTCGATGTGTCTATAATGCACCTTTCCCCCCCAAAAGATTTATTTATAACTTTTTTTTTGCAAAAAATCTTATATCAATTTCTGGTTTTTGGTATCATTCACTTAGTATTGTGAATCTGAAAAAAAAAAATATATACACTTTTGCAACTTTTTCCAGTGAAACCAACTCACTATGTTTATTTCTAGTTCATAGTATTCATTTTATTAATATTTACATTCTACTGCTATTTACTTATTTTTATGCAACACCCCCCCCAGAAAAAATAAAACTGTTGTCGTTCACCTCAACATCTTTTTCATTAAATTCTTACTGTACTGCCATTTAGAGGTTTTTTTTATACCTCTACTATCGCCACCGTATATATATATATATATATATATATATATATATATATATATATATATATATATATATATATATATATATATATATATTTATTTATTTATTTTTTTCCCTCCCCTTTTTTTCTCTTTTTTCTCTTTTTATGCGATTTAAAATTTGCTTGCCCCCCTCCACCTTCAAAAATATACTTTTTACAGATGAAATAAATGTATTCAATTCTATTGCTGGCCCAAAATGACTTGTTTTCATGCAAGTTACACATTTTCATGGCCCCTCTTCTCCAAAAGTTTAAATTGGAAATAAATGGGATTTAGTTTGAAAAAAAGATATATAAATATATAATAAATATATATATAAAAATACAAAAAATAATAATAATGTAATTTTTTCTCCTATGTAATAAATATTTGTTACTTACGGGCGTAGCGGTCGGTCAGGTTGTAGAAGTCGTAGTTGTCGAAGTAGCGAACCTCGAAGTCGGTGGGCTGAAGTTTCTCGGCTTCTACGTAGGAGGTGCTCATGTTGGCGATATGTGGGGGTCTCCAAGGGGGGGGGGGTCTTGGCAGTCAATCGATGTGCTGGAATCGCAGTCGCTGGGTCTGTATTTTTGCTCTTCTCTCTGCTGAGTTGTTATGATATGAAGTCTTTGTTCTGATTCTTTATAGTCAGTGTGGCTCCAGCCTGACTCCTCCCAGAAGGGTGCTGCTCCACCCTGACTCCTCCCAGAAGGGTGCTGCTCCACCCTGGCTCCTCCCAGAAGGGTGCTGCTTGACATTGCATCAGACTATATTGTTTGTTTACATTAGATTACAACATCCCTCCAAGAACTCTGCAGAGCATTGCTCTCCTTTATTGCCACTGTGCAGGAGATTCTTGCAGAGCATTGCATCTTTTAATAAAAATTGCAGGGAGACCAGCAGAGCATTGCACCTTTACCAGTGACCAGTACTACCTGGGGCTCTGCAGAACATTGCACCTTCATGTGTGCCTTGCATTAATGATGAGCACTCCAGTACATTACACCTGAAAGTCCAGCAGAACATTGCATTCTTGTATGTGACCTATATATTAGAGCAAGTGCTGCAGAGCATTGCACCATCATCTGTATGCAGAGCATTGCACCATCTGTATGTACTCCATGCATGCGCTATATATTATTGTGTGCTGCAGAGTATTGCACCTTTACCTGGGAGCCAGAGAGAACATTGCACCCTTGTATGTGATCTATATGCTACTCTGAGCTCTGCAGAGTATTGCACCTTTATCTGAGATCAATATTATAAAAAGGATGCAATGCTCTGCTGCATTCCGTGTGCACTCAATATATTATTGCAAGCTCTGCAGCATATTTCACCTTTATCTGAGATCAATATTATACAAGGATGCAATGCTCTGCACCCTATATATTATTGTGACCGTTGCAGAGTATTGCACCTTTATCTGTAACAAGTGTTATTAGAAGTCTGACAGAACATTGTATGTTAACTCCATATATTATTTGAGCGCTGCAGAGTATTGCACCTTTATCTGTAACCAGTGTCACTGGGAGTCCAACACAACTTTGCACCCTTATATATGATCCATATGTTTATGTGAGCTCTGCAGACCATTGCACCTTTATCTGTGACCATTTTTACTGGAAATCTGACAACATTGCACCCCTGTATACGTCATATGTTGTATTGTGAGCTCTGCAGAGCATTGCACCCTTGCATGTGGTGTATATATCACAGTGAGCTCTGCAGAGCATTGCAGCTTTATGTTTAACTAGTTCAACAGAACAATGCACCTTTGTGAGCTATATGGTATTGCAAGCTCTGCAGAGCATTGCACAATTTTATAATTGATACTGCAGGGAATCAGCAGAGCATTGCACCCTTACAAGTGACTATATCATAATGAGCTTTGTAGTGCATGGCACCCTTGCATGTGATCTATATCAGTGAGCATTGCAGCGTTTCACACCCTGCCATACGATTATACGACAGTCAGCTATGCAGATCATTGCACCCTTGCATGTGACGAGATCACAATGAGCTTGCAGAGCATTGCACCCTTGCATGTATGCTATATCACAGTGATCTTTCAGAGCATTGCACCCTTGCAGGCAACTAAATAACTGAGCTTTGCACCCTTGCATGTGGGCTATATCACAGTGCGCTTGCAGAGCATTGCACCCTTGCATGCAAAATGATAAAATAGTGAGCTTTGCAGACTATTGCACCCTTGCACGTAACTATAGCACAGTAAGGTTTGCAGAGCATTGCATCCTTGCATGTATGCCATATCACAGGGATCTTGCAGAGCATTGCACCCTTGCAGGTAACTATATAACTGAGCTTTGCAGAGCATTGCACCCTTGCATGTGACAATATCACAGTAAGGTTTGCAGAGCATTGCACCCTTGCATGCGACTATAGCACAGTGAGGTTTGCAGAGCATTGCACCCTTGCATGCGACTATAGCATAGTGAGGTTTGCAGAGCATTGCACCCTTGCATGTGGGCTATGTCAGTGAGCTTGCAAAGCATTGCACCCTTGCATGCGATTATACAATAGTGAGCTTTGCAGAGCATTGCACCATTGCATGTGACAATATCACAATGAGCTTGCACCCTTGCTATATCATAGTGAGCTTTGCAGAGCATTGCACCCTTGCAGGTAACTATATAACTGAGCATTGCACCCTTGCATGTGGGTTATATCACAGTGAGCTTGCAGAGCATTGCACCTTTCTTAGTGGCTGCTACTACAAGGTGCATTGTACATTTCTAGGTTTTTGGTGAGCCTGCAGAGCATCGCACCTCTGCCTTACACCATCATTGCCAGTCTGCCCCACCATTTACATACAATAGTGCTAGGTGATGTAAAGACGCCATAGAAATGTCGCCTCCATTGGCAGTGGTGTCATCAGGGTGTCACATCCCCGTCATTAGCGAGCGATTGCTTCCAGGAGTCGCCGACGCGCGATCCCCCCCCGAGAATTGTCGCAGGATCACCGCTTCCCCTTCTTATCCCCAGAGGTGTCTTCATGAATCCCAACACACCCTGTCACCAGAACAAGCCCCCCCCCTCCCCCACCACCACCTGCACCCAGAAGGTGGACACCCCCTTTAAGAGAAATGATTCAGGAAGTTTTTGCACAGATTGTTCTGTAATTTTCCAGAGTTTTCTCTCGGGGAGTTGCCTGGCTTCCTTCCACTGCAAATATCAGATGAGCAAAACATCACAAGGTGGGAGGGAGGAGCCAGGCAGGGGTGAAATGAGGTGGGGGAGGAGTTAGGGGGGGTTGTCAGGGGGGCGGAGACAAGGAGGAGGAGCTGAGAATGAGACATATGAGGATTCATAGATCATGTCTGAGTAATGTTTGTTTGGTGTCAGGGAGATGAGAATTCCTGTAAGGCAGCCGTGGGATAAGCTGCACATGGTAAAGAAAACACGCGTGACCAATCGGTGATGTCATACGGAGAGACGCCGCGCCTCCCAAATATAGACCCCGGAGGAGAGGATTTTCCCTGGAATTTAATGTACCCTTTTATAAGCTTAATATATTTATTTATATAGCTCTGACATATACAGTAGTGCTGTACAGAGAACACTGAGCCAGTCTCTGCACCAGAAGAGCTTACACTCTAATTTCCCCATAACAGTCACACACTATCATTATTATACATGTATATAGCTCTGACATATACCGCAGTGCTGTACAGAGAATACTGAGCCCGTCATCAGTGACCAGAAAAGCTTACACTCTAACCTCCTTCCAGTTATACATGTATATATATAGCGCCGACATATTTCACAGTGTTGTACAGAGAACACTGAGCCGTCACATCCGTCTCTGTACCAGAAGAGCTTACACTCTAATCTCCTTCCAGTTATACACTATTATTATTAGGGTTGTCCCAATACCACTTTTTTAGGACCGAGTACAAGTACCGATACTTTTTTTCAAGTACTCACCGGTACCGATACTTTTTTTAAATGTGTCCCCAAATGCAGCCATGTCCCCCACATGTGCAGCCATGTCCCCCACATGTGCAGCCATGTCCCTCCAGCCATGTCCCCCACATATGCAGCCATGTCCCCCACATATGCAGCCATGTCCCTCCAGCCATGTCCCCCACATATGCAGCCATGTCCCCCACATATGCAGCCATGTCCCCCAGCCATGTCCCCCACATATGCAGCCATGTCCCCCCAGCCATGTCCCCCACATATGCAGCCATGTCCCCCACATATGCAGCCATGTCCCCCACATATGCAGCCATGTCCCTCCAGCCATGTCCCCCACATATGCAGCCATGTCCCCCACATATGCAGCCATGTCCCCCACATATGCAGCCATGTCCCTCCAGCCATGTCCCCCACATATGCAGCCATGTCCCCCACATATGCAGCCATGTCCCCCCAGCCATGTCCCCCACATATGCAGCCATGTCCCCCCACATATGCAGCCATGTCCCCCCACATATGCAGCCATGTCCCCCCACATATGCAGCCATGTCCCCCCACATATGCAGCCATGTCCCTCCAGCCATGTCCCCCACATATGCAGCCATGTCCCCCACATATGCAGCCATGTCCCCCACATATGCAGCCATGTCCCCCACATATGCAGCCATGTCCCTCCAGCCATGTCCCCCACATATGCAGCCATGTCCCCCCAGCCATGTCCCCCACATATGCAGCCATGTCCCCCACATATGCAGCCATGTCCCCCCAGCCATGTCCCCCACATATGCAGCCATGTCCCCCCAGCCATGTCCCCCACATATGCAGATATGTCCCTCCAGCCATGTCCCCCACATATACAGCCATGTCCCCCACATATACAGCCATTTCCCTCCAGCCATTCCCCCCCCCATACCTTGCCGCCGCCGCAACGAAAGCCGCCGCCGCAACGAAAGCCGCCGCCGCATGGTTAAACAGCGTGCGGGGAACATCACAGCTTTCATTTGAATAGCTGGTTTCCCCGCCGCGCATAGACACTCCCCCTTGCTCGGGATTGGACGGATCACGATCACCCATCCAATCCCGAGCAAGGGGAGTGTCTATGCGCGGCGGGGAAAACGGCTATCCGAATGAAAGCTGTGATGTTCCCCGCACGCTGTTTAACCATGCGGCGGCGGCTTTCATTGCGTCTTTCGCGGCGGCGGGGGGGGGGGGGGGCAAGTATTCTATTTAGGCATCGGGGGCATTTGTGGGAGTACAAGTACTCGCGCAAATACTCGGTATTGGTCCCAATACCGATACTGGTATCGGTATCGGGACAGCCCTAATTATTATTATGCCTTTATATAGCTCTGACATATTCCATAGTGCTGTACAGAGAACACTGAGGCCAATCACACATCAGCATACCTCCCAACATTTTAAAATTTCCCTGCAGGACATTTTTGTTGAGCGGGGGGGGGGGGGGTACGCAGATCGGAGTTGAGCGGAGGGGGGCCACGGATCGGATTTGTTCAGCAGGGGGTGCCAATCCAGTCCTGATCGCGGGATTTAACGCAAATCGCGGTAAACGCGCGGGGGGGGGGGCGTAATCGCGGGACTCCAGTCCTGATCGTGGGATTTAATGCAAATCGCGGTAATCGCGGGGGGGAGGGGGGGAGCGGAATCGCGGGACTCCAGCCGTGATCGCAGGACAGTCCCGCAAAATCCGGGACGCTTTGGAGGTATGCATCAGTCTCTGCACCAGAGGAGCTTACACTCTAATGTCCCTCCACAGTCACACACTATTATTGTAATACATTTATATAGCAGTAACATATACTGCAGTGCTGTATAGAGAACACTGAGCCAGTCACATCAGTCTCTGTGCATGAAGGTAAAAAACCCTTCAGCCCCCCGCCCCATCCCCCTTGAGTTCCCTCTCGATCCAGCGATGTGCACGAGAGCATTGGCTTTCTGGGGACTCTGCCTTTTCATTGGCTGAGAGAGCATTGGCTCTCGCTGCTGTCAATCACAGGCAGCGAGTCAATTAGGAGGGGGCGGGGCCGAGCCGGGGGGGTCTTTGTATGAACACGCAGGAGCTGCTTGCTCTGTGGGCACTCGACAAGAGGGAGGGGCCAGGAGCACCGGCAGTGGACACACACACGTACCCCGTAACAAGCAACTTGCTATGGGGGGGCACTCAGCAGGGGGGGGGGAGGAGCCAGCACGGAACCCGAGAAGAGGAGGATCGGGGCTGTTCTGTGCAAAACCATTACACAATTTTTCCTTAAAATTGAATACCATATTTATCGGCGTATAACACACACTTTTTCCCCCTGAAAATAAGGGGAGAATCACCGATTGCGCACCTCGGAGGAGAACGAGCGCAGACGGAATCACTGAGCCGTCATTTTCTGTTTACTCGGCTCTGACATCACACACCCACGTCCCGCCTTCATCATCGGTATTGGATCAGTGTTCTGTCAATCACAGGAGCTGGTGCAAT
The DNA here is from genome assembly GCA_029574335.1 of Rana kukunoris. Classification (NCBI taxonomy): domain Eukaryota; kingdom Metazoa; phylum Chordata; class Amphibia; order Anura; family Ranidae; genus Rana; species Rana kukunoris. Next base: position 12,187,276 of record CM056054.1, on the reverse strand, counting down.
GGCGATGGCGGAGGCGGGACTGTGTGTGACTGCCGACAGAGCCGAGTACTGTAAACAGAAGATGTCGGCTCGGTGATTCCGGCGGCGCTCGTCCCCCTCCCGATTTCCTGCACTGCATGACAGATGGCGAGGCTGCAGATAGGCATCAGGCTGCATTGGATGGGCGCAGATCAAGCTGCAGATGGGCACAGCAGGCAGCAGAGATAGCACAGGCTGCAGATGAGCATCAGGTTGCATTGGATGGGCACCAATCAGGCTGCATTGAGGCTGCAGATGGGCACCAATCTGGCTGCATTGAGGCTGCAGACGGGCACCAATCTGGCTGCATTGAGGCTGCAGACGGGCACCAATCAGGCTGCAGACGGGCACCAATCAGGCTGCAGACGGGCACCAATCAGGCTGCATTGAGGTTGCAGATGGGCACCAAGCTGCATTGAGGTTGCAGATGGGCACCAATCAAGCTGCATTGAGGTTGCAGATGGGCACCAATCAAGCTGCATTGAGGTTGCAGATGGGCACCAATCAAGCTGCATTGAGGTTGCAGATGGGCACCAATCAAGCTGCATTGAGGTTGCAGATGGGCACCAATCAGGCTGCATTTTGCATCAAAGTGGTTTATTTGGAAAAAAGTTTTTCCTGAAGCTTTCCTCTTAAAATTGCGGTACGTGCTATACGCCGATGAATATGGTACTTACCTTTCCGTCATTTTCCTTTCCTGGTGCCTATCCATGGCAGAATACGCATGGTTGGTTGATCCACCCCCAGCCAACCCCCGCCCCCATTCTCGTAACTAGACTCACTTCAGCCACAAGAATAAGAACAAGGGAGGAGAATATGCTGCCATGGATAGGCACCAGGAAAAAAAGGCAAGTACGGTGGAACCTCAGATTGCAAGCAACGTTTAAACGAGCGTGTCGCAATACGGGCACCGTTTTTTGAAAATTCCTAACTCGGTTTGCGAGTGTTGTCTCACGAAACGAGCAGGATTCAGGCCAAAGCAGTGTGCAGTACCACGTTTGGCCTGAGGTAGGGGGTTGGAGCTGGACGGAATTGCTCACAAAAAAAACTCGGAAATACTCCGTTACCGAGCCTTTCCGAGGTCAGCCAAGCTGTATCCGGGCCTTTTTGGCTGTTTCCGAGGCTCTACGATGCCCCCCCACCTCTGGCCACATGCAGTATTGCATGCCATTGAAGTCAATGCAGAACTAATTATTTTCGTTTCGATTGACTTCTATGGGGAAACTCGCTTTGATATGCGAGTGCTTTGGATTTACGAGCATTCTCCTGGAACGGATTCAGGTCGTAATCTGAGGATTCAATTTTCCATTTTCGCTGGTGCCTTCATGGCAGCATACGCACGGTAAATAACACGCTACCAGGGAGGGAATGCTGAAGAAAACAGAATTTATTGACTGTTCCGAAACAGAATAAAGGTCTTCCTCCCAAAATCCCGGGAGGTGAGATTAGCTGGATCTAGGCTGTAGTGAGCCATAAAACGTGGAAAAAAACGAGGACCAGCTTGCTGCTTTGCCGAGACCTTTGCCAAGGCTGCCCATGAAGATTAAATCCCTCGTCGCCTGCGCAACAGGAAGCCCACTAGCCCGGTAATCCCTGTGTAATCCCGGTGTAGAATCCGCACAATCCATCCCGCTATTGTGCGCTTTGGTGTCGCTTGCCCTTTCCTTGCACCACTGGGAACGACAAATCATCTTTACAGAGGTGTACAGTAGCAGAGATGTAGGACTTTAAAGGGGCTGTAAAGGTTTGTTTTTTTATTTTCTATATAGGTTCCTTTAAACTACTGCATTGTTGGTTCACTTACCCTTTTCCTTCCATTTCCCTTCTAAATGTTTTTTTCTTTGTCTGAATTTCTCACGTCCTGTTCCTCCTCAGTAAGCTTGCCCCATCATCCGAGCCATTCTGGCAGGGGGTTAGTCAGCGTGCTCGCCCCCTCCCTTGGGACTACATCCCTGAGGGGAGACGCTGTGCGTTCACATAGACCCAAGCGAGGGGGCTATCACGCTGACTAACCCCCAGCCAGAATGGCTCGGATGATGCGTCTCCCCGCAGGGATGTAGTCTCAAGGGAAGGGGGGCGAGCACGCTGACTAACCCCCAGCCAGAACGGCTCGGATGATGCGTCTCCCCGCAGGGATATAGTCCCAAGGGAGGGGGTGAGCACGCTGACTAACCCCCAGCCAGAACGGCTCGGATGATGCGTCTCCCCGCAGGGATGTAGTCCCAAGGGACGGAGGGGGGGAGCACATTGACTAACCCCCAGCCAGAACGGCTCGGATGATGCTTCTCCCCGCAGGGTTATAGTCATAGAATTATGGGGCCCCTTACACATCTTCAGGCCCCCTGGTGGAGCAGAGAACCGGGGGGGGGGGTGAGGGTTGGGTGCTGCCGCCTCAACAACTAGAGGGACTGCCCCGAATTGAGAAGCAGGGAGGGGGGCGCAGCAAATTGGTCGGGGGGGGGGGGGGGCTTTGGGTACTGTCTGACGAACAAAAAAAAGGCAAGTTGCCCTGGGGACCTCTGGGCCCCTTACAAAAGATAGTTAATTAAAAAAAGGGGGGGTTGCCATCCGGGGCCCTGGGGACCTCCGGGCCCCTTACAGGTGTACTGCCTGTACCCCTCTGATGGCGGCCCTGGTCCCAAGGGAGGTGGCGAGCACACTGACTAACTCCCAGCCTTAACGGCTTGGATGATGGGGGCAAGCTTACCGAGGAGGAACAGGAAGTGAGAAATTCAGACAAAAAAAAAAAAAAACACATTTAGAAGCCAAAGCAAAGTAAAAAGTTAAGTGAACCAACAATGCACTAGATCAGTGGTCTCCAAACTGTGGCCCGGGGCCAGATGTGGCCCTTTGGGCACCATTTCATCTACCGATACCAACAAATGGGACATAATTCCCCCAATGGCACCAATGAAGGGGCACAATTCCTCCCAATGACACCATCAATGGGGCCAATGACACCAACAATGGGGCCCAATTATTTTCACCGACACCAAAGATGGGGCATTGTTTTTTTCCCCCACGGACCTTTTCTACTCTCAATAGTCACATTCCGGCCCCCCTAATCTCTGAAGGATCATAAAACCGGCCCATTGTTTAGAAAGTTTGGAGACCCTGCACTAGATTAAAGGAACGGATTTAGAAAATAAAAAACAAACCTTTACAACCACTTTAAGGCTCCCGCTGCCTCCAATCTGTGGAGTTTTGGTGAATTTGATTTTTCCAGGAATGCTGGCCGGACCCTAATTGGAGCGATACGCGGAAGGGACCCTAGGTACGAATTGATGGATAGGCTGAAGGACTACTCTGTCTGGATAGAAAACGATAAAGGGATCTCGAGAGCCTAGGGCTTGAATTTCCCAGACTCTGCACCCCGATGTAACAGCTACCAGGAAGGTCCCCTTCAGCGTCATGTCTTCCAACGAACAGCCGTTCGTAGGTGCCAAGGGAGGTGCTGTAAGAAAAATTAGCACCATCGGTAAATCCCAGTTGGGGCAACGACTTCTTCTTGGTGGTTTTAGCCTTATTACTGCCCTTAGAAAGCGCCCTCTTTGTGGAATACTTCCTCCTCCAAGTCTTGTCTTGGGGTATTAACCCGCTCCTCCCGTCGGTCACTCTGGAAATCGCTGCATCCATCTTTTCTCCAAACAGCGCTTTCCCATCGAACGGTATGCGACACCAGTTCTGCTTCGAGGAGGGGTCGGCTGCCCAGGGCCTCAGCCATAGAGCCCTTCTAGCGGTTATGGAGTACAGCATTGCTCTTGCCGAGCATTTTAGAGAGTCAATAGCAGCCTCCGCCATGAAGTCCGACGCCAACTTCAGTTCATCCAAGGCTCGGATTATTTTCTCTGTATCCACGCCTTGCCGCAGAGCCGACTCAACATTCTCTGTCCAAGCTCTAACTGCTCTGGAGACTGAGGTAAGGGCCACAGCCGGCTTACAGGCGCCCCCTGCTGCTTGGTAGGTCTTTTTCAGGTCTCCATCAATCCTGCGGTCCAGCTTATCCTTAAAGGTGGCTGCATCTTCCATTGGCAGCGTCATGTTTCTTGCCAGCCTCGTGACCGAGGCATCCACTGGGGGCACTGCATCAAACAGCCGTGCGTCCGCATCCGACAGGGGATAAAGCTTGTGGAAACGGTTGAATGGTACGGGTCTCTTGTCGACTTTCTTCCACTCTTCAAGAACAACGTCCTTGATCTCCTCCATCAAGGGGAAAGTTGAAGATTTCTTCTTGAGATGAGGGAAGTATCTCCGCGACTTTGGCGGAGGCTCAACAGACTCTTCCCATTGTATGGCGTCCTTTACCGCCGTTATAAAGGGGTCAATAACGGCAGAGTCCAGGGGTGTAAAGGAATCTTCTGCCGCTTTACCCTCTGAAGATGTAGCCAAGCGCCCCTGGTTGGCAGGTGCGTCTGTCGGCCTATCAATCCCTGAGGGCCCGGCTATCTCCTGAGAAAAAACCCACTCCTTGATCGAGTCTTGGATTATTTTCTTCATAGACGCCATTGTCTCTTGTTCCTTTTTCTCCCGGTCTCTAGCGGCTTCCGAGAAACAACTCTCGCAGACCGGCTTGTCGGACAGCGTCTGCTTACTGCAGGCCCAACAGGCTTTCTCATGAGGTCTGGACGCACGGTGGGAAGACCCAGAGCGCCTAGCAGCATGATGGGCTGAGTCACGTGATCTTCGAGCAGAAGGCGAGGAGTGAGTGTCACGTGTATGGCCACGGCGACTGGATCTTCTACGAGACGAGTGCTGGTGCGGGCTGTAAAGGGACAAAAAAAGATATCCCTTAAAATGAGTCCCTGCTCTCGTTTTAAATTTTACTCACCAATATGTTGCAGCCCCATACCTAGAGGGATGGTGAGGATCTTTTGTGCGTGGCGGCGGCAGGCTTTGTGAAGCAGCTAAGGAAGAAAAACAAAAATAAAAATCACCACAGGGAGGAGGAAAAAATGTAAAAAAAAATAGAGGAGGAAGAGGAAAAAAAAAAAAGGAGAGAGGAGGAGGAAAAAAAAAGAGAGAGAGGAGGAGGAGGAAGAGGAGGAAAAAAGAGAGAGAGGAGGAGGGAGGAGGAGGAGGAGGAAAAAAATAAAAAAAAAAAAAAAAGAGAGAGGAGGAGGAGGAGGAGGAGGAGGAAAAAATAAAAAAATAAAAAAAAGAGAGGAGGAGGAGGAAAAAAAAAAAAAGAGAGGAGGACGAAAAAAATAAAAAATAAAAAGAGAGAGGAGGAGGAAAAAAGGCCTAGTTAGACTTACCAGTGACGGTATTTCTAAGAGCCTTTCAGGACAACCTTGGAGAGAGCGCAGCTCCGCCCATTTCTCAGGAAACACACGTGATCCTTTAAGATCCCTCCTCTTCCACCATGGCCTCAGTTATTGTGGTCTCCGCCCACTGGAAAATAAAGCACAGAACAACCACAACAAAACCATGATAGACATTTCAAACAATCTTTTTATTCAAAATACCTAGGGAGGGAAATTAGCGGTTGTCCTGAAAGGCTCTTAGAAATACCGTCACCGGTAAGTCTAACTAGGCCTTTCTCCAATCGCCTTTCAGGACAACCTTGGAGAGGATAACCGAGTAACTTACCCTAGGGTGGGACCACTGCTTGCAGCACCTTTCTGCCGAAGGCCTGATCTGCAGCGGACAGTAAGTCTAGCCTGTAGTGCCGTAGAAAAGTTGAATAGCTGGACCATGTAGCTGCCTTGCCAGGCGCCTTGTCAGGCGTGGCACCGGCCCTTTCGGCCCAGGAAACTGCCGTAGATCTTGTTGAATGGGCCGTCACTCCTGAAGGAGGCACCTCTCCTTTGGCTTGGTAACCCTCGGCAATGGCTTGTTTGAGCCATCTGGCCAATGTACTTTTGGAGGCCTTCTCCCCTTTCCGGGATCCTGAGAATATCACGAACAAGGCGTTGGTTTTCCTGAAATCCTTGGTGACAGCGAGGTATTGAAGCACACACCTTCTTACATCCAGAGTATGAAAGTTCTCTTCCCCTGTATTAGAGGGAGTTGAGGAGAAGGTAGGAAGGACCATTTCCTGAGACCTGTGAAAGGTTGATGAGACCTTAGGGAGAAAAGCTGGATCAGTTTGGAGAACTATTCTGTCCGGCAAAATTCTTAAGAAAGGCTCTAACTGCCAAGGCCTGGATTTCGCTGACCCTTCTTGCGGTCGTTATGGCCACCAAAAAAATTGTTTTTAGAACTAAATTCTTCAAAGAAATCTCCCTTATGGGTTCAAACGGGGCCCCCGTGAGACCCTGCAACACAATTGATAAATCCCAATTGTGAAAAACTCTAAAAGGCTATCGGTCTACTCCGACCTAGTGCCTTGAAAAATCTTGAAATTAAATGTTCTTTAGATAAAGTCCTTTCTAAATAAACCGACAGGGCTGCCACTTGAGTTTTTAGGGTGCTAATTGCTAACCCTTTCTCCATTCCTGCATGAAGAAACTCTACAACGGAAATTACACTGTTAATCTGGAAGTTTTTGGAGGTACACCAGGAGTTGAATTTTCACCAAACCTTAAGGTAAATCCTCTGGTCACCGGCTTCCTGCTGTCTAGCAAAGTTCTTATCACTTTATTAGAGAGCCCCTTAGCCTTTAAGAGGTCTTCTTCAGAAACCAGGCCGTCAACTGCAAGCGTTCTACCTCCGGATTGGTTCACAGAGCCCTGACACAGTAGGTCCTTCCTGAGTGGAAGTTTCCACGGTGGTTTCGTGGCTAAACTCTGAAGAGATGCAGAACGGTCTTTTTGGCCAATATGGAGTGATTAAGATCAGACTGGATTTCTCTTCCCTGAATTTTCTTAGAACTAGAGGTATCAGAGTGAAGGGGGGGAAGGCGTAACACAGCTGGTAGTGCCACTGTTGAGCTAGTGCGTCTATGGCTATTGCTGGTCCTCTCTGTGGAGAGAGAAGAACCTTCGTATTCTGCTGGTTGGCAAAAGGTCTATCTGTGGCTGGCCCCACTCCTGAGCGATTGCCCTGAAGACCTCCGGGTTTAAGCTCCATTCTGGCTCTAGTATGCTTCTCCTGCTTAGCAGGTCTGCTAACAGGTTTTGAGACCCTTTTAGGTGCACCGCTGATAGGGATGCTACGTTCCGTTCCGCCCAGGAGAGGAGCTGGTTGGCCAGCAGCATAAGGCCCCTGCTTCTGGTCCCCCCCTGCTTTAGGACATATGCCACTGCCGTGGTGTTGTCCGACAGGACCTGCACATGTTGACCCTTCACCAACTGATGGAACGCTTGAAGCCCTAGAAATATTGCTTTCAACTCCCTCCGGTTTGAGGATCTTCTGGATTCTGTTTTGGACCAGATGCCCTGGGCAGTCTGTCCCTCTAGATGGGCTCCCCAACCCCAGGAACTCGCGTCTGTTGTTAAGCGCTTTCCTACTGGGAATACCCATGGAAGACCCTTGTTCAAATTTAACGGGTTTCTCCACCACCAGAGTGCTCGTTTTACGTTTGATGTTAACCTGAAACGTCTCTCTAGTGACTCTTGGTGTGACCAAGACTGAAGGATATTCGTTTGAAGAGGACGAGAGTGTAACCTCGCCCATGGGACCGCCGGAATTGAGGCCGTAAGCAGCCCCAAGACGGCCATTGCTGTCCTGACTGACACCTCTTGGTTTGTCTGTACTTGAGCCACCGCAACCATGACCTTCTCTATCTTTTCCTGAGGTAAAAAAACTTTCTGAAGGATCGAATCTATGGTGTACCCCAGAAACCTTGTTTCTTGAGAAGGTATCAGATTCGATTTCTCGCGGTTTAGTAACCAGCCGAGACTTCCAAGATGAACCTGCGACCACTGCAGATTCGTCGCAAGCTGATCCCGGGAGTCCGCAAAAAAACAGTAGGTCGTCCAAGTATGGGATGACCGAGATCGCTTTGAGCTTCAGTGGTTCCAAGGCCTCTGCCATGATCTTGGTAAAGATCCTGGGTGAGGACGACAACCCGAAAGGGAGGGCTCTGAACTGAAGATGCCATATCCTGTTCCCAAGATCTACTGCCAGTCTGAGGAACTGTTGAGATGCTTGGGCAATCGGGACGTGCAAGTAGGCATCCCTGAGGTCCAGAGATGCCATGAAGCAACCGGGTGTCAACAGCTTTGTTATTGAATAAATCGTATCCATCCGGAAACGTTTGTACCTTATCGACTTGTTTAAAATTTTTAGGTTCAAGATCAGGCGGAATTTGCCTGAGGGTTTTTTTGACCAAAAAAAATGTGGGAATAAAAACCCTGACCCTCTTGATGTTTTGGGACCTGCACTATCACTCTCTGACTCATCAGATCCTGTAACAGGTTCGTCATTGCAGTGGCTTTTTCTTTGTCCCGGGGAAGGGCTGTGACATAGAACCTCGTTGGGGGACACTCTGAAAATTCCAGACTGTACCCCTCCGTAATGATTCTTTCCACAAAGGGGCTCACGGTCATCTGTTTCCACTGTGGGAGAAAAGCGGCCAGTCTTCCTCCCACCGGAAGCAGCTCGTCACTTGCTTTTGGTAGTTGGTTCTGAGGGGTTTTTAAATAAGATACCTCCTCTACCTCTCCCTCTTTGGGACCCCCATCTCTTTTTATTTTCTTCCTTACTCTTCTGGGACTGTTGAAAAGGACGAAAAATTTTCCTAGGGTTCTGACCCTTTTTAGGGGGGAAAGCCTTCTTCTTATCTGCCGTTCTGTCAAGAACCTTTTCTAGGTCCTGACCGAACAAAAGGTCCCCTGAGAAAGGCAGACCACAAAGCTTGGCCTTAGAGGGGGGTATCACCCGACCAGGTTTTTAACCAAACTGCTTGCCTGACTGAGTTCACCAGGGCTGCTGACCTTGCAGCCATTCTAATGGACTCGGCCGAAGCATCTGCCATATATTTTTTTTTTTTACAATCTTTCTTTTTTTATTAGAGAAAAATAAAAAAAATAAAAAAAAAATCAGAGTACAAATTACAGCCAGGGTACCTAAGTACCACACAATAACACATAGTCAAAACATATAAAATACATACTCTGAAAGTAAGCAACTTTTATATCTTATAACAAAGAAAAGCACAGGGGAAACATCACTTATCTAGGATATTACCCTCTACTAACTAATACTAAAAGGAGAGAAGAAAAGGAAAAAAAAAAAAAAAAAGGAGAGAAAAAAAAGAAAAAAGAGAAAGAGAGGGAAAGGGGGGCAAAGACACCTTAGTGCAACAAACTATCTAACGTCTTCTACCTACCACGAAGAGTGGAGAGGAAATGATCAGAGTCAGGACCACAATCTCATGCCGTATAAAATTGTAACTATTGATTAGAATACCTGAACGTCACCCAGGGTAACCATGTCTGATTGAATTTTTCTGACGATTCCCTGGCAATTGCTACAGTTTCCTCCATTTGATGAATATTCTCTATGGAGCTAAACCATTCCGATATGGAAGGGATATGTTTCGATTTCCAGTGCCTGGGAATCAAAACTTTTGCTGCGTTCAATAGATGTCTAGTCAATGATTTTTTATAATGTTGCATAGAGCAGTCGGCAATGTGGAGTAAGCAACATGCAGGCGTAAGAGAGATTGTGGTATCCGTAATGGCCCTGATCATTTCACACACCCTATCCCAGAAAGGTCTCAGACAAGAACACTCCCACCAAATATGAAAAATGGTACCCGGGTCTTGCTCACATCTCCAGCAAGAATCCGATGTCAGCGGGTACCACTTTTTTATTTTGTCCGGAGTAGCATACCATTGTGTCAAAAGTTTATACGACATTTCCTGCAATCTCGTGCCAATCGCACACTTATGGGCAAAAATGCAGGCACCTTTCCATTGCTTATCAGTAAAGTTTGTTTTAAGCGCATTTTCCCATTGTACTCGTATTCCGGAAGCTAACCCCCCCCTATCTAGTTGAAGCCAGGAATACATGAGAGAAGTTGATCTCGGAACCAGAGCTCCAGCCAAGCAAATTTGTTCAAAGGGAGTTATCGGTCTAAGAAATTGTTTTTTAGTCTTGGAAACCTGTGTATAGTTATGCAGCTGGCGGTAAGTCCAGAATGAGAGAGAGCTCTGAGAATTTATCTCCTTTTTAAGGGAATCAAAAGATTTTAAGGTGTTAGCCTCAAAACAATGTATCATTAAGAGGGGCATCGATTGATCGGTTGATCCAAAAGATGCAAGTCCATCTGCCATATATTTGATGGCTTTCAAGATTAAGGGGAAGGAATCTAATAGATCCTTTCTTGAGGTGCCTGCCTCGACATGACTCCTTAATTTCTCAACCCAGCACTCTAGATTGCGGGCGACTATTGTGGCGGCCATGGCTGGTTTCAGACCGATTGCCGTAGAATCCCAGGCCTTTTTTAGGAGGGAATCTGCCCTCTTGTCCATCGGATCTTTCAGGACCCCCATGTCCTCAAAAGCCAGGTCTGTATGACGAGACACCTGTGAGAAAGCTGCGTCTACTTTAGGCTTTTTGTTCCACACCTCTGTCTCACTGCTTTCAAATGGAAACCTTCTTCTAAGGGTCTTTGAAAAAAAGGGGGCCCTTTCAGGGTCCTTCCATTCCTTCTTGATGGTGTCCGAGAGGACTTTGTGGACCGGAAAAACCCGGCTTTTAGACTCATCCAGCCCCTGATACATTTTATCGTGTATGGATAACTGAATCTTCTCTTCCTGGATACCCAGGGTAACATAAATTGCCTTAAGTAAGTCCTCCACTTCGTCCAAGGACAACTTAAACTTTGAGCTTTTGCTACTATCTTCTTCCTCCTCCTCTCATCTGAATCCCTGAGAGAGGGGAGAGTACTAGTCCCTTCATCTGCCGAAATCCCCCTCTGTTTGTCCCGAAACTGGGATTTTCGGACTAGGTGGTGGCTGTTGTGGCTCCCCCAAACTTGCGGAGCCTTGTGTGATCAGATCCTTCACTGAGCCTAAAGAGCTTGCCAGCTCCTGGACTGAGGAAAAAAGGTCCTTATACTGTTGTGAAGTTTCCTCTTCCACCAGATTTTTAATGCAGGATCTGCACATTGGCTTTTGCCAAGAATCCCTTAAAGGATTTTTGC